>MU551616.1:64501-194964 GCA_024362625.1 Silurus asotus | reverse complement strand
CTCTCTCTATATATATATATATATATATATATATACACACAAACCCGATTCCAAAAAAGTTGGGACACTGAACAAATTGTAAATAAAAACAGAATGCAATTATGTGGAAGTTTTAAATTGTAATATTTTATTCAGAATACAACATAGATCACATATTAAATGTTCAAACTGAAAAAAAATTATAATTAAGTTGATATTACATTTCATGGCATCTTTTTTTGTAATTTGTAGTTCTCATGAAATCCAAATTGTCTCATGAAATACAAATTTCAAAATGTCTCACTTTTAACATTTGATATGTAATCTATATTCTATTGTGAATAAGATATAAGTTTATGAGATTTGTAAATGATTGCATTCCTTTTTTATTTACAATTTGTACAGTGTCCCAACATTTTTGGAATCAGGTTTGTATATAGAGCTAGTTTTAGCTCTAGCTGTGTTGTTTTCAATAGTGTAGGAGCTTTTAGCTGTAAACTAGCCTTGTTTGTTTTGTACTCCTTCTTAACTTTTTATTTTCTTTTATTCACTTTGTAGATTCTTGGCTTTGTTGCTCACTGCCACCCCTAGATCTACTAAACATGTTGTACTTTGTAGATATCAGTCTGTTAGCTACTGATTGTTGGTGTCTGAAAATGACCGAGGAGTGAGTTTTTAAAGCATCAAATAGGCTTTAAACAAAAAACACAGAGCGTTTAAAATGAAGACTAGCTCAGTGCACTTCGCTGCTTATTGAAACTGTGGTTTGGTTAATAGATTACACACTGGGGGCTTCTATTTTTAACACACATTCTATTTACGAGCTTTTAGTCATGTGTTTTGAAGCAAAACTGTCTCACCTCAGTCCAGCTTTCTATAAACACTGTGAAGCACATGCTGGCTTTTATTTTAGTATGAATACAAACACAGTGACAGTTAAAGAGCATGACGTCAAAGCTGATGCTAAAAACTATGAATACTCTTTACTGGCTAAAACAGGCACTGGCTCTATTCAAACATCTCACTGTGAAGTCTGAAATAAATCTATTTTAGTTTGATTACATCATCTGAGCATCTCTACGCTAGGTTTGTACTTTGCTCTAGGCCAGTGATATATTGTAATTTCAAACACTTTGCTCAAATTGGAGTTCATAGCGCTATGCTATCTTCATACCCTGTGGTTTCTGGCTGTATGATATGTGTACTTTGTTGTTCTAGCTCTTTGCTAACTTTGAACTTTGCAGTCACTTCCACTTTGTTAAATTTGTTGCCTATAATACTACATGTTTATACTTTTATTTTTATTCAAACAATGTCATTTTTAGCTCAATTCTAGCTTCTTGTTTCAGCTCTAAGCTAGCTTTGCACTTTGTTGTTTTCAAGCTTAATGCTAGCTTTATCTTTTTTGTACTTTGTTGTTCGAGCTCTATTCTAACTTTGATCTGTGTAGTCTTTAGCTCTATGATGACTTTGTTGCCACCAGTGCTATAATATGTTTATACTTCGTGTTTTCTACCTCGCTGTATTCAAACTTTGTCATTTCTGAATTGTAGTTTCTAGCTGCATAGACACTGATAAGTTGTTTGGACTAAAAAGCATGGCATCAAAGCTGGCGTAAAAACTATTTCTACCCCTCACAAGGTAAACAAAAAGCACTGTCTGTATTAAAAAAAAAAAAAAAAAAACATTTCGCAGCAAAGTCTTAAAAAATAAATATGATTACATCATAAGTGTCTATGATTGCATTTAGGTTAGTACATTGTTCTAGGTCAGTGATAGCTAACGGTTCAAAATTACAAATCTAGCATTGTAGTTCATAGCACTATGTCATCTCTATTCCATGTAGTTTCTGGCTCTATGATATGTTTGTTTTTCTAGCTCTATGCCAATTTGATCTTTGTAGTCTCCTCCTCTTTGCTAAATGTGTTGCCTCAAATGCTATATGTTTATACTTTGTGTTTTCCAGCTGGCTTTATTCAAACATTTTCACTTCTAACACTATGTAACTTTGTAAATTCTAGCTTCGCAGACACAGAGAAGAAGTTTTGGACTAAAGAGCTTTATGTCAAAGCTGGAGCCAAATCCCAAACACCTCACAACAACAAAGAATTGATTTTAGAATCATGGCTTGGCACTTCTCCTTTTTTTTTCATCTATTATCACATCATATGCTTTTCTTATCTGACTACATCTGACCATGTTTTACTTCCCATGAGCCAACATCAGAAAATTATGGGTGTATAATTTTGTAAAGTTGTAGTTTTGTTAAACTACAGCAGTAAGAATTAGCCTGTGAGTGAAATAGTTTACAAGTCTACAAAATTTTCTGATGTTGGCTCATGGAAAGTAAAACATTTTCAGAAACAGTCAGATAGGAAAAGCATATGATGTGATATAAAAAAATATATATATTACACACATGTTTTTTTTTATTACATTGCCTGTTTTATGTAAATCAATAAAACATTTTTCTTGAACCATAAAACCATTGAAAAAAACCTACTGGAATGTGGGTCAATGAAGTGACATGCTAATGGTTTCTGCTGTTTTATATGTGTAAATGCTTAATTGCCTTATTGTGTAGTATGAGGTGGGATTAAAAGTTTCAAGAATTGCTCTGTTTACAAGAAAGTACTTTATTTGTCTAGGTTTACACACTATCACCTTCAAAATAGTCCCCTTGGACAGCATTACAGCAATCCTGGCTTCCTGCTGCTTCTAGAATGTGTCCTGGAAGTCTTCTTTTCAATGTGTGTAAAGCACCTTTGCTGATTTGTGCTGGATCTCGACAATAGTGTCAAAACAGCAACCTTTGAGCTGGAAGAGGGCGAAGTCGGCAGAAAACAAATCTGGCAGTAGGGTGGGTGTGAAAGTGAGATCATGTAGATTGTTCTCTGACAACCATCATTTAGAAGTTGTCATATGGTCTAGACATTTTTCGGGGATTCAGCTTGTTGAAGGACATCCTGATCTCAAGTTTTTCCACTCTTGAACACCTCGAATGACTGATGGCAGCATCGCCGTACATCAAACGTATGTCATGTCAAACATCTCTGTGGCAGATTCGCCCAGTTTCGTGCAGAATTTCACATTTGTGGTGCCAGAATTTGAGCTTACTTACCTCTGAACCAGAAGTCCAACATCTTGACCACTGAGCTCCCACTTTCCTCTTCACTTGTTGGTTCAATCCACTTATTTACCTTTTAGTTAAAAAAAAAAAATTTGAACACAACCAGTTAGCATTTCATTGAAAACTTTTATCCGCTCAGACTTAAACCCAAACTCTAGCTTGTACCAATGACTCTGGAGCTGTGGAGCAACATTACCCATCTGCCTCACTGTATTGTCATCAAGCAAACCATCTTTACTGTCTTGGCAGAACTATGAGCACAGCAGAATTTTCCCTTGTCCCCTGCTCTCTGGTGTTGAAATGAAGTTTGTTCAGTGGAATGCGACATCAAGCCCATTGCAACACAACCCTAATCCTCTGTCTGAGGTCTTATTTACCCACAATCCCTTTCTCTTTGCTGCACTGTCTCACACACTAATCCCACATAGTGTGATACTTTCGGATAAAGCCTTCGAAATAATCTTAGCTTCTCCTATAGAGGATTCTGACCCGAACAAAAACAAATGGTTGAGCCGTACCGAGATGAAGTCTGGAATACAAACTCAGATCACCTGCACGTGCTTTAGGTTCGAACGCGGTTCCACGAGGTGGCTCGATTCCATATCAGAACCTATATGTGCCAGAGATTTAATGGAGGATTAAAGGAGACTTTCGAATTCATCTCGGGCAGGCAGAAAGCGTGATAAAGTGTGCTTGAGGAAAGTTAGTCAGCTCTTGAGAGCTGTAAAACACCTGGCAGCAGGGGCGTAATCCACTCCTGCCGTGTTGCTGGATTGCATCGCTTTATTGTTAAGTTAGAGATGATAGTCAGTGATTTGGGTGTGAAGCCTATCTGTGCTTTAGAGAAATGACAAGTAGATACGCTTCTACTAGATCATGCGTGATTCGACCACCTGACTTTCAGCTCAGTCCAGATTCCCAGTGGAAAATGGTGGAGTCTTGAAGGTTACTATGCTGATAAGCTTGTCACAATCAGGAACAAAGATAGTGAGAACATCTACTAATCTACACATTAACGTTACAGACATTACATATTTCATGGAATGGTTTAGATATACAGGGAGTCCCCGAGTTACAATGGTTACATCAATCTCACAATGACGATAGCGAAACATATTTTTGAGTAGCAGGCAAACATGGTAACGTACATGTGGTATAATATGTTGGGACGCCAGGATGGGCACATCTCCCGCCTTTGTGAGAGGTTTTCAAGGCCCAATTTGAACTCTTATCTCTCTCCTTTTTATCAGCATCGCCAGGACCCTATAACAGAGCGCTTCCGGCTCCGCCCTCCACTCACATACCAGCACTCGTCTGTTTCAAACAAGCATTCGTCCACACCTACTGCCACCTGCATATATATATTGTAAAGTTTATAAATTACTGAAGTGTAAATTGCTCTGTTTTGCTAAATTATGTAGTAATTTCTTAAATTATTAACAAATTATGGTATACTACCCCATACTGATCACCATTCTTTAAGATTCTTTTGTAAGCTATTCCATGTCCCGACTTACGATATTTTCAAGTTACAAAGGTGTCATTGTAACGCAAGTCGGATGTTATTTGTAGTTCATATCTTGACGGAGGCCAAATCTGGTCCACGTGCTTGAGCTCGTTTGACAAGGTCCTGTAGGTACTTTCCAATTTTAGGGACAAACCTACATTTTAAAACAAAAAAATAACCTTTGTGAGTATGCTGTTTTTAAGTATTGCATGCAACAGTTGTTAGACAAATACAGTTCCATTTACTGTTCTTTCCTGGATGAACTACAAGTGTCACATATGTCGGGAAAAACTCTTGCATGACTATTTACACAAACGTGTCCCTATCAAAACAAGTAAACATTGACAGCTAACTAATCACTCATGACGTGCGGCATCTAATTATTTGTTGTTAGAACCGGAAAGCTATTCTTGTACATTTTTTTCTGGCTTGAAACAGGTTGTTCAACTGTCTAGCACTGTTGCAAAGGTACTTTATAGTACCTTAATACTATAATATTTTACAGCATTCTTTTTTTTTTAGCATGTAAAGCCAAAATATTGCCATTTACATATAACATATTAATTTCAAGTGAATTATTTTTAATTGGACAAAAATTGTGTAGGCTATGAATGTGACAGGAAGTAAATCACCACCTCTACCAAAGTATACTTTTTTAATACCCTTTACCAAGGAAAGGTTATGTTTAATATTTATCTTTAAGTGTTTTTTAAGTCTTTATTCTTTAAAAAAAAATTTCTTTTGAGGTATTTAGTTAAATGAGACAAACGTACAGTGTAAAATATAAGAATGGGTAAAAGTAAAAATTTAACAGATATTTAAACCATAACTTTATTTATCTATATTTGAAGCTGCACTGCACAAATACACTAATACATAAATCACTACTCCACCTTCATACTTTCATTCCGTTCTTTAGCAGTTCTTTTGGTATCAAAAAGTTTCGAGACGAATGGTGTAACTGGCGCCATTTTGACCGAACCGCAAACATAAAATTCTAATCTGCCACAGAGACTTTTGACATGACATACGTTTGACATACAGTACAGAGTTGTTTGAGGTGTTTTGAGCACACGTGCCGTTTTCTTCAAAAGCAGAAGAGCAACAGCCGAAGATGATGAGAGATGAGTAACATCTTCATCAAGCTCAACCCCTGGCAATGTCTAACCATTTGTTCATTATGATTGAACGATCCACATGATTCGGTCCCTGGGGACTTCGCCATCTTCCCGAAGATGAAGATCCAGCTCAAAGTTCTCTGTTTTTACATTATTAGAGGAGATCCAGTGCGAATTGCAGAAGGTGCTAGACAAAAGAAGACTTCCAGGCCACATTCCAGAAGTGGCAGGAACGCTGAGAGAGCTGTATTGCTGTGCAAGGGGACTAGTTTGAAGGTAATAGTGTGTAAACTTAGATCAACAAAAGTACTTTTTTATACCACCTTGTAAAGTGCTGAAATTCCAGCTATAATCTACTAGTGTGCATTGCAAGGGATTCTTCTTCCTATTTCTATTTTCTAATCCTTCCAGATTTCTACACTTCCATCATCATGCCATCTTCACCTTTCCTCATGTGGTCTCTGTGAATATCAGATCTACTTAACAGCTTGTGACCACAGTTGAACCTACAGGTGATCTGTTGTCCCAATGTCTCTCAGCAAGTGTGCTGTCTTTTATATTACTGTATACATGCTATAGACATAAGACCAGGGTGGCCTGCATGTCTAAGCAGATGCTGGCCCACTTGGTGGTCGAAGTCATTATCTAAGACTCATCATCATCTCTGGGGTGTCGTGAACCTATTGTGACCTTCCATTTGATAAGAAATATCTCATTCTCATGGGTTGCTTGAAGAAGTCTGTGATGAGGTCCCCATGCTCTCAATGGTGGTGGTCATATCTGAGCATTTTTCAGGAAATCCTGAAAAAGGTGGGTCTTGTTCGTCATGAAATATTTGGTGTAAGTTTTCTCAGTTCGTAGTAATCGTAGTTTTATGGACCTGTCTTCCAGCCTCATACATAACTCTCGCCTGTGTTTTCTCAGCTGGCAGTTAATTGCAGGCAATTATCATAATATTATATGATCTGTGAGAGGCAAAAGTGGCCTATAGGGTGAGATTATTGCTGCTGATTATCTTATAAACATAAATGATAATAATAAAAAAAGACAAAAAAAGCTTAAAGCTTAGGCTACCTGATTAAGTAATTATATTTAGGATTAAAGACCGATTAGATGTTTTAGTCCTTAAAACATTATACAGATTTGCTCAACAGGAAGTCACACAGTTGGCCCCGCCTTCTTCCAAAAATCGTAATTTGGAACATTTGGTACTTCTTGACTGTTTTTGTGGTTGTCATGATGATTTGGGGTAAATGGTGCGATTTATGTGTGGTACATAGTTCAAATGGGATGGTTTTATATTCAATATCAGTTTTGTTCTTGACATCAGTCCAGATTCAAGCAAGTACAGAACAAATCATATTCCTTTCCTGTTCCTTTTAAAGTTTACTTGTATGGTAAATCAATTGCAGCCCAATGCTTCTGTAGTAGGTACACTGATGCTTGCCTACAAGGCCAAAAATGGACCAGCATCATCTTACCTCAGTGACCTCATCACATCTCGCACTGCACCACGCTGTCTGAGATCCTCCAGCACTGCTCGACTAGTACCACCTTCTCTCAGATTGAGAGGTAAGTACAATTCAAGGCTCTTCTCTGTTCTGGCACCGAGGTGGTGGAATGAACTTCCCCTAGATGTCCGTACAGCAGAGTCCCTGATTATCTTTAAGCGACGACTGAAGACCTACCTCTTCCTGAAATACTTAAATTAGCACTTTCCAAGTTTGTAGAATTCGAGTTATATTTATATTGAGTTTGTATTCTTGCGTACTAGTGTAGATTTATTCACTACTAGAGATTTAAAGCACTTTTGTACGTCGCTCTGGATAAGGGCGTCTGCTAAATGCCGCAAATGTAAATGAAGTAGAATGTATATAATAAATTTTTTTTATATTTTACATGACATGCAACAACTAGATGACCTTATTGACCCGTTTGTGTTCAGCAAAAAAGATAAAACTGACCGAATAGGAAAAACGTAAAAATGATGAGTATGTAAAAAAAAAAAAAAGTGTCTAAAAGTTTGTATACAATTATTTTTGTGTATGTCCCAAAATATATATTTTATATATTATATATTGGACAAAGTCAATGTTATTTATTAAAAATTTATTAAAAAAAAAAAAAAATAGAATTTATGTATTTATTTCAGAATCGATGTTGGTATTCAGCATACCTTCAAAAAAGAACCATTTAAAAAAATTTTAATGGATGGAAATTGGAGACAGGTGAAAAACAAAGTATGTGGACCAAATCTTATATCTAACACTAACTGTTCTGTAGCATTATCATGTCAGTGCTATTACTGTGCTGAAATGGTCCACCATCTGAATATCACCTCAGCAATAATCAGGTGGTGTTTCCTTTCTATTAACGTTCAGGATAGAGGGCTGACACATTGAACAGATTTAGTACAATAAATATATACCTCTGTATACACAAAGTAATGTAGCTAATAAACTTCTTTTGGCCAGTTCACATAATTAGTATTTGTTTCACATACCTTAATACATTGGTTTCAAAATGTATAACTTCCTTTTTTTTTCCATTTTCAACCTTTATCCATAAATTATGATCACTCCTCTGAAATTCCCAGAGATCAATAACGTCTCTCCCGTAACCCATAGACCCTGAGGGCATATGTATCGTAGCATAACGAGATAATTGCTCCTTTAAATTAGCTGCAGTTTGTGGCTCCTTTGAGGACTGGAACTCAGGAAGGTTTACAGTCAGCGGGCTTTAATTCATCATTTATTCATTCACTCGTAAATGTTTTTTCATATAGAGCAAACTCAAAATTCCCACACATGTGTATGTATGTATATATGGGTGGGTGTTGTGTTCAAGATTTAGCTTCCATAATTAGCTTCACTCTTTAGGTAAGGATTTCCACTCTATTTTGGGAAATGGTTGTGGGGATTTCTGGCTTTTATTGCAGTCCAAGGAGCGATTGTCAGTAAATGTTGTGGAAAAAAAAAATTATACTTTACATTCAATCACTAATAGGGTCCAATATGTAAAATACCTCAATACAAGTTGTCTAAATGGTTTAAACCAAATTTCCAATATCTAGTTTAATAGTTAGTATGTAATCAAAAATAATGTCAGACCTCTATCATGACCTCTATCTATTCACCTTACAGAAAAACCCATTAACCCATAAATTATAATTTACAGACCATGAGGAACTCATAAAATCTCATTAGAAACCATTAGAAGTCTAATGGTTTGAAGACTTTTTACAGCAGGCCACACTTTGGCAGTTTTAAACTGAAGAATTCGCACATAAATGAGCTACTGTGACAATCCTGGATAAGAAATGGACTTGTGCCTGTATCTTGTATATAGGAAGTACTTTCATGTCTCTTTACTCCAGATTTGTTTCAGACATGTTGTGCATCACGACCCCGCTGAGATGTGCTGCGTTTCCTCTTCAAACCTTGTATGACTTTTTTTGTTGTTTCAAAAGGCAATAAACATCACTTGCAGCAATGCGTTTGCCTCCAGATATTTCAGTTATCAAGCGCTAATGCGCCCTGTAGTGAGCTTAACTGATGCTAATGTCGGTGCTAATGTTATTTCAGTCCTTCGGAATACGTCTTTTGGGGCGCTACGCCTGAGTTCCTACACAAATCCATCCATTTCTGATGGCGTCGTCTGCTATTAAGCTGTCTGTCTGTATTCATAAATCTGAAATCACTGAGTAGATAAGACGTGCAGGAATGGATAATGTCCTTATTGACAAGCAATGCTTGGGTTTTATTGTCATTTTGTATTGCCAATCATGTGAGGAAATGTTCTAGGCGTTTTATCCACGTTTCGATGTAGCGCGTTAGCATGATTTTAGAAGGCCTTGTGTGCATGTGTTTGCTTGTTTTTGAATCGACTACTGAGTTAAATAACATTCAGTTTCGGGAGAAAATAAGTCTGTCGTGCAGCAAACTAAGGCTCCTTATCTATGTCTGCTGAATTACTAATATAACATTAGCATGATTAGCATCAGTTAAGCTCACTGCAGGACACCGGAGCATTGTCTTGAAAAACGTATTATTTTAAATGAGTTTTAACATCACATGAAACATTGCTAAGGAAAGACTATCTTTCCTCTCTAAAAACTGTCTCTCTCTAAAAACACTGTATAGTGGCTAGCATTCCTTGTACCCTAGTATGCCTAGCTAATTCTTCTATAAAATGTTCATGTTACAAACAGTCTCATACTAAAGATACTGTATTAGCTTTCATGGATTTCCAGAATTTTCCTTATAAGGGAGGCATGATTTTTACCCCGTTTTTGCCATTTAAAAGCTCTGTCTACCAGTGCCAGTGAAGGGCCAGTGGTTTTGCCAGTCCTATTAAAGGAGGCAGGGCCTTGTACAAGTTACATCAAGTAAATAAAGCTTAGCCTTTTTGCACCTCTCAGTGCTAAAGGGAGATGGCATCTTTGTCTTTCCATCCTAGTCAAAGAAGGGGCTTTTTTATTTACTTGCTACACACTGTACTTAATCAGAGGGCAGGGTCAGCCATGATAACTGAGGGTTAAGGGTCTTGTTCAATGGCCCCAAGAGTGGCAGCTTGGCAATACAGGGGCTTGAACCCACAACCTTCTGATCAGTGGCCCAGAGCCTTAACCACTGAGCTGTGGTCTTTTTATATCCTTGTAAATGAGGTGTAGTCTCTGTACCTATTTGTTTCTTTAAAGGAGGTGTAGCAGTCAATCCTGCTGACACAGATGCGATTCCACATAAAAAAGGTGTGGTTTTTATGCTTGTCAATTCAAATGAAGGAGGCACGCCCTCAATCCCTGAGAAGGAGAAATGTTTTTTTCCTCCTTGTAACAACAGTGTAGCCCCGTACCCGTTTCACTAAAGTAAACATGGCCGATTGGTGCATGTTGATTCTGAAAAGGGGGCGTGTCTTTTGTGCCTTTTAGGTAAGTAGGTACATGGTGGTATTAAAAAGTTTTACCTTTAAAATAGTCCCGTTACACTGTAATATATCGCTGAAATATCTCCCCAAAGTCTTTTTTTTAAAGTGTGTCAAGCGCCTATTGCGATTACTGCTAGATCTCCACAATGGTGTCAAAATGGCGACCTTTGAGCTGGATCTTCATCTTTAAGAAGAGGGCAAAGTCCGCAGGAGCCAAGTCTGGTGAGAAGGGTGGGAGCGGAAGTGAGATCATGTTGTTTCCGGTGAGAAATTCATGTGTGAAAAGTGCTTAGTGACAGGGTGTTTTGTCGTCATGAAGCATCCAGTTTTCCGCCTGCCACAGATGCGGTCTCTTTAAACAAATGTCTTAAAACATGGCAGTAGAACTATTGACTGTACTCAGGACAACGTCTTTTGGCACACTGACTTATGAAGGTTGGTGGTCCCTGTGACTATGCCTTGTGCTGCTGTTCATATGTTACAAAAAACTAGTCTCAAAACTTTTTGACACTACCTTGTATGACCTAGGAACCTCTTATTGTCAGTGAACAATGTGTTCCAATTGTGACTCCAAATATAGGAAATGTGGCCTCTGTGCCTGTGAAACAGGCATGGACTCTATTGCAATTACATTCCCTGAGAAGTGTAGCCTCTGTACCTGTTAGTTTCAGGGAAGGAATTCCTTTTTTGGTCCTGGTAAACAAGGCATGGCCTTAATGTTTGTTTCAGTAAAGGA
Source organism: Silurus asotus (assembly GCA_024362625.1). Lineage (NCBI taxonomy): Eukaryota > Metazoa > Chordata > Actinopteri > Siluriformes > Siluridae > Silurus > Silurus asotus. Next base: position 183,568 of record MU551616.1, on the reverse strand, counting down.
TGTGTGGCCTCTGTGTCCGTCAGTACCGGTAAAGGAGGCGTGGCTTCTCTGCCTCCTTGTAACAAAGATGTTGCCTCAGTCCCAAAGGAGGCATGACATCCGTTTCTGTCGATCCCAAAGAAATAGGTGTGGTTATTTACATTCTAGTAGAAGAGATCTTCTTTTAGCTTCTGTCCCTGTCAGTGTCAGTGAAGGTTCCTTGGTATCTGTCGTTCCTAGTGAGGGAGGTTTGGCCTTTAGAAAAAATGGATATTGTACCTTCCAGTCCCATGAAATATGGTCATGTCTTCACACAACTAACAAGAACAGTTGTTATTTTATGAAATATCAGCTGCTATATTCACATCAAGCGCATCCGAGTCCAAACCCAGCAGCTCTGTGCTGTCAGATTTGCTTAGATGTCTTGGCACGAGTTAGCTGCTGTAGCTCGGGGGCTTTCAGGATTGGAGTAAATCCTGTATGATTGTCCCCAGCAGCTGTGTGTGCAGCATCACTGCAGGAACTCACGCTGTTGCAGAAGAGCTGTCAGCAACTCTTCCTTCCTCTTATGTTGAGAATGTTCCCTAGTTGACTCCTCCCAACTAGAATGTAGCACGAGTGTCTACATTAAGGGAGTAGCATGTAGTGGAACCAAAGTGTTGTTTCCATTAGGCTACATATCTGTTAACTAGCTTGCTTTATAATTAGCTAGAAGAGGACTGCAAAGGAATAGTATAGCATTTCAATATTAGAAAAAATCGATTTAAAGATTTTAAACCTTAACCTTTATAAAGCAGCAAGTCACATATTCAGACGTCACCGACAAGATTAGACTTTATTTAAAGTATCTTTAGTTTGCTAGTTCATTTACTTTGCAGCTATTAGCTAGCTATATTAGCTTCCCAGATAAGACTATTTGTGAAGTGATTCAGTTGTTATCAGTGAAAACTCCATAGCTGTAGACTAAATAAAATGTCTGTCTGACATGTGATTTATTTGCTTAAAACTTATAGTCTGATGTAACAAATTGGAAAGTTAAAGCTATGCATGCTGAACTGTTTGAACAGAGAGTACAGATGCTTAGATGGAGTGTGGAGAGTTTCAAGGACTGAAGCACTGTATCGCTGTCCTTGGGTAGAAATGAATTGCTCTTGACAACACTATTAGCAGGTAGTTGAACGCCATTGTGGGTCTTGTCAAAAGCAGTTGTTGTTTCAAAGTGAAACAAAGCAGCGTGTTGGGAAAAAGAAGTTTAAAATCAAATTTCAGTACAAAATAGCTCTTTTTCTTTGGAGCTTTTTGCTAAAGTCGGCCTGTTAGCATGTTAACTCTAAGTTTAATTTGACAAATGACAATTTATTCCGTTCTCCTTTATTCGCCACAGAGCAATAACCAAGCCGATCCAAACAAAAAAATGTAAGAAATGGTAATATTCGTGTCAAATATCACCAAATCATGCCAATTAACAACTTGTCAACTAATTCAATCTGAAATCTAAGCTCCAAATCCTGCAGTGTTTAATCATTTCTCTCTGGCTAAAGTTCTACACCATCCACCTGCTCTCAACATGCACATTCCCATCATTTGGAACGCTTTTCTTTTTTCCTTGAAGTGCTTTTCTTTCTTTGAATTAAAGGCAAAACAGACAGAAACCGAGGTGCTGACCTTAAATCCGTAAACACCATCTGCAATTCGGGGTGTTGCTGTAATTTACGAGTAACATCTGTTCACACGGCTGCCCACGTTCGTACAAAACAAACAGGTGCTGTAGAACAAATGAGACAGGGAAAAAAAACATTTGTACTGCTGAAGAACACAGAAGACAGCGCTTATGTCACTAATCGCTAAGCACTAAGCGTGAGATAGTAACCGGGATTAGCATAGTGTATGATAAATTGAAGGAAAATTCATATGGAACTTTCCAATGTATGATTTTAAGATTATCATTTGACACAATATATAGACAAAAGTTTGTGGACACCTTGTCCATTAGATTCATATATGCTTTCTGAGAATCCCATTCCACATTTAGTCTGCATTTGCCCATATAATATCTCCAGTCTTCTGGAAAGATGTTCCACTAGATTTTGGAATGTACTTGTAGAGAATTTTATGCTAATTTAAGCACAAGAGTGTTAGTGAAGTATAGATAAAGATTAAGGAGGCCAGGGGTGCAGCCACTCAGCATTCTAATTCATCCCAAATTTGTTTAATGGGGTTTAGGTCAGAGCTCCATGGCAGGCCACTCAATATCTTCCACTCCAACCCATGTAAACCATTGTCATGCTGGAACAGGCTTGTTTAGGTCTTCTAGTTCATGAGTGGAACATTTAAAGCTGTCACAACCCAAGCCTTCAACATGACTGGAAGTGCGTGGAAGGTGTTTATATAATTTTATTGAACAGACCTCAACCAGAACAGCATTTTTTTAAAGACGTAATGGAAGAGCACAAGATTTTTCAATTTGACTTGAATATATAATATTGAGGAGTATTTTCATATCCTTTACATTTTGTAATCACTGTTAATAAAGTTCTGCTTTATATTTCACAATCAGCACTTTAGGATGTGTATAAATGTTATACAATATACGAGGTGGTCTCAAAACATTTTCGAAACTAATGCTAGTGCTGTTCTGACTACGTGCGTTACCTCATCTGCAATTTCATTATGGACAGCAAGTTAGAACAAAGAGCAAATGTAAAATTCTGCGTGAAATTGGGCAAATCTGCCACAGAGACGTATGACATGACGTATGTTCGACACACGTAATGCTGCACCGAGTCGTTCGAGGTGTTTTGAGGGGCACGAGCGATTCAAAAGCAGGAGAACATCACAAGACGATGAGAGAACAGGAAGACCTTCAACGATCTTAACCCCCAAAAATGTCAAATCCATTCAGCAACTTGTGCATGAGGATCGTCGGAGAACAATCCACACGATATCCACATTTGGTACTCGCCACATTTGGATTCTGCGGACTCTGTCTTTTTTTCGAAGATGTAGATACAGCACAAAGCTCATTAATTTGACACAATTTTGGAGATTCAGTGCAAATCGGAGAAGATGTTTGACATGCTTCGAAAAGAATACAAATTCCAGATGTGGCAGGAACGCCGGGATCGCTGTGTTGCTGTACATGAGGACAATTTTAAAGGTTATAGTTTGTACATTTAGATAAATAAAGTACTTTCTTGTCAACAGAGGTCGTTTTGAAACTTTTTGACACCACCTCGTACAGTACAAATACTGAATTTGAAAAAGTCCATTGGAAAGACATGTAGAATTCATGTGTCCATTCTGTTTGTGTTAATCCTAGAGAAGAAGGTGTGATCTCGGTAAATCTTAGTATGTAAATCTCTGCTTATACCAGCCCAAAACCGGACCACTGGGGATATTTGAAACACTTTTTGCTGGTCTTTGATGGTCCCAATATAGCCTCAGAAACCTGACAAAGCTTTCTCCATGTGAACTCATCTATCAAACATTGTTTTACTAAAGACTATTGTGCATAAAAACCCCAATTCAATTTTGGGTTGTGATTTATGTAATACAACTTTATAGCTTTATAGCACTAATGATAACAGTTACTCTATAACACTATAAAAGAAAATGCATTTAAGTACAAAATATAATTATTATTCACCACAAAGAAAAGTCTACTTTTAAGATAGGTGCTGCTTTCCAACTAAGCAAAATAATGACATTTTTTGCATTCGATTATTTAATCCAAGTGTCTTTGGGTTTTTTTTTTTGCTCACAAAATGATGCAACATTCAGAGCCCATTCAGAGCTCGTTAGTACAAATGATTTCTTAGCATACAGATCCTATTAGCATCAGGAATCTGTTGAGACACAGCAAGCAGATTTCGAAGCATACACTTGTCTCACAGATCAAATGCACCACATTTTTTTGCTGAACGTTCTGGAGGCTGCGAGAGTTGGTGTTTTATACTGAACGGTAGGTTTCAGTGTTTGTTATGCAAACCCAAAAGTGGCTGCCCATTCTCCTCTCATCACATCTCGCCATGCCACGAATCCACACACATGTCCCCATTTCCTTCCCACCAATTATTCCCTTGTCAGAATGACGCTCCTCGATACAATGTTTTAAAATTGTAATTATGTGGCAGATGATTGTAATTACGGCGAGCACAAAGTGAGAGGATTATTGTAGTGGAAATTAGTCGAAGACGTGCACGCACCCTCGTAGCAATCACACGGTGCACAGGGAACACAACGGGTCGTTTGCATAATGCATGGCCATGGGGGGGAGAAACCTAGTTCACTTTCCGTGCTTTGTCCCTTTTTATGCAGGTTGCCAGATTTCATAAACGTAGTCGGAAAACAGATACAGAAGCAATCGAATCTGAAAGAAGTGCTCTGCCTCCTGGGAGTTAAAAAAAACAAAAAACATAACAGATTATTATAATCTGTGCCCATCTTTTTCTATTTATACATTTCTACACATAAAGATCATCAAGAGCATCACAATCCTAATAGTGATATAAATCTGAATGATCCGACCTCATTGTTTTCCTGAACACACACAATACACAGCACTGAGTAACAACTGCATGAAATCTGCACATAGTAACAATTATTACACAACATTTTTTTTGCTTTTCACAGATTTTTTGTAAATTTCTCAGAAAGTTTTTTTATTATTACTTTTGACAAAGCTATAAAAATGTAAATATAAGTACATGTATGTATTTGGATTGCTTATGAATGGTGTGAATATTATGATCTATCTTTCCATCCATCTATCTATCTATCTATCTATCTATCTATATTATTCACCACAAAGAAAAGTCTACTTTTAAGATAGGTGCTGCTTTCCAACTAAGCAAAATAATGACATTTTTTGCATTCGATTATTTAATCCAAGTGTCTTTGGGGTTTTTTTTTTGCTCACAAAATGATGCAACATTCAGAGCCCATTCAGAGCTCGTTAGTACAAATGATTTCTTAGCATACAGATCCTATTAGCATCAGGAATCTGTTGAGACACAGCAAGCAGATTTCGAAGCATACACTTGTCTCACAGATCAAATGCACCACATTTTTTTGCTGAACGTTCTGGAGGCTGCGAGAGTTGGTGTTTTATACTGAACGGTAGGTTTCAGTGTTTGTTATGCAAACCCAAAAGTGGCTGCCCATTCTCCTCTCATCACATCTCGCCATGCCACAAATCCACACACATGTCCCCATTTCCTTCCCACCAATTATTCCCTTGTCAGAATGACGCTCCTCGATACAATGTTTTAAAATTGTAATTATGTGGCAGATGATTGTAATTACGGCGAGCACAAAGTGAGAGGATTATTGTAGTGGAAATTAGTCGAAGACGTGCACGCACCCTCGTAGCAATCACACGGTGCACAGGGAACACAACGGGTCGTTTGCATAATGCATGGCCATGGGGGGGAGAAACCTAGTTCACTTTCCGTGCTTTGTCCCTTTTTATGCAGGTTGCCAGATTTCATAAACGTAGTCGGAAAACAGATACAGAAGCAATTTAATCTGAAAGAAGTGCTCTGCCTCCTGGGAGTTAAAAAAAAAAAAAAAACATAACAGATCATTATAATCTGTGCCCATCTTTTTCTATTTATACATTTCTACACATAAAGATCATCAGGAGCATCACAATCCTAATAGTGATATAAATCTGAATGATCCGACCTCATTGTTTTCCTGAACACACACAATACACAGCACTGAGTAACAACTGCATGAAATCTGCACATAGTAACAATTATTACACAACATTTTTTTTGCTTTTCACAGATTTTTTGTAAATTTCTCAGAAAGTTTTTTTATTATTACTTTTGACAAAGCTATAAAAATGTAAATATAAGTACATGTATGTATTTGGATTGCTTATGAATGGTGTGAATATTATGATCTATCTTTCCATCTATCTATCTATCTATCTATCTATCTATCTATCTATCTATCTATCTATCTATCTATCTCTCTGTCTGTCTGTCTGTCTGTCTGTCTGTCTGTCTGTCTGTCTGTCTGTCTGTCTGTCCGTCCATCTGTCTCTATTCATTCTTATGTCTATCTATCTATCTATCTATCTATCTATCTATCTATCTATCTATCTATCTATTTATCTATCTGTCTGTCTGTCTGTCTGTATCTATCTATTCATTATTATGGCTATCTATCTATCTATCTATCTATCTATCTATCTATCTATCTATCTATCTATCTATCTATCTATCTATCTATTGATCTGTCTATCTATCTATCTATCTATCCGTCTGTCTGTCTGTATCTATCTATTCATTATTATGGCTATCTATCTATCTATCTATCTATCTATCTATCTATCTATCCATCCATCCATCTATCCATCTCTCTGTACTTATCTATCATTGTTTTTATCTGTCTCTATTATTCTATCTGTCTGTATCTTTTTTTCTTATGTCTGTCTGTACCAGTATCTATCTATCTATCTATCTATCTATCTATCTATCTATCTATCTATCTATCTATCTATCTATCTATCTTTCTATCTATCTGTATTTTCAATCTATGAGTTGTATCACATGATGTATGTGGGGTGCATCTCTTTTTTTTCTTTCTATTGTATTAATGTTGTCATTAAACTATAAAGTAATTTATAATAGTATATGGAATGTTTTTTTGTTATCAGGAAGTGCACATTTTTCATTTTATTTCAACTTGTCTCTCTCTCTTTTTTTAAAAATGATCTGAATGTTTGTCCTTTTTTTATTTCAAACAAGAGCCTTCATATTATTTAGAGAAACTGATGGGAACAGTGCAACATGTTGGTGTATGTGTGTGGTTACTGATGTCCCGTCGTGTGTTATTGCAGAAAGATGACGCCTGCGTAATCAGTCAAGATTACAGATAAACCCTGAGCAGTGGAAAAAAACAAGGCACTTACTCAGACTATACCTCTCTCTCTCTCTCTCACACACACACACACACACACACACACACACACACACACACACACACACACACACACATACATTTCGTAAAACAACAGATCGAGTTACTTGTCCAAGTCAATGCTGAAGATAGATACAAAAAATACAAATAAAAATACCCTATCCAGTGTTTATAGATTCACAATGGTGGGACACATTACTTTATTTGGTCTCCTGTGGCAGGTGGGACATCAATAACCAATTAGAATTTATCTAAACTGTCACCTGCTGCTTCAACTGCTGTCATTTCTCACTTTCTAGCATTCAGAGAGTGGAAAAAAAAAACAGTGGTCTGTCTTTCACACAAAAACAAGCTTTCAGGAGTTTCTGGGAAACGCATATGAAGCTGTAAAAATTGGACAAGGTCAGTAGCATGTGCAGGAATAATGATGCTGAGGAGCGTTCTCGTTCTCAACCAAAACTCCATTAAGGTTTATTTATTTAAGAGTTCATAGACTAGAAGTAGCAGGGATATAAGATACAGCACATTAAAGCGTAAACTAACTGTAGAAAAACGTATTGGGACACGTAACTTTCCATTTTCTCTTCACTTGAACTAAAACCTGTTCCAGCATGACAATTCCCCTGTGCACAAAACCAGCTCCATAAACACATGCTTTATGGTTTGGAGTGGAAGATCCTGCTATAGAGCTCTGAACCCTAACCCTATTGAACACCTTTGAGATGAAATGGAATGTTGACTGCACTCCAGGTCTCCTCACATCACCTAAATCGGTATCTGACACCCCTGTAGCGGAGTGAGAACAAATCTCAACAAATCTAGAGGAACATCTTCCCAGAAGAATGGAGGTCATTATAACAGTGATTGGACACTAAGTGTGGAAAAAAAGCAAACTTACGGTCAGGTGTCCATAAACTTATGCCCATATAGTTTATCTAAGATAGTCATTAAGTTAACTTTAACCACTAAACCCCACCTGTCCTGCCCCCCTTATATGTCCCCTATATGTCTTATTATGAGTCTTTCACCTATAATAAAGTGATTATGTAAGTAATAATGTTATTGTTCATTGAATTTATGGAAAAACACATGATGTGGAACAATTCTGTAGAACTGACTGTGGAACAATGAGTGTGTAATATACAGAAATCATGTGTAAAAATGAATATGAATTGTGTATGGGGTATTTTTTTAAATGAAACCTATGTGTGAATAAGCAGAAAAAATGCTTTGTATGAGAAATGTAATGAAAAATAAATGATGTGTGTATAAAGTCTATAAACAAAGTGTAAAAGTGAATGTGGGAAAAAAAAAAGAACAGAGATTAAATGTAAAAGCGATGGATGATGGTGATTTCTGTCCAATGGTCCTGTATGGAAAATAATTAAATAGAAATAAAAATAGAAAGAATAATCTGACAATAAATGGGATGTTTGGAAAAGTTATATTTAAAAATAAAATTTTTTATTATGCGTTATTTCTGAGTTTTAATTTGGCAAAGGAAATTGAAAAAACATATTAAACATATATTTGTAATTGATTTTTAATTTTTTTAAAGTATATTTTTTTAAAAGCAGTATTTTATTTATTTGTAAATATATGTATATTTGTGTATATCATTTACTAATGTAACGTAAGGTATAAACTAAAATGCAGTATTTTATTTATTTGTAAATATATGTATATTTGTGTATATAATTTACTAATGTAATGTAAGGTATAAACTAATATATATATAAAAAACTTAATTATATGTGGAACATTTTTTGAAAATAATTAACTTTTAAATAAAATAACAAGGAAAAAAAAATTACTCATTTTGAAAGAAGAAAAAGCACAATGTCAATGTAAACAATTTGTGGAAAATCAATCAAATATAATTTCATGCAAAAATCACTTCAAATTAAAACTATATATGAACACAAATCTGGAAAAAAAATTACATGAAAAAAAATTAATTGTAAAAAAAACCCACATGCATATATATGTAATGAATCTACATGTAAACATGTAATGTATTTAAAAACCACATGGATCACACATTCAGGTGTGACCCTTTAGCATTCAGCTAGCACCTACTGGCTTAATTCAGATGAAGGTAGCATAATTAGTTTTCTTCGACTCTTTCAGCTCTCACATATTGATGAAAAATGTTCACTGATATCTGAACACAATAATCGCATGTTTTCAGTTTTGTGGAAAGACTGCCAGCTGGCTGCATCTGTTTTGCAATTAGGACCTCCAGAATACTGCTGTTACTTGACTTTGAGGCTACCAGACAAGGATATTTGTCTCTTAATCCATAAATCAACTCTATGAATCAGACACATTAATGTCTTTGTGATGTAGAGGAGGTCAGAGGTCGGGGTGAGACGAGAAATTCAAAGTACAATTCGGTTTCACACATGAAAGCCCAGTGGCTGCGAGGCTGCTTTTAGCCTCTGACCTTCATGCTAACAGGCGCTGCAGACGCTATTTATGTCTCCCTTTATTATAATGTGTCTCATGTTGGACTCAGACGATAAAACAATGAACGCAACACTATTGCGAGGATACACGGCCTGAAAATGCTGGCGTGTGTCACGTTTCAAAAAGTCCAGTTGTTGCTAAGCTGTTTTAGGAACATAGTTTGCTAAGCTACAAGCTGTGCTCCAGTGAAGCTCAGAATCATCTGGACAACTCATAGGACTAGAGCTTGGACTTTAAGACATAGCACTAAGCTTGGCCTTCAACACATAGCACTAAGCTTGGACTTCAATAAATATGTCTACAGCTTAAACACCAACACACTGGACAAGAGCTTGGACTTCAATACATAGCACTCTGATCTTTGACTTGAACTCACAAGACTAAAGTTGGACATCAACACATTGGACTAGAGCTTGGATGTCAAAACATAGCACTAAAACATGGATGTCAGCTCATATGACTTGAGCGTTTACATCAACATGTAGGACTAGAGCTTGTACGGCAACACATAGCACTAGATCTTTGACTTGAAACTACTAAAGCTTGACTGTCAATATATTGAACTTGAGCTTGGACATCAACACACATGACTAGAGGTTGCACATCAACACAGAGTACTAGAACTTGGACATCAACACAGAGGTCTATAGATTGGACATCATAAATTTTCACTAGAGCTTGAATGTCATCACCTTTGACTAGAGCTTGGACTTCAACACATAGCACTAGATCTTTGACTTAAACACATAGGACTAGAGCTTGGATTTCAGCTTATATGACTAGAGCTTGGACATCAACACATTGGACTAGATCTTGGACATCAACACATAGGATTGGAGCTTGAACATCAATGCATTGGACTACAGTTTGGACTTTAACTCAAAAGATTTTATCTTAATCATCAGCACATTGGACTAGAGCTTGGACATCAACACATAGGGTTGGAGCTTGGACATCAAAATGGTGGACTAGAATTTGGACATCAACACATTGTATTTTATTATATTATATATATTTATCATTGCACACAGCATTTTATTATATGTAATTGTAGCAAACTTTTTTGTACATATGACAGTAAATTTTCTAATCTTGACATTTGGACCAGATTTTAGGTTTTTTTTGCACAATACTCACATATGTGCATTTCAATCCAAATACATTCGTATGGTTTCTGACACTGATCTTTCTATTCCCTACATCTATACTTGGCTCTTTTTTAATTCAGGATTATAGATACTAAACTGCATTTTGGTGTTGAAGTATACAGTTTTCCTGTGCAATGACAAAAAATGCTAATCTAATCATATCGAAATTAAATCAACTTTGAATTGATGATCATGTTCGTTAATTAGCGTTGCTTTGAGCACTCGCCACTCCAACAAGCTTTGTTTTACTGCTTGTGTTTTCTAGCCATTCGTTCTCTAACCAGCATGTTTTCCTGCAAAACTAACACTGCTGTACTTTTTCTCCGGTTTAGCTTTTTTTTTCACATTGCATGTTTTTCCAACTGTTTTCTGACCCCTATAATCTGTTCTCTATCTCTGTTTGGACTCAGACGGTCTTCACAACAGCTTTTATGGTTCAGCTGCAGGTGTGCACTGGATGTGAACATAAAAAAAAAAAAAGCATTTGTCTGAATAAGCTGGAAAGCCCTGTGTGACACGAAGTCCATCATGCTCTCCTGTAATTGGGTGGGCGGCTTGATTGCTCCACTCAGTGAGTGTGTTTGACCCGGAGCAGCCTCGCTGACTAATAATTACCTCGAGCGTTATGAGTGCATCATAACCTCGACCCTCCGCACCAGAACTGAATTTAATTCCGTGCACTGAGTCAGATCTAAAGCTGGCACGGGCTTCCACCAGAGCTGAACAACCACTGCACAAACAATCGTCTCTGACCATTTTTGGTTCCTATTTCCATTGGGGTTATTTCTGAACTAAATATATTTAATATATTTTTATATCTCATATTTATAATAACACTTTTTCTTTTACACACTACGGCTTACTACATAAAAAAGTTGGATTTGAGAGCAAACTGAATAGTGAAAGCTGAACTCTGGCTGAACTGTGATACAAATCCACACGACCCCATCAGCAATGATCGCGGCAGGTCCAAATACCGCTTGCTTTACCCAGTGTTATCACAGTTCTAGTTTTTTCAGTTTCCCTGTTTGGATGTTGAATACAGAACACTGCCACCTGCTGGTATGGGAGAGTTCTGTTCTCTCACACAAGCTCAGAAAGTTTCCCACACAACTACCTTTACTGGAAGCCGTGTTACTGGAAGACCCTGTTGGTGATCATTCCACCATTCATTTTAAACTCTGTGTGAGATTTCATGAACCTTGTTTGTTGCATTGTAAATCATCTGTACCATGAGCGTACTTGGCAATTAACATTTTTCAATATGGACACACAAGCGAGTGCAAAAAATATTAACCTTTTAACTAACTTTTGCAAATGACCAGGACATTTAACGATCAATTTATTCTCATTTAAGCATTTTATATTATTTAAAATATTATATATAAAGTGTAAAATATTAAGAAACACAGAACACTGCCTCTTATCTTCAGGAAGCAATTCAGTCCCATGCTTTTTTCCCCAATGCTGGAGTAATTCAGGGTTTCACAGGATGCGTTTTGTGTGTGTGTGTGTGTGTGTGTGTGTGTGTGTGTGTGTGTGTGTGTGTGTGTGTGTGTGTGTATAGTGTCTCTCTGTGGTGTCTGTGTATGTCATCCAGAACAATTCTGCAGGCGGTATACACAGCTGGATTTGAGTTCACCAGCCGTGCGCAGCGTGTTATAGAGGTTGTGTCATTGCTGAGTGTGTGTGTGTGTGTGTGTGTGTGTGTGAGTGAGAGTTCATAGAGCTGATGATGATATGTTTGTGAGTGTGTGAAGCTCAGCGTCTCATCATTCCGTCACTCTGCAGTATGTCTATCCTCCTGCTGATGTCAGTTAGACCGCTGAAAGCTCCTCTCCAAACACTCCACGTTCTCCTGAGGTGAGACTGCACATATCTAAACCTCGTGTTTTTCTTCATTGCAAACGTTACATTGCATTTTAACAGTGTACACAAATGTAGATGTAAAGTCTTTTTTAAAATATCCAATAAAGGTGTTTTGTGTTACAAATCCGCCTGGTAGTAATGCATTATTTTAATATAATAAATATATAATAACAAATATTTTGTCCTGACAGAAAACATGTAAACCATGTATATAAATTCTATCATCAATTCTGTCATTTTGATCAAGTACTGTAGCAAAGTTCGTCTCCATCATGTATAGGAATGATATTTACCATATTTACCAGTGATGGGTTGTGCATTTCACACCTATGCTTCTAGTGGTGTCCTGCCTGAATCTACCTCTTAATGCCATCATGATGACACCAAGGCTATAGAAATCAATATTATGCAGAAAGTATAGCGTTATAACAGAGCTGCATCACAGACAGGAGTCTCATATAGTGAGAATGAATGTTATTACTAAAGCAAGAAACCAAATGAAAATTCAACAATTCTCCTTTCACTGCAGTCACAGCTGCACTGCCCGCACACATCATCTCGAGCGGAAACATCAATATTAACCTCATAGTATAAGCATTTTTTTTTTTTGTGCAATACAGTTTTCTGTTAATTTAAAATGAAGGCAAGTTGTGTGTTTTTGTGCAAGAAAATGCTAAATCATAAATGGTTCATGAAAAAGCATAACAACTGTCTTGAACTGGTTCGGCCGAACCTTTCCTCAGAATGTCCAGCTTTTCTTAAAAAGTTCTCCATATTTTGTAAATGTAAGTGTAACTGCAACCAAATTTTTTTCTCCTCTGTCAGCAATTATAAAAAGAATAAACAGTTATTGAATTCAAATGAATATACAGATGCTCCCCGAGTTACGAGGGTTTGACTTACGACTTTTTGATCTTACGATGATGAGAGCGAAACGACAAAATTGTACAAAAATATAAGATTTCACGCAACAGCCAGCAGCAGCGTACGATGAGCGAAACTCTCGCTCTGTGAGATGCCCCACCTTTGCTAGCAGTTGACGGAGTATAGTTGTCTCAGTGTGTACTTTTTTCTGTTACAAATGTTTTTAAACAGCAATTTTAGTGATAAAAGCATGTCTTTCAAGCCCAAGTATGTCTCCTGGTTGTAGTGAAAAAAAGAAGAGGAAAGCCATCAATTCAGAGCAGACAATTTTAATTATAAATTAGCATGAAGCAGGAAAGACTGTCACAGTCATAGACCCATCTTTAACTTACGATATTTTTGACTTATGATGGGGTCGTATCCATCGTAAGTAGAGGACTACCTGTATTTGAACTTAAATATCTCTGACTAGTGCTGAATGGATGAATTCTGATTGGATATAAACTCGTTGACAGACATTCCCATAAATGGGCATTGATTATTTATGTAAGTTTGTTTTTCCACAAAAACATTTCCTAAAAATGTCAGCACACGATAATTCCAATAAGTTCCAATGTTTTTAAATAAAATACTGAACAGAATGAGATTCCAATGCACCATTTGCAAATTTGAAATATGGAATAATTGGTCAGTGGTCTTAATAGTTTTGCAAGGGACTCTTTATTGTATAGTTAGTTGTATATCAAATTTTCAATGCTGCCAGAAAACATAAAGCCCAGGCTCAAAAACACAAAAGTGAATCAGTGAAAGAAAGGAATTATTCTATTTTTATCTATACTGAAGGCACAATTTAATATATCAATGACACCAACAGTTCATGAGATTGCAATATGCACTCAATATAGTCTACAGTTTCATGCTTATTGTTTATAAAAATCACTACCTCTTGTACACTTAAATATAGTGTGGACAATTATCCAAGATTTTCACCAACCCAAAAAGAGTTGTTTATATTTGGAAACCACTTCTAGATCCTGAAGAGTGCACAGTGGGAACTCAGGAGTAGTTTCTAGCTTCAGACAACCCGGCTAGTAAGTAAAGACACAAGAGCGAGCCTTCTTCTACTTCACACAAATACACATTTTTACATTCAAAATCATTGAAATTTATTGCACTACATTGTCTAAAGTTTCTGTAAATAGATACTTATTTAATACCCTGATTCTCAAACACTGTTGACTTGTTCCACCATTTCCCAGGATACAAGGAAGACACGCTTCTACATGCTTCTTTGTTTTGGCACCTAGGTGGTGGAATAAACTTCCGCTTGATGTCAGATCAACTAATGCCAGGCTCACATTGTTCTATTTTTATAGTCCTTTGCTATTGTCGCTTGTCAGACTGATCCCCATGTCACACTCTCGGATCTCAGTTGTCATAATGTCAAACTGTACAACAGTAAAAAATGATGCAGACAAGAAAAAGACTCAAAATCATCAATCTGTGACACATTTAGACTCACATTCTGTATTGCTAATTTTAGCTAGCATCAAACAAAACCAATCTGTAGCGGTAACTTCGTTCATGCCACGCCTTATAATTAATATGTCAGACAATCGCTTCTTTTCTCTTCATAACTCAATAAGTTTCTCTTCTTGCTGTACTGTCCATCTGACTGGCTTCAGTAGTTTCCATGAGGTGGTTCGCGCTAATTGTGTCATCCGGTTCGGTGCTTCGATTGGTCCTTGGTTTGATATTTGTCGTAGCAGATGTTACACTGAAGCTAAGAGTCTGAAATATTCCAGAATTCTGGTGTAACCAAAGTTTGTTTGCCAAGAAGTTTTGGAAGTAATAATATTTTTCTTTGCATAAACAAGTGTGCTAGAAAAATAGCCTTATTAGCTATAACAATGGAAAAGTCTTTAGATATCCTTATTACCAAATTCATGGCAACAAATGATATTAATTCAGAACTAAACTGGAAATATTATCCTTTCCATATATTCGCTTTATAAGTGATGTGGTTGTGACTAAAGTAGACAACATTCTAAAATTTTCCTACAAATAACTAATTATACATTAATCTGGTATTGCAGTGTTTTATGACATTTAATGTCATTATCCTATAAAATGGCAAGTTCTCAAAAGTCATATTGTGTCAGACGGTGATTATAGCGTGAATTTATTATCCTGACACCCAGTGTTGCTGTAATCCAGTTGGTTTATTCATGTGGGAATGTGAGAAGAGCTATTCAGCACACTGTTAATTCAATTCCCCTCAGCTGAAGTCGACGCAGCGTCATTATGCGGCTTGGCTATAAATTATCCGAAATTATTCCAAAACGCTCAGCGTGAATGACATCATCCTCCGGCGTGCCCCGCTTAATTCAGTGGGTAGTGTGCAGGCCATGATTACGAGTAAATAATTTCTGTCAGCAGCCGAAAATTGGAAAATAACAAGCATAGCACGTTGGGTTTTGGGTGATAGATGTGCGGGATGAATAGCTTGTGAAAAGAATGAAGTCTGGCGAGGAATAACGAGACTGAGTCTCAAGAGGGCATGTCCTTGAATCATTGTTTTTTTGTGTTTGTTTTGTCTTGATTTTTTATTTTTTTTTACTGAACGATTTTCAATTCAATCTAAAATTACAGTGCTGTTTTGACCTGTTGCCGGTTGTTGGCTGAGTGTTGATGTTATCAGGATGTGACTTACTATAACTTCTCCGGAATAAGGCAGGGATAATCATTTTGGGGGCAGCAGCA
Source organism: Silurus asotus (assembly GCA_024362625.1). Lineage (NCBI taxonomy): Eukaryota > Metazoa > Chordata > Actinopteri > Siluriformes > Siluridae > Silurus > Silurus asotus. Next base: position 167,546 of record MU551616.1, on the reverse strand, counting down.
GTGTTTGATTTTCAGTTTCTAGATGCCACTTAAATTTTTTTTTGTGTGGTCTCTGTTCCTTACCTTCAGAAGGCATCACCTCTGCACTATAAGTTGCTATGATGAAGGTGTTGTCAGTTATTGAGGCAGAATCATTCTTCTTCCAGTTTCATGGAAGGAGAAAGGGTCTCCAATTCTATCAGGCTTGGGGAAGAAAGGTTCTGAAACTTGGTTCTGTGCTATTAATTGCTCTGAAGGAGGTGTGGCCTATGTTCTTGTTGTTAAGGTGTAATCATTGTGCTGTGAGTCTCAGGGAAGAAGACGTGGCTTCTTTGTCAGCATCATTCATTCCTTTAAAGGATATGTTCCATTTTCTGTCATCGGGGTCTTTCATAGTCAGGTTTTGCAAATTGTGTTTAGGAAGATGGCATGACCACTGTGCTGTCAATCAAAGTGATGGAGGAGTGGCCTGAGCTCCTAAGAAGGATATGTGGTCTCTGTGCCTTGTTTCAAGAGAGGAGGCATGACCACTTTGTTACTAAATTCTTTAACAAAAGTGTGGACTCTGAAGAAGGTGTGGTCTGTGTTCTATCAGGTCCTATAAAAAGTTGTGACCTCTGTGCTATAAGCTACTATTAAAAAGTTTGGCCTGTGTTCTATCAGTTCCTATAAAAAGGTATGACGTATATTTAATCATGTCTTCGAAAAAAGGGTGGCCTCTGCTGAATCAAAAAAAACAATAGTAAACTGTATTATTTTATGTTTTGTCAGTTGTAATGAATATTTTATATGTCAGATGATTGATTACTTTTCATGCCAAGTATTTCCTTTGATTCTTAAATGATCTGAAAGCTGAATTTATATGTGAACTGAAAATGTGAAGAGAAAAAAGTTATTTTTGATGCCTCAGTGTGCTTCACTTATATGAAACACTCCAGCCTTCTTGCTTGAAGGTTGAATAAATTGCTCATTTACAATATTAAGAACTTTCTTATCTTTCTCTTTCTGTAACTCACAGGGGATCCAAATCTAGCCAGGGGGGCTTCAGAGCCTCTGTAGGAGTTTCTGAAAGAGCTTGTCTGTGTTTGCGGCAATGAATTATCATTTCTGATTTCCTGCCTCAGTAATCAGTGCCACAATGGTAATGTGATTAGAATTATAAGTGCAGATGCACACCAGCCGAGGCTTCAGAAGGCAGTGTGGCGAACCTGGCTGCTCCGAGACGCGGGGGAGTTTTACCCCTGAGGCTCTTTAGGACTCGAGGAAACCCGCTGGTTTGAGACGTACCTTATGACAATTGACACTTGCCTCTTCTTACCATTAATATGGATCAACCCCGGAATAAAAGGAATAAAATATTCCATTTTAGGGTCACTCAGGTGCCCATGAGTCAGTTTAAAAAAGACCCCGACCGTTCCTTTAATAGGTCTGCAGGTTGAGGTCGGCCATCTGGTGCTCTCCTCGCTGCATATCTAACTCTGGAAAGCTGGCAGTGAGCGAGAGTGAATCAATAAACCCTTCCCATACGACCTCATTACTTTTCAGTGCGTTGTAACTCAAGGCGATAACCCAATGAAAGTTTAAACAGCTTTACGAGACAGATGCCGTCGAATCACAGCACAAACCCGGCGTTCACCTTTTTTTGGAGGATAAACATTTGGAAAGATAGAAAGAAGGATAGTGGAAGAGAGCAGAGGAAGTATCGAGGCCACTAGAGATGTGCACTCAACTCCGTGCTGAGCAGCGAAGCATGGCCCCGAGCAATGGTTTTGATTTCCACCCTCTCATCATAAGGAAATGATGTGAGGGCTGGAGAAAAGACACGCAGAAGGCGAAAAGAGAGGGGGTTTGAGGCAACAAAAAAAAGCTGAGTGGAGTATAATTGACTAATTTTCTATTCCAAGAATGAAACCTTTCTGCACCCATTTTCAACACAACACTTAGAACATGACCCTTTCCCCTCCTTGTGTGGTCTGCAGGCAAAAAAAAGTCATTTGATATGATTGGCCGATTTTTTTTCTAGGACCAGTGTTTATGGACATTATTGTTAGCCAGATCCTTTATTCCTTTATTGAATCATCAAAAATCAAACAAGAAGCATTTTACTGTGTGGAGTTTATATTTTCAAGATTTTTGTGAACATAAAAAAAAGCAGTAAGCAATATCTGACTAAAAAAAAAATACCACATGACTATGCAAGACTATCCCCAAACCTGTCATTCCCAGTTAAAGATGTGTGAACCTTGAAAATGTCGATCCCACTAAAGGGGCTGTGGCCTATTGATTGCTGTAAGGAGGTGAGGCATTTAAAGATATTAGTCCAACTAAAAAACCTTATCGGTAGAATCTCACTGAAGAACCTGTGGCCTTTGAACCTGTTACTCCCACTGAAGAAGGTGTGGTCTCTAAACCTGTTACTCCCACTGAAGGAGGTGTGGCTTCTGAACCTTTAAACCCCACAGAATGAGATGTGGACTCTGAACATGTAACTACCACAGAAGCTGTGGCATTGGGACCTGCTGGTCCCACAGAAGGAGGTGTGTGTGGTGGGTGTGTGGGTGAGTAGTCTTTCTTTCATAAATGTCCCTTTCCATGTGATCATGCTTAAATTAACAGCGTAAAAAGGCATCAAATAAAACACAGCCATATTTGAAGCAGTCAGTTTTGTAATACTTTGGAATGATGATCACATCTCAAGTTGTGTGTCATATCACCTTGAGAGCTCACGTACACCTCCATCTGGCACACCAACTGCTGCGGTATGACACTGATCAACTCATCTTAAGTCTGTCTGCCACAACTCCACTTTAATAACACCAAGTCTTTAAATGATATGGACCAGAACTTGCAGTCTGTCAAACTTCACAAAATTTCATAAATGAAAAAGAAGTGCAGTCATGTGATATTCCAAATGCTGTGAAACCATAAATATGTCTGCATACATTCGATACAATACACCAGCCTTTTCCATAATGAGTAACTTCACCTAAGATTATGCAATTTGCTCTATATAATGGATGTAGAATAGTTATTTGGTAAGTTTAGCACTCAGGACACCAGTAAAATGTCATTTGAACATTAATTGCATCTTTATCTTTATAGAAGATAAATAAAGATCCAATTTCAGTGCACCCTTTTGTTCTCACGAGTTTCCAGCGACATGTTAGCAAACATACATTTGTATGGTTTTAGTATTTGAGTTTTGACTGACATTGAGGAGGCATAATATAAAACTTGCAAGCGAGTTCTATGGCTCCTCAAATTTTTTGAGCAATTTTTCCAAAGCAGTAGAGCTTTCATTTGTTCCTTTTGCGACACATCAAAATGCTTACTTGTGAAGTTTTGTACAAAATACTGAAACTGTTTTTCACAAGTTTTAGCACACAATTGTATAGAATGTCTTTGTATGGCTTCCTCTGGGTACTTTGGTTTCTTTCTCTAGTCCAAAGTCATATGTTATAGGCTGATTGTTGTTTAAAGATTTGTTAATTTTTAATGGATAATGTGACCCAGAAGAACGAGTAGTCTCTAAGAGTGATTTGTTCATTTTCTGTTGGACGCAAATGAGCAAAGCATCGCAAAATCCCCATTATGTATAGGAAGCAGAATTGAGTAGTTTACCTCTCGACTCTTCTAGTCCGACTCATTCATTCTTTTATCACGTGACTCCTATAGATGCTGTGCAGTGCATTATACAGAAAACAGAAATTAGTTGTTCATCAAGTTAAGTCCTCTAGTCTAAATCATTCATCCTTTTGTTACGTGACTTCCATATACACTATGAAGGTTAGCAAAGGATTGAAGGAACAAAATGAACTAAATGACTCAAAAATGAGTCATTCAATGACTAAATCACTCATTCATTTTGATGAAAGATATTCAAAGAACCAATTTCCTAGAACAATCCGATCTTCTTGTCACTAATTAAAATTTCCAAATTGTCCGCAATGTGTGGAAAGTTGTGTGTAATATGGTAGCACCCAGTCCACATTGTCCTGTACCCCAAACCTCCTTGGATACACTCCAGACCCCCCTTGACCATGTGTAGGACAAGCAAGAGAGAGAATGTATGAAATGAGAAGACCCAAGCTTGTCCAGCATGCCCCTGTACACCAAGCGAGGTCTATGAAGTACTGGTTAACCATCTTTGCAATGGACGAATACAAAGACCTGATCTCAAACTGATGGAATAAACTGGAAAATTTCTAGCCGAAAGTCTTTCTAAAAAAGTAGCGCTTACTAGATCAGCTAAAATGGACTAAATCAGAAATAAGATGTTCATTAAGCACTGATATTTAGACATCTACAAGCTTTTGACCATATATTGTACCGTGTATATTTTGTCAGTGCACACTGTTTTCTGGGCAAACTGACCTCAAGGCAATGAAAGCCATGGCAAATAGTGTTAAATGGAGCAGTTCACACAGCCTGTTGATTAAGTCTATGGGCCATTTGTACATATTTGAGTAGGCATACCACACACTGCAGCTTGCTGTGTCCACACAATGTGTTCATAGCGTGCACAAAATTAGCCTTCAATCTGAAATGAGCTTGCAATGTATCACACAAACTGCGCTTGTGACCGTTGATTAAATGCTCTCTGCGTGAAGCCGAAATTGCATTTAAACTGCTGGATGCACCGAGCTTTCCAAAAAGTTCAGGACTAAAGAGAAAATGAAAATGTCTCTTTATTAAATGAGGACAGGATAAGTTAACTGTGTAGAGAGCATTAATATGGTTGTTACGCTGTTTGATGACTAAGCAGTTTTAATGAAATAAACGTGCGGCTTTGTGAAGAAAAATCTTTAAATTGGCTCACAAGTGGAAAATCAGAAATGTCATCCATAGCCATTAGTCAGGGCGGGACAATATATGGGCAATTTTTGGCCAAAATGCTGTTTTATTGTTCGGCAGTCAATCACTAGCCAATCATGTGGCCTTACAGTATCCAGAAGAGGGCAGATAACCTACGATTTTTCATGTCATTTATTTTAACGTGTGGATCATGGGGTTAATTGTTCAGATGTCATTATTACCTGAGTTTTGTCTGTAGGCTGCCTTGAACTGTGACACACTATTTGGTTTGTTTGTGAAGGTGAAAACAGTTGTAGATTTGGGGAAGAGGTAGCTCAGTGGGTCAGGGTTTCAAGCCCTGGTTTCGCCAAGCTGCCACTCTTTGGGCCCTTGAGAAAGGCCCTTAACCCTCAGTGCTCTAGGGGTGCTGTAACATGGCTGGCCCTGCACTCTGATCCCAGCTTCCTTACAAAAATGGGATGCAAAGAAAGAATTTTAACTGTGCTGTAATGCACATGTGACAAGTATAAAGCAGCTCATTGTAATAGAATGGATTATGATGTAAGTTTAGGTCTGGTGAACGAAAATCGACACGCTCAGGTGATTCTTTTCCAAGGTGATTTCTGTAAATACTTGTATCTTATTTGTCTACTGTTTATTTTAATTTTTTTGTCTAATTATTTATGATTTATGTCTATTATTTCTGACTAATGAATACAGGTATTTTATGGCTATCCTTTTAGCTTTACACATGCTTCCGCCCAGATTTATTATTCAGTTTGTGCCGTGAAAAATATAAAACAAACCACATTTGCGAATGACCCAAACGTAGGAATTTGAGTCTCGATTCAGAAACTGGATTGACAGGTGTGAAAGCACCTCGAGGTTACATCCACACTAATCCGGATCCATTTAAAAATATTTTTTTTCTTTACACCCACACTGAGCCAGTGCAGGAAAACAGAGCTTTCTGAGATCTTCCAAGTGAATAGATTTTAAAACACAGCTGCTGTTCTTGTTTCTGTTGTAGAGTGAACTGAAAAAAATGTGTTAATCGAAAACAATTTTTAGTCATGCAGCCCAGTCATGTGACCCATTCAACTCAAAGTAATCAAGATGGTAAATGAGTAACTGCAGTTGTCAGTCTGCAGTTCTGCAGATTAATGTCACTTTGTACAACCTTAAGATTAAACACATTGAAAGGGTCAGAATGTAAATAAGGATTTTTATTTTATGATTTTTTTTTTACCTGCACGGTTCAGGGAAGTGACTGTTTTAGTGAGACAAGCAATTTTTGAAAAAGGTTTCCAAATGATCTTTTTTCTAAACTGTTCCCATTTCACATAAATGTGAAAATGAATTTTCGGGTGTACTGAAGGCATTACCATTTGATGTTTAAATTCTGTACATTCTCTTTCTCTCTCTCTCTCTCTCTCTCTCTCTCTCTCTCTCACTCTCTTATATATATATATATATATATATATATATATACACACCAATATACATTTACTTATTAGCTAACTAAAAGAAAATCCCCTCATTAGCCTCATAATGGCAACAAAGTGCTCCCTTTGTCCTGCAATGAAACATGAAGTGAGCATTGCTCCCCCTGAAGCCCTGTTTGATTTACTGCTGCATGCTACACGGCTCGGGTTAATTTTCCTGAAATATCTCTCGACAAGCTCGTTCCGCTTAAACGCCCGGCTTATCGCGTTATTCGTTTTTTACAGCCGACGTCCCCCCTCACATGTAGGTCGTTTAATATATATTTTTTAATGATATGAGTGTCCGCTTTGTCATTGCTGAGTGTGTTTTAAGGTCTCAGAATAGCTCTTACTGTATTACCGCCTCTGTTTGTAGACGAGGCAAGTCAAGGCCACATGGAACAAGTGATAGGTAGAATATCAGGGATGGGGCAAGAGGTTATTTTTAAAGGTTTATCTAACAATATCATACACTCAATGAGGCAAACAGGTTGCAAAGCAGATCATGTCGAAGGGGCAAGAGAGCAAAACAATGTCCGGTTTTGTACATTAAGATTTCGACCGGAATGTTAGTACTATGAGTGGAGGTCACATATCCCCTGATAAGTTTTTTTTTTTCATGAACCTAAGGTTTGAAATGTCTGTGACCTCTAATAAGGGAGGTAGAGGATTAAATTGAGCTTGTGTATCACTGACACATAGGACAGCTTCTCTTATAATTCCTTTCGTTCGGACAGAATTGTGACTCACTAGATATTCCTGTAACTGCCCGAGAGCACAATCAGTGATCGATGAAGCCATCAGCAGCTATTTTACAGGCTTTTTTATACTGCTCACACACAGCATTGTAGAAACAGCATCTGTACACTCACTTACATGGATCAATTGAGAACCCAGCTGTCACAGTGTGTATGGTGGGGGTCATTGGTGTATTTATCACCAAGTAAAAAAAAAAAACTCTGAAGTGTTCAATAGTATTTGGTTTTGTGTAGATTTTTTTTTCTATTGATTTCATATATATATATATATATATACATAGTATGTGGAGAAAAGAAAACCTGTAACCACAATTTTTGTGCTTTAGTGCTAATTACACTTATTTTATTGCATTTGCAGCAACAAACCATTCACACATTCATTCACATGGCTCTTATGGCGGTGGTTCTAATATATAATATTAAGCAATATTTTAAAATGGTTGTTATTTAAAAGAATAAAAAATATTCAAAATGAGACATTTGTTTTTTCATTTACAGAAAAAGTCAACAATGTTGGTAAGTTTTCCAGACGAGAACTTTGTAGCTACGCATTTCTGTCTTATTAATAACTAAGAGACACAAGGCATGAGGCTGCTGAGGGCTCTTTGTAATGTGAGTGATAACAGAACGTAACTTGTCTTGTTTTCTTGATTCATCTTTTTTAATCTCCTTAAAAAAACAGCTGTTTTCATTGGCACTCTTGCTACAGTACATTCGACTAAAAGCTCAGACTCTGACTATGAAAAAAAAGAGAACTCACATAACTGTCAACACAGAAATGTCTCTTCAACCCGAACTTTAGCATCTGAATGCAATTCAATTTTATTTATCTGTCACTAAAGTATATTGTATAGGATTTTATTATATTAATGAAATTTTTTTTTAGATATTTGATTACATTTGTTGAGCAAGTCAGAGGAGACAGTGGGGAAGAAAAACTCTATGAGACGACATGGAGAAGAAGCTGAGAGGAATCGACCCCAAGGGAACCTAATTTTAACTGGGGGACATTTTCTAGTGCCTTTTTATATGTCCACTATATAATCATGTACTATATGGAAAAAAAGGTCTAAGTGATCAATACAAAATCTAAGGTATCAAATGTCCACTCACAGAGTGCAAAACTGGTCATAAGAATTGTAGTTATCTTCATAGTGACTAGTTCAAAGTGCTAACATCCTGAGTAAGCTAGTTTATCTCTATGCTGTCCATGTGGGACCATCTTTACCTGGAAATGATTTCCAAGTGAGGAGAACTTCAAAGAGAAATAGAAGATATGACATCCAGTCAGGTCTCACATCAACCAACTCACTTGTCCTCCGAGACATGCGAAGACAGCCGAACACATCGTCCTGTTACTGCTGCTAATGCATAACATGCTCGAAGGACAGAGCTATCCGCCCACTTTCACATTCATGAGCTCATAGACACTCGTTATTGTGATGGATAGTGGGAGAGAGAATGCAACCCACCCCTTCTTCACTGCGTACATGGCCAGTTTCGCCCTTTTGAACTGCTGGTTATGGATGGCTTTGGCATTGCTACGATTTAAAGTCAGGATTACCAGATGATAAGGCAAATGCTGTTGTTACATTTGGGAGAATTAAATACATCATCAATGATGCTAACTGGTTGTTTAGTTAGATTGAATGTAGCATCTGTCTGATGTTGCAGCATCCAAAGATTTCGTATACAATTATGTGTCAGCAACTTTGTTTTAACATTTTCAGAAATGACTGAAAAAGTCAGGTTTCCCAATACATTGGTTCATAAAGTGTAGATAAGTAAATTATTAAACTGTGATTGTAGTTGGTCAGGACGGCTTTAAATATATTGAACTTTGAAATCCTGTGTTTTTTTTTTAAAAGTTGAGACACTTCGGAATCAATACCTATCTGGAAAAATAAATCATCTGTACCAGGCTGGAGCAGTAAAGCGGCTGTGTGAAGCAAGATTATTGCACCTGAATGTTAATTTGTTTGCTTTAATAAGACACACAGTCAAGCAGCGTTATCTAAATTACAATAATAATAAGGAGCCGTATATCTGTTTGATTTACTTTGTCATGAAAAATCATGGCGCAGTGCCGTTCGCTCCTTGTGTGTTTCAATGATGGATGATGATTTTTTTTAAGCTTGTTGAACTGCTTCTTTTGTGGAAAGTTATTGCAAAGCAAACAAACTTTCAGATACACACTCCGGTATATAACACGCAGTCGGTATATAAAAAGATTAACTAGAAGCAATCATATGTTAAGTAAGGATTAAAAACACTTGGTGGTGGGCTGTTACAGGTGAATAATCAGTGACAGGGTTGTGTTACATTCCACAAAGCACACAGTAGTGCTTTGGATGCAAAGAGCAAAAGCAAACCCCAGGCTTTTATTAATACTTGTTTGAATACGTTGTTTCTATGGCAACAACCAAACTGCTGACATGAAGCCGTTTAAGTATAGCAGGAAAAGGCTTTTTTTCTTTTTATAATGTACTGTACAACCGATGTCATGATGATAGCTTAATGTACTGTGAGAATGTTCATAAGAAGTTGTGTGAGAAGTTTTTGCCATGGGAAAGTTTTAATGGCGGGGAACTTTGCAATTTGACGCGTGTTAGTGACCTGACAAGTCGCAATTTTTTTGTCTTATCAAATTGAAGAAAAAAGCGCAAGAGAGAGAAAAAAGAGTGTACAAGAACAAAATGGCTGAAAATAAAACAAACAATTTTTGGCCCCTGACTTTTCCAGCTATATGTGATTCTTCCCAAAATGTTACCACAAAATTAGAGGCAAACAATTGTATAGGACATAGTTGGATACTGTAGCATAACATTTTCCCTTGAGCTAGGAGACTAAACCTGTTCCAGCATGATAATGCCCCTGTGCACAAAGCCAGCTCTATAAAGATATGCTTTACATGGGTTGGAGTGGAAGATCTCCTGCTATGGAACTATAAACCCAATTGAACACTTATTGGGTGAATGTGAATGCTGACTGCACCCCAGACCCCCTCACCTTCATCAGTACCTGACTTTGCTAACACCCTTGTGGCTGAATGAATCTCCACAAGAATATTTCAGATTCTAGTAGAACATCTTACTAGAAGAGTGAAGATTATTGTAACAGAAAAAAATGGGGACTGTTAATGGAATGGGATGTTTAAAGACAAGCACCAACCTATCTTGTGGTCAGGTGTCCCCAAGTGTAACTACATTAATTTGGAACTACCTAATATTTTTATCAAATAAATAAAAAAGCATCCAATTTGTTAATTCTATGGTTTAGTGCTTTAGTGTCAATTCTACTTTAAAAATAAAGTTAAACCTGTGTACATTTATATAATTATATATGGTCAAAGGAAAATTGTCGACTGTTTAAATATATAGAATATATATAAATAGATATAGTTTTATAAATTGAAAAACATATTTGTGGCTCTCTAAAATCATAAAAGACTAGGTGTTTCCAACGTTTTGCCCTGAAGACTTTCTCCTGGAGGAAAAGTGCTGTACAGCATAAATTGTTTTCCAGAAACAATTTCCCATTTAAACAATTAACCTGCTGTGAGAAAATGAATCAACATTATGTGACCTATCACTACATATATATATATATATGAATATATATTCATATATATATGAACCATGTACCGGGGCCATGCACTGTCAAATCTCGGATGAGAACCTCCTGGCCTTTGGAAAACTGAAGATCGGTGTTGGATGGGTCTTCCAGCATGTCACTGGCCAAAAACATATGGCCAGGGCAATAATTTGATGGCCTAGTAGCCCATTACAGCCTGTGCATGTCTACAATCTTGTCCCTGAATTCCTTTTCACACAAGTCCAGCTCTTTGGTCTTGTCCATGGTGCTGAATCGGTTTGAATATAAGATGTTATTTCTGTGACCGGGTGTCTTTTATACACATAATGAGTTGATATTAGGAGAACTTTCCAAAAGAGACAGGATTAATTTGGGTCTGTGGGAGTCAGAATTCTTGCTGTTTGATAGGGGATAAAATACTTATTTCATTCGATCAAATACAAATTAATTTATATTTAATTTGAATTGCTAATATATTAAATATTATTTCTCTCCTTCTGTTAAAAATAAACCTACCATAACATTCCAGACTGTTCATTTCTTTGTAAGGGGTAAATTTACAAAATCAGCAGGGACTCAAATAATTATTCCCCCCCACAATAACTATTAAAATAATAGCTATTATTATAATTTTCTTTTTACTTTTATGGACTTTGGTAAACTATTTCCAACAGAGTCTCTCTAATAATATCTTCATCACCAGTCCCTTCCTAGAGATGCAGCCATGATCTTTTCTCCTCGCTGAAGAGTGTTTCTGCTTTTCTTGGCTGCCCTGTAAAAGACTCATGGCCTGGTCACCGAATTATTTTAATCCACCAGCTCACTGTTCCATATAATTTATATTTATGATCCAGTCCCACACTCAGAAAACGACGGGTTTTGCTTTTGATTTTGCTTTGTATGTCATCTCAGAGCGCTTTTCCTCGCCACTGTCTCCTCTTTCTTGTTCATTAGGGATCCAGAAGTGTCACAAGAATCAAATTGAATTGAAATGTAAAGGAAAATGAAAAAGCCAGTGTGTTCATACTTTCTCTCCCTCCTGCTTATTTGATATTCTAATATAATCAAGGTTCACAGCTTAAGTGCAGCACCAATTTGTAGCTCTGATTAAAATGAAATTTCGACGTCTAGCTGCTTACGGGTCGTACGGGATACGAAGACCGAATGACGGTGATGATTTCATTTATCACCAACTGGGACGAGCGCTACCACGTCTCTGTTCTTCGGATGAAGAAATGCCGTATGTAGTAGCTTAATGAAGATGTTAGATGTGTGTTTTATGCATTTGTCATTTGTCATTACACATGCTTTGTTAATCAGTAATTGGGAAGCGGGCAAGTGTCACTTAAGATTTAAATCTGAGGATGTTTTGCATCGAGAGAGCGCCCATGAAGATGGAGCACTGATGAGATGAGATGGTAACCCATCGTAAATTAATATCGTAATGTTGATTTGGAAATGACTGAGCGTTTTCGGTTACAAATGTGCCACAAATTTTACTGGCTCATGATGGAGCCGGTCCATGGTAGTCCACTTGGGTAACTTGCAAACTTGCTTGGTACCCCGGTTCCAGGTACATTTCTATGCTGTAAACAGGACCTCAAGCCTCAGAACAAGGAAATTGTGTGTTTAGCAGTCAGGAATAATACTCAAATGCATGGTACTTCTCTATTATGAGGAAAAACTGTCAGTGTTAAGTAGAAATATAAAGGAATATAAAGAAATATTATATGTAAAACTGTATTTTGGATTAGGGCGAGCAAAAAAAATATCTATACAAAGCAGCAAATGTATTTAAATGTTTATCTATTTATTTATAAAATAAAAAACATTTATACACCATATTATTATATATTTTACATAAAATCAATAAGTATCTCCAGGGTCAGTGCACAGTAACAATTCTTAACATGACGAGTTTAATTTTTGTTTGTTTTTCAGAAGAGGTGAGAAAATCAATCTTTGCAGCTGCTGTAGTATAAGTAATAGCAGAAATGATCTAGTTTCCCGAGTTAAGACATTCCACAACTAAATGTAATTATAAAAACGCTAAAAAGTTTGTGGACACCTCACCATAAAAAAAATAGTTTTTTAAATATCCCATTCCACCTTTTCTCCCAATCGGCTCTTCAAATAGCCTCAACTCTTCTGGAAGATGTTTCACTAGATTGTTTAGTGTGCTTGCGGACATTTGTTGAGATTCATTCAGCCACAAGGATGTTAGTAAAGTCAGGAACAGATGTAGTTGAGGTGAGGAGGATTGGGGTGCAGTCAGTGTTCACATTCCTCTTAAAGCTTTTCAATGGGGTTTGAGCTTTCTAGCAGACCAGTCAAGATGTTTCACTCCTAACCATGAAGCCGTCTTTGTGCACAGGCGATTTGTCATCCTGGAACTAGTTTGGGTTTCCTAGTTCAAATGAGGAGAAAAGAATTCAGACGCATTGAATGACATTCGATAAAATTGTTTGCCTCCAACTTGGTGGTAACAGTTTTGGAGAAGAATCACATATGGCTGGAAAAGTCAGGTATCCCAATACTTTTATCGGTAGAGTGTATACTATATTAACATTACAACTCAAATCTATTAATATACTGCCTATTTATATTAAAGTACAGAAATGATAAATGGTAATAAAACATCCTGTAGCCGTTGTGGAATTTCCTATGTCCTATAATTGTCGTGTTTTCTTTATTATCATTTTAAAACTGTAGGAAAAGAAAAACACTGTTTATAGTGGTTCCCCATTCGGGAACTTTGAGCTGCGTCGAAACGCTTTGGGGCATTCCCAAAGTGTTTTGACGCAGCGTCTTGTTCCTTCTGGGAACTCGGGTTACATACATAATCTAGAGATGAACACTGCTGTCTCACAGGTCCGGGATATTCTCTCTGTATCTTTGTAGGCTTCTTCTGGGTTCTCAGGTTTCCTCCTACCTCCTGAAAAACATGCCTGTAGGTACACAGGTTAAGTATGACCATCTTGTGTGTGTGTGCATAAGTGTGTATGAGTGTGTATGAGTGTGGTACCCATCCAGGGTGTATTCCTGCCTCTTTGAATCCACTGTGGTGTACTGGAGATGAACGTGTGACTAATAATGTGGTGGGAATGATCAGAAAAACTAAACTACTTTTAATGTTTAAATGCACCAGAGACAGAAGCCTGGGGGTCCGAGGTTGGATCTTAAGCAACAACTTGTAATATTTAGAGAATTTTTTTATGTATTTATCTTTACTTTAGCTCAGTGAAGAAATGGGGCATCGAAAGCTAAAACATGCTTTGGGCAACCGTTCGTGTGTCGTGTGTGTATGTGTGTGTGTGTGTGTGTGTGTGTGTGTGTGTGTGTGTGTGTGTGTGTGTGTGTGTGTGTGTGTGCGTGTGTGTGCACGCAACTATAAATAGCAAAACGGTAGAACAAGCTAGAAAGTTTGGTGTCTTGTTAAAGACCGGACAAAAATACTTGTTCTGTATCAGCTGTGTTTTTCATTACATGATGTTTCCTCCTTATACAAAAAAACAACATCAACCACAGTAAATAAAATTTCATGTTGTTAAAAAAAAACACTCTCAGTATTGTTCCACTTTTTCGAATTGCCAGGGTTAATTCTGTCCCGTTTTTTGTGCGTTTACAGGAAGGTGCGCTCTTCCGTTTATCTTTCACTTTCACACCTCTGCATAAATTTCACACCTCAATTTATAAACCAATTCAGAGAAAATTGAAGTCACGCTTAGCCCGACACTGGAGCGGTGTGCATCGCTGGAATATTTGCATACACACCTTCATTTTAATTAACGGCCGCTGGGTGATATAACACGAACAATCCTCTTTTAGTGCAGAGCTATCAGACGAATGCACTTGTTTAACATCGGAATCGAGGAAGGGAAGAAAACGGATACCTGGCTGAACAATGATACAGCGTTTACTTCGAATCAGATTCTGTTTTTTTACTATTTCAGTCACGTGACACAACACATTTGTATTTTTTTCAGTTCACTGGCTGCATTTGATATGACCATTTTATGCGGATGTTTTGAAATTTGTGCAGACGTTATGGCAGGATCATGTCAAGTGACTACACTTAACACCATCCACTGCACCATGCCTTTGTGTTAGTACCCGATTCACATTAACAGCTAACCGGATGCAGTGTTTAAGTTTCTTTGTTCACCGTACCCTCTGTTTTTGGTTTGCTGTCATCCATGCTGATTATCCGTTAACGTTGCTCACTGTCATGTAAATGTAGAATTTGCTCATTGGACTATTTAACTTTGATACATTTGTTAAGAGTCATTCCAGAGGTCAGACTTGTGCTTATATTAGGCATCTGTGCTGATGGATGTTGATCGGATTTTTCGATCTCACGATGACAAGTTCAGTACGAAAGAATTGTACAATTATTTAAAATTTTACGCAACAAGCAGCAGCGTACGATGTAGGATACGTCAGTCTGTATTATTTTTTGTTTTAAACAGCAATTTTAGTGATTAGAATTTTATTTTATAAAAGTTTTAAGCACCTTGATCATGTCACTACTTGCATAATCTTCTACAGATTATGATTTTGTGTTTTTTTTACACAGCTTTTCCATCTCAACGTACATTTTCCTTTGCTAATATGCTAACTCTTAAACATGTTTTCTCATTAAAACAAATCTGTTAGCAAATACGCTTAAATCTTTTCAAGATACACAGTCGCCTTTTTGCATCATATTTAACAAATTATGTGCGTATGATGTGCGTATGGCATTTTATTTGGCAAATATGCCAAATCGTTGCACAAACACACAAGCAGAACACACAAGCTTTCACTGTATATCAAAGTTATTCACATTTAAAGGTTTGATTTCATATGTTCTTCGCTATATGTATATATATTTCTTTTTTTCATGACCGTCGTATCTCCGGAAATTCGTAAGTCGATATGTCGTACGTCGGAGTCTGACTGTTTTTGTATTTGGCAAAATATATGTTACATATATTACAATATTTTGAAATATATTTGCCATATATGTATAAGTATCTAACATGTTTCTATATCTGTAAAATCCAAACATGAACATGTATGCAATATATGTACTATGCTTATACAGAAATCCCCTGTTTATCGCGGTAGTTACATTGATAAACCTTGATAAACAAACGCCACCCCAAAAATGCAATTTTTTATTGTTTAGGTTATAAATCATCCTCCCACACACTTTAAACACACACAGAAAACATTTGCAGTAATACAGTTACTGCAAATACAGAATACAGCAATGATATTGTTATTAATACATTTCATTATTTCAACATAAAACTCCAAAAAACATTAGTTTTTTGGTCTATCGTGCTATAGGTGAAAGACCAGGTAAATCAGCCAAATAAATTAGTTACGTGGCAAATGCAATTCCGAAACAAACCGGAAGGGGGCCCAGACTCGAACCGCGGTAAAGCGGGGGATTACTGTATTACCATATATATCAAATTTCCGTATTTGATGGGGTGTTTAAAAAGGCAGAAGAGGAGCAAACAAATGTTTTTTGTTTTTGATTTCTGCATGAAAACTGATGACCAAAATATTCCACAAGATAAAAAAAAAACAACAAAAAAAAAAACATTCCAGACAAATTGAAGTTTTGGAGTATAAACTGCAGGGTTTTTTTTTTGAGAAAAAACTGCAGGGTTCCTTTTTTTTTTTTTTTTTTTTTACATATGAGATTTTTATCTTCTTTAGCTTCTCAAAAATCTAAATTATTTTAATAACATAAGTCAGTCAATCGGTGTCCCTGGGATCAGTTGTCTATAATTTCTTCTTGTTTCTGACTCAAGATTATTTTCTGTGATTGTGTGTGTAAAGGAAACGTTTGTACATTGGTTTTCTTTGCCCATTTTAAAAGCCTGCTGTAAATAAAGTTTCTTTATTAAGCTGACGAGTGCATAACAATGTTGATTTAATAGCTAAAAAGCACATACGAATCTTATGGTAAGGTGTCAACAAACTGTTGTCATTATAATGTAGTTTACCTCATATTTGTATCTGAATTGTATCTGTTTAGAACAGTATGTAGAAGAAGGCAATGTTTTTATATATTGTATAGCAGTTGAAAAGGGTTTGATGCAATTGCTGATGTAATTGTTTAGTTTAGTTTAGACTCATATAAATCATGCAGCTGGAGACCTGCCAGGAAGCGAACTGCCGTTGTCCAGATTTGGAAGGACACTGAACTGAACAACCCTCTGAGTGGAGCAAATTCTTTTCTTTTTCTTCATCCATAGTAAGTAGGCATATAATTCAAACCCAATAACTAACAAATGGCATCCAAAAAACAACAAACAAACAACGACATTTCAGCGTAAAGCAGGATCACATGGCTGGCAGGAAGAGCAAGAGGTCAAGGTCTGGTGCAACACTGAACCAAAGAAGGCCAACGAAAGGATTAGGGTCTTGAGATAGTGTCAATTTTAAATATCCTTCAAATATAAATAGCATTTTTTATGAAGGAGTTTTAAGCTTTAAAGCTTTAAATCTTGTTTATTCAGTGTTTCAAACTCTCGGTCTTTGCTGAGAAGGGAAATAGGGAATGGAGAACATATGGCTGGATTAGGAGAGGTCAGCCATCTTCTTCCTCAGCCAAGTGAGCTGGAAATGGAGGGCGTGATGACTAATCCTGTTTTGGCTTCATGCATTTGGGCCTCCTTTTGGAGATAATAATGGGACAGTACTTCTGTGCTGAATTTTGAATCAAAATATAAGAATATATACACCTCTTTATTTGCAAAGTTATTTCTTTACATTGTTATGTTTTGCCAATATGTTGTATTCGACTGCAAAGCTGGGCTAGGGCTGCACAATTCGGGATTGAAATGCGATATGCATTGAGTGCTAAAATTTACTATGTAAACATGAAAATCATAAAAATGCATTTACACTCTATGGTCAAAAGCAGTGACCTTTCCAGCCATATGTGGTTCTTCCCCAAACTGTTACCACAATTTCGGAGGCATACACTTGTATAGAATGTCTTTGGATGTGATAGCCTTTGTAGTGCAAAAAAAAAAAAAAAAAGACAAAGGATTAAATAAAACCAGATGTTCTTTTCCTGTTCTGTCTCCAGGAAGATGCAGCTCTACCTCTGCCATGTAAATTTACATTTGCGGCATTTGGCAGACACCCTTATCCAGAGCAACTTACAACTGAGCAGGTGAGGGTTTTAGGGCTCAAGGGCCCAGCAGTGGCAGCTTGGTGGTGGTGGGATTTGAACCTGTGACCTTCCAAACCAAAGTCCAATGTCTTAACCACTGAGCTCCCACCTCCACCTGGAAATCTGTATTCTATGTGGCTCTCAGAACACGCTTCGGTCTCCGTAGTGTTGTGCTACGTCATAATCGTGTAGCAGGAGTGGTGCTTGAGAAACCGTTCACAGGAGAAGGGAGAAATCAATCTACAAATATTGCTCACTTTCTAAATGATAAAATAAAGCACATCTGCTAATAATCATATTTTTTTTCTGTGTAAATATTTTAAAGACGACGCATCGCGATACATATTTACCTTCTCTGCCGATGCACCGCGACAAATTGGTGTATCTTTCCATCACAGATGTAAACTATATCTCCTATTCAATCAAAATTTAACATCCTATTCACTCGTATGCGGAAAACCTTGTGCATAAAGTTTGGGGGAAGAACTACATAGTATAGGGCAAAAAAAAAAAAGGTGTCCCATTAGTTTTGTCCATATAGTGTATGTAAAGAAAGGAGAAGTGATATAGGCAGATGTCAGTTCTGCTTGGATATATCCAAATGATTATGTCATCCTTATAATTTCTTTTTAAAAAAGAAGAAGAAAAACAGTTATAATTAAAGAAAAGCAAAAAAAACTGACTAAAGTGTAAGGGAAAGAGAGACTGGGCAAGAGAGTTGTTTGTGTGTGTGTGTGTGTGTAAGAGAGAGCTCATTAAAGCTCTCTTAGGATCTGGTAGCGATGAAAGCCTTTGTGTTCAGTCATAGGAGAAGCCGCTGCAGATTACATCTGTTAATTAGGGTCTCTCTCTCTCTCTCTCTCTCTCTCTCTCTCTTTCTCTGTCTCTCTCTCTCTCTCACACACACACATATAGCCCCCCCCCACTCACACACACACACACACACTCACTCAGACACACGCAAGTAGCAAGATATGGAGGAAAGCATGGAAGGCAAGCCTAAGATTAAACGGAGAGTGAAAAGGGTCAGACGTGTGTGTTTGCCAGCTTTGAAGGTCATGCGCACCAAACCACACAGGAGCACGGACAGCTGCACAATGCGAAGCGACTAAAACACACACTCTAACCTTTCTAGCCATTTTAAAATATGCCAGTTAATCTAGATTGTTTGACTTTTCCGAGCATTTTGTTAGGAACACCAAAGCAATACTGGCCTCCATTTGCTCTGAATACAGCATCCATAGTTTGTGCTATGGATTCCACAAGATGGGTTCCTCACCCTTCTGGAGAAGGTAGTCCATGTTTAGACAATGCATTTTTTCCTGCTAGGAATCTGCCATCCAATAAGTGTTATACTGAACTCAGATCTGGCCACCAGCAAAGCCATTGAAGAACCCTGAACTCATTGGGATGTCCCTGATACCAGACTGAGACGACTTTTGCTTTGTAATGTTCAGAGGTGTAAAGAGTTCCTGAAAATCATTCTTGAGTAAAAGTATAGGCAAAAGTGTAAAAGTGAGTAAAAGTCTTAGAGTATCTGATCAAAACTCTACTTGAGTATTTGACTCTTTGTGAATGTTGCACTCAAAGATGCACTAGTCCAAGACACGTTAGTAAAAAAAAAACTAAATACAGTTGCATTGTGAGATTTTATTTCCTAAAATACCAAAATCAACACAACAGTCTATTCAACATGCCAGAATGAAAAGCACTCTTAAATAGGGATTTTTAATTAACACCTAAAATGACATAATGTCCTTTTAGCATTCAATGGTTTTAGCATTTAGCATTAGCATTCAGTGGACAGCTACAATAAAAAGTAAATCATTTTGACTTTGAGTTGACTTTCATTTGATGCACCTCTCAGTCTCAGAAAGGTCAATATTTTCATTCAACTTTTACAAAATCCAGTGAAGTAATAAGTCCATCTATTAAATCATGATGTAGTTGAGTAGAGAGTAAACGTCGCTTGTATATGTATGATGCATATGTATAATAGTTGCTTGTATTTGTATGAAACGTATGATTGAAACTGGAAAGTAGTCGAAACAATTACTTAAGCACAGTATTGAATTACATTTAGTGAAATACTTTACATCACTGCAGAGACACAATATACATGTGTCATAGATTCTCCCACTCTGTGACTCCGAATACAAAAAACAATCTCATTTTTGTTTGTTTTTCACTGATTCATGCCTAAAGTGACAGTTAAACATATTTTGAAAAGTGTGTGTTTGTTAACATGGTAAGTGGAGGAATTTTGTAGGTATTTTATTAGCCTCCATTGTCAGAACTTGCAATCCTCAGATGTAAAGCTGTAATTTTATTTCCTGGAAGGACTAGGAATTTGTGCTTATGGGTTTCTCAGGAAACACATTATTTATTAGCAAAAAGCAAAGTAGTATCATGAGCAAATGTGTTTTAATTGAGATGGTAGCTCAGTGGTTATGTTTTTGGACTCTGGATTTGGAGGTGACAAGTTCACATTCACCAAGCTGCCACGGCTGGGCCCTTGAGCAAGGCCCTTAACCCCTTAACTGCTCAGTTGTAAGTCACTCTGGTTCTGTAAATGCAATGAGTTTTAAGAGCCACATCACTTCTCTTCTGTTGTGCTTTATTCCTTCACAAATCTATACACTCCTGTTGCACGGTGATCCTTGCTAAATTGAATTTCAACAATGTTTTAATTCCAAATCTTGACATGGCTAAAAGTTGGCATTCTCAGCATTTCATTTCCATTTTCTCGTCTCATACCTGTCTTCAGAAGATTTGTCAAATGTAAGAAGCAGAATTTGGCCAGTTTGTGCTGCGATATTAAACAGACCTTGAATCTTTCACCATTAAACACTGACATGCAACAAGTGGCTCCTGCCTCTTCGAAGGTCAAACTAAAGCAATTAACATCTCGAATATTTTTCACCAAGCAGCAAGAGCGAAAGGCATAATCGAAGAGACGGAGGCTCAAATAATAACTGAACTGAACAAGCAGGTACCAGAGGACGACCAGCTGACCCCGAACACTCAACGTATGGAGATGGAGATAGAGGTGGAGCAGAGGAACCCAAAGAAAACTGCTGATAAAAATCACCAAGCTCCAAGATCCCCTATAGGGTGTAAGAGCTGGATGAGGGAACATGATGAATCTGAAAGCCAGGAAGATAAATGTCAGCGCTTTAGAGGCATAGTTACAGAAGGCATGGTTACAGAGCCTGATGAGGCAGAAAGAGAGACGGATGGCAGGAGGAATGAAAAGATGCCGAGATGGAGAAAATCAGAGAATCAGTTATGAATGCAGAAGAGGAGTGCTGGTTATGCTTTTTTTTGTTTCAGGCCTGGCTCTTCTATATATTTTTTTAAGTATGAAATTATGAATTAAAAAAGAAAAAGAAAATGAATGCAAATAAACATCTGGCAATATTAGAAGAAAAAAGTTCAGTTGGACAAAAAAAGTTCACTTATGGAGTGGGTGAAAAAAATGGAAATCATTATTTATTGTATTTTGATTGTATGTTGTATTTCTGTTTTTTTTTATTATTATTATTTTTATAATTATTTCCTTAAAGAAAAAGCTTTTAGTTAAAAGGAATGAGTGATCCTTGCTTTCAGGGTTAATAACAGCATTGCTATACATTCAAATGCTGAATATCAAACAGCAAAATGCGAACAAAATTAAACAACTATTACCACATCTATAATAGTAAAATCTATTTATCAACAATTATAATTTATGATTATTAAAGAACAGTGTTACAATTTTGGTCAATTCACTTTCAGGATTATGAAGGATTTAATTTCAATATACTCCTTGTTTCATACAGCAGCTCTAACCAATCCCTCAACATTCTTTCTTTTTTTATTTTATATATTTTTTTTTTACAGATAATCAAGCATATCCATTGATCACAATGTGTTTTTCAATGAAATTACACACACACACACACACACACACACACACACACACACACACACACACACACAAAAAAAATTGTTCTGAGAAACCTGGAAACAGGGATTCCGCTAAAATGAAGACTTTCCTGTGGTGGAAAACCTACTTACTGTTACAATGCTAATATTACATACAGTGTGCACAACACAAGTCCCAACAGTCATGTTTAAATAGATGAATAAATATTATATACATATAATTAGATAATTGGAAATTGTAATTGTAAGGTGACGTCCAAATGTTATGCATAAATATTATGTGAATTCATGAAACTGCTGTTAAAAATGGTGTTAAAAAACCGTTAGATTCGTAGCACAGTGATCAGTAAAGTTATAACATAACAGCTGGTTTTTCTCACGTCAACCATTCTGCCATTTAACACACGACCAGAGGGGGCCCTGGTAACATATTTAGATTCTGGCTTCTACCACCATTATTGTCATTTAGTTGGTTTGTATTGTGAGTAACTTGCTTTATAGTATGGTTTGGTTTCCCAGTCTTCACCTAGACATGTTTTGTCTTGTCTTGTTTTGTATCCTCTTGGCATTGTTTTTCTTGTCTTGTCTTGTTTTTTCTTGTCTTTTCTTGTTGTGTCTTTTGTTTTGTTTTGTTCTGTCTTGTCTTGTTTTGTCTTCTTGTTTTCCCCTTGTTGTCTATCATCTTGTCTTGTTGTGTATTGTCTTGTTGTGTCTTTTGTTTTCTTTTGTTGTGTCTTGGCTTGTTTTGTCTTCTTGTTTTCACTTTTTGTCCATTGTCTTGTCTTGTTGTGTCTTGTCTTGTTTTGTCTTCTTGTTTTCCCCTTGTTGTCTATTGTCTTGTTGTTTCTTGTCTTGTCTTCTTGTTTTCCCCTTGTTGTCTATCATCTTGTCTTGTTGTGTATTGTCTTGTGTCTTTTGTTTTATTTTGTTGTGTCTTGGCTTGTTTTGTCTTCTTGTTTTCCCCTTGTTGTCTATCATCTTGTCTTGTTGTGTCTTGTCTTGTTTTGTCTTCTTGGTTTCCCTTGTTTTCTATCATCTTGTCTTGTTGTGTCTTTTCTTGTTTTGTCTTCTTGTTTTCCCTTGTTGTCTATCATCTTGTCTTGTTGTGTCTTGTTTTGTTGTGTCTTTTGTTTTCTTTTGTTGTGTCTTGTCTTGTTTTGTCTTCTTGTTTTCCCCTTGTTGTCTATCATCTTGTCTTGTTGTGTCTTGTCTTGTTTGGTCTTCTTGTTTTCCCTTGTTTTCTATCATCTTGTCTTGTTGTGTCTTTTCTTGTTTTGTCTTCTTGTTTTCCCTTGTTTTCTATCATCTTGTCTTGTTGTGTCTTTTCTTGTTTTGTCTTCTTGTTTTCCCTTGTTGTCTATCATCTTGTCTTGTTGTGTCTTGTTTTGTCTTCTTGTTTTCCTTTGTTGTCTATCGTCTTGTTTTGTTCTGTCTTGTCTTTTTTTGTCTTCTTGTTTTCCCTTGTTGTCTATCGTCTTGTCTTGTTTTGTCTTGTCTTCTTGATTTCCCTTTTTGTCTATCGTCTTGTCTTGTTGTGTCTTGTCTTGTTTTTTTCTTCTTGTTTTCCCTTGTTGTCTATCATCTTGTCTTGTTGTTTCTTGTATTGTCTTCTGTTTTCTCTTGTTATTTTTTGTTTTGTCTTCCCTTGCTGTGTCTTGCCTTGACTTTGTCTCCGTTTGTCTTGATCATCGTTGTTTTGTCCTGGTTTTACTTTGCTTTCCTTTCCTTTGTCTTGTCTTTTTTTTCTTGTCTTGTTCTTTTGTATAATTTTCTCACTTTTTTTGCTGCTTTCCTTGTCTTTCATTTGTTTGCTAGTATCTAGTATGCTAGATTTGTTGCATATACTTTTCTTTTCGGTGCAGTTTTTATTACAATGCTTTTTTTAATACATGAACTTGACCTACATTTAGAAGTCAACTTGCCATCAGAAGCAAAAACAGAACTAACAGTGATGAAGGCAAAATGCCCATTAGGAAGGTCCTTCAATGAAATATGTTGGAGTGATGTTTACCAGGGGGCGTCTTCTTTTTAAAGCCCCCAGTGGAGGATTCAAGGACAACACCAACATTCCTTTACCATTCAGATTGCTCACTGATAAGAGCTAGAGCAAAATAACACAGCATTCCCTGTCTCTATTTTCTTGCAGGTGCAAAAGTCTTGGTACCTTCAGCTTATTTACCATTCTAGGCCATGGACAGATTTCGCAGTATATGCCAGAAGACGTTTGATAAGTCAGTATCATCCCAATAAGAGAACTTCAGTCATTCTGGGTCATGGGCCAATTTTGAAACTAGCAAGAGGAAAAGCTCAGATTTACTCAAGTGTATGACGGCGACTTGACTAATTTTATTTGCGATACATATGCTGGTATTGTACATCACATTTCAGAGTTAATATTTTAACTGAAAATGCCTAAATCTCACTTCTCATTTCCCAAAAGGATTTCAATATTCAAATCAGTAACTGGACCAGTCCAGTATAAATATATACCTGCTGTATTTTTATTTTTTTGATTTACATCATATTTACTGTCTTTATACTATGACTCTTCTTGATTATATCTTGCACAATACATTGAATAAAACATGCTAGGTGTTACCATTAAAGCTATTAAGGTTTTAAGCTTTTAATCTACCCTAGCTGATATACTGACATAAGAACTTCAACCATGTCTCCAACAGTATTTCTGTTATATAGTCACGTTATACATACACAAGTAACCAAATCATAGCTTTTATATACTTTTATTGCTATAGGAAAGTGGCATTTATGAGCGATTTGCAAAAATAACAGCCACTTTGCGTGGTCTGTGTCTCTGCTGAATCGTGTCTAATGCATCATTCTGTGGCAATTTAGCTCCTAAATGTACCATTCAGTATTCAGAATTGCTTCAGAACGTGTGGCTTTGTGATGCATCTGGAGAGAGATAGTGCCCTCTAAAGGCTGAATGACAAAGTGCAAAAAAAATTTAGAAAAAAAAAAAAAAAGAATTCGTAGACCATTTGAAAGTAGCAATTAGCCTGGTATATATAAACAAGCTGTGTTTAAATGACGTTGAAGTCCAAATTTGACATTTATGTCAGTAACTGAACAACTTATAAAAGAAGAACAGGAGATGTTTGCAGCCTGCCTCATACCCACAGTTAACATGAAGGTGGAAGCTTAATGGTTTGAAGTTGTTTTGGAGCAGGGAAGGTTGGAAGGTTGCAACCATTCTATACTTTAACGCCATGCAATTCCGTCTGGACTGCGGCTCATCGGAACCGACTTCACCAACCAAGACGATGAGCCAGGACATCCGAGCTCTGTAAGTGTCATTTAGAGAGCAAACAGTGGCCTGGATTTTAATCTATCATGGAATGGCCTGCCCAGTCACCGCACCTAAATCCCATTGAACTGCTCTGGGATGAACTGGATCAGAAGGTCAGAAAGAAATCTCCAATTAGTTAAGAAGATCTTTGGCAAGTTTACAGGAGGCAAGGTAATGTATTTTAACTAAATGTTTGAAACTAACAGTCCGGATGCTGAGACTGTGCAAAGGTTGTTGCAATCAAAATTTTAAAATGCCTGTACATTTATATATCGTTTAGGTCAAAGTATCTTTATACCGGTATATTACCTAGTTATCTAGTTATATACCTTGTTGCATAGAAACAAAATGATCATACATGTTTCTCTCAAAAACCATAAAAGACTAGGGGTTCATGCACCTTGGAGCCCATCATTAGGGCTTGCAATGCGATTATTAAAACTGTAACTGGTGCTCAGGGTTATAGAGTCAATTATTAGTCCCCTATGGCCAAGTCGTTCATGGCCCAGATGGTTATTAGAGCTCATCATTAATCCCTCAATTGACACTTCAGCCCATCCCTGAGGACTCTGAAATATATATCATCAAAGGCCTGAAGATGATCATCAGGACTCTGGAATCCATTTAAAAAAAAAATCAAGAATCAATCACTTGGATCAATAGTCAACTCAAACTCAAAAGTGGATCACTAGTGCTCTGAGACCATTACTGGACCATTGCTCTGATGGTAATCACCATGGCTTCAGAGATGTTAATGGACTCATGAAGGCTACTTAGAACTCTGATGATTGAATCGAAAATCAGGCCACTTTAATGACCTGTTGATGTCTTCAGTGCAAGTTCAGTGGATCTCATGCTACAGGGTTTTTTTTTGTTTTTTTGTATACTTTTTGTATACTTGATGTGCATAAAAATGGATAGAAATTGTATAATAAAATTAAGACCTTTTGGGTAAATTGTCATAGGTAGAAAATCCCTCAGCTTGTGAGTCCTCAAGATGTGTATCAGATGCACAAGTTGAGTAAAAATACTCTTGATTGTCCACAGGTTGCTCAATGCCTTCATCATTAATACCATCATGATAATAGTTTGGTACTTGTGAGTACAAGCTTTCAGCTCCACAGAAATTAGGAGCAGGATAGAAGCCTAATCGCTCCATAGCCATGTCCAGCTGCTCTTCATCCTCAATGATGCAGGCTGTATCTTCAGAAAGCATATAGTCTGTGTTGAAACTCACAGCTAGAGAATCTTCGTGGTCCGAGAAGACAGGTGGAGGAGGTTCGAAGAAATTCATGCAATCTATGTGGTCATCGGTCTCATTCGTGTTCCTATAATCATTATCATAAATTTTCACTTCTGAGTAAACTTCTTCGGCTTCGTCCTTGTATTTAATACGGATGCCTAATTGCTCAAGGGTCATCAAATCTTCTTCTTCTTCTTTTTCTTCTAGACCTGCAGAAATGTCCTCGGAACAGTCGACAAAGTCAGGAAGTGGGCCAAGTGGTAGGTTTTTGTAATCATTGGTGCTCTTCGATTGTGCTTTCGGTTTAACCCTGGCATATACAGGATCTTGCACTTCATTTGTTAGAGGAGGAGTACTGTTGGCACTCATTTTACCGTCTTTGCTGGAATAGTCGCTCGTGTAGATGGCGCTCATCGAGAAGCTTGTGGTCAGTTTTTTCTTCGGATGCTTCACCTGAGCCGGAGGTGTTTGGGATTGCTGGGAGTCCATGGTAACCTGTTGCTCTTTCGACCTTATCCCAGATCCTTCAGCCTTTGGAAGTCTTTTGAGAGCTTCACTGACGATTGAGAAGACTTTATCGCTATGGCACGTAGCAAATTCAAAGTAGCCTTCGCCAGACTCGCACCTGCGACCTGCTTCAAAGTTGAAAGCCAGCTAAAAAACAGAGGTAAAAGTATTCGTCAGTTAAATATTTCCCACTTCTTTGTGAATTAAAAGCAAGAAAAAACATCCAAACGTTACCATGTCTTGGCCAAATTTCCTGACAAAACGATACGGCCACGTGAGGAGAACCTGCTTCGTTTTTGAGTCCTTTAGCAGTAACAAGTCCTGTTGCGGTGTGAGAAAGTACTCTCCGTACAAATTACACCGTAACGCTGCTTCTGTAGCCACAGCAATCACCAGGAAATCCCGCACTACCCAAAATAAAGACAACAGAAGATTACTTTTCATTACAGATGCACTGATTTAAATATATTAAAAATGATAGCTAACAACACATTGCTATTGGTTGTAAGTGGAGCAGATTAGCTCCACTTACAACCAGTAGCTCTGTGGTGGGTCTCATCAGGAAGAACGTTGAGTCAGCATACAGAAAGGATGTGCAATGGTTAACAGTCTGGTGTGGAGCCAACAACAAACGAAAGAGATGGTTGTTGACTTCAGGAGAGCACAAAGCAACTATTCTCCACTGATCATCGATGGACTCTTTGTGGAGATCGTCAAGAGAACCAAATTCCTTGGTGTTCATCTGGCGGATAACCTCACCTGGTCACTCAACACCAGCTCCATCACCAAGATAGATCACCAAGCCCAGCAGCGTCTCTACTTCCTGACCACGTTCTACAGAGGGATCATTGAGAGTATCTTGAGCAGCTGCATCACTGCCTGGTTTTGGAACTGCACGGTCTCGGATCGCAAGACCCTACAGAGGATAGTGAGGACAGCTGAGAAGCATCCACAAAGCCAACAGCATTGTGGACGACCCCACATACCCTCCTGCCATCATAGAAGAGGTTTGGAAGCATTTGGGCCATCACATCCAGCTATTTGCCCTTTTGCACGACATTTTGTTTACATTTACTGTTCACTTTACTTCTCTTACACACCACAGTGTGCAATATACAACAGGTTTACTGGTGGCGCTATTTAGTATTTTGTATTTTGTGTATGTGTCTTACACTGTCTTGTGTTGTCTTTGCACTGTTTGCACCAGGTTGCACACATGCACTTTATGTGGCGAGGACACTTACTAGTCCTTAGTCCTGTGTTTTCTGTTTTGTGTAAGTGTTGTATAATGTAGCACCAGGGTTCAGGAGGAATGTTGTTTCATTTCACTGTGTACTGCGTCAGCTATATATGGGTAAAATTACCATAAAAGCTTCTTGAATTGCTTTATCTAGCGTAAAAAATAGATCTCGGTGAAGGTAGAGTTGGATTGGAATAGAGTGGGGGGAAAAACTCCCTTAGATGGTAATATGAAGCAACCTTTAGAGGAACCAGACTCAAAAGGGGAACATGTCATCATCTGGGTGACACCAAAAATGTAATTATAAATCATTAAAACATAAACACCAGAGATGGAGAAATATCATGAGCAACGGAGTGTGTGATTATGAGTAATGTCTTTTTTTACTGTCCTATACAGTCAGTTGGAGTTGTGAAACCAGGAGCTTCTGACAACTCATAAAATTAACTCAGCATCTGAGCTCATTATAGATTCAACATCAACTACTAAATTTCAGAGTCTTTAAATGTCCAATGATGGAGAAACAGCATATGGTTGTTTATCCTCAAAGTTCATAAATCTTCATGAAGTGGGATCCAACTGGAGCTGGTATATCTGGATAACTCTGGATCCTCACGGCATCAGTGCATCTTCAGAACCACCAAACTGTTAATGCTGAGCACTTAAACAAGGTCCTTTAACCTCAAGTGCTCAGTTGGGGAGGGGGTAGCTTAGTGGTTAGGCATTCGACATTTGGGTCATTTGGGTCAAAATCTTTCCTTTTCTTCATTTTCCTTTCCTTTCCTCATCTTTCCTTTTCTTTTCTTTCCTTTCCTTTTTTTCCTTTCATTTTCTTCTCTTTCCTTTCCATACCTTTCCTGATGTTTCCTTTCCTTTCCTTTCTTTTCTTTTTCATTCTTTCTTTTCCCTTAATTTTCTTCTCTTTTCTTTTCTTTTCTTTTCTTTTCTTTTCTTTTCTTTCCTTTCCTTTCCTGTTTACTTTTCTTTCCTTTCCCTGCCTTTCATGTTTATTTTTCCTTTCCTTTCCTTTCCTTTCCTAATCTGTTTCCTTTTCCTTTTCTTTTCTTTCATTCCTTTCCTTTCCTTTCCTTTCCTTTCATGTTTACTTTTCCTTTCCTTTCCTTTCCTTTCCTTTCCTAATCTGTTTACTTTTCCTTTTCTTTTCTTTTCTTTCCTTTCCTTTCCTTTCCTGTTTACTTTTCCTTTCCTTTCCTTTCCTTTCCTTTCCTTTCCTTTCCTAATCTGTTTACTTTTCCTTTCCTTTCCTTTCCTTTCCTTTCCTTTCCTTTCCTTTCCTTTCCTTTCCTTTCCTTTTCTTTCCTCTCCTCGTGTTTCCTTTCCTTTCTTCAAGTTCACTTTTCCTTTCCTTTTCTTTCCTCTCCTTAAGTTTCCTTTTCTTTCCTTTTTTTCTATATCTTTTCTTTTTTATTTTTCATTCATGTTCCTATTAATGTTTGATTTATTTATTTTCTTCTTTCCCAAGTGTTTATTTTTTTTTCACTGCTGTTGTTCCTGTAGACAGCAGATCCAGACACACTGTTATACACAGCACTTCTGCCAAACACAGCTGAAAAGATAATCAGGCTAAGGCAGAGTCTGCACCTGTCTTTCTTTCTTTTTTTTGCCCACAATCCTTTGCTCCCACAGAGTGAAAGAGAGTGTGAAAGAGAGAGAGAGAGAGAGAGAGAGAGAGAGAGAGAGAGAGAGAAAGACCCGATTACTCTGCAAAAGATTTCACTTCAATCAGGTGCTCTCTCTTTCAGAGGAAGCATTTTTCTCTTCTTTTTCACGGCTCTTTAATTTCATCCTCGGGTGCTCAGCAACAGGGTTTTTTTTCCCCTCTGTCCATTTTTTAAGACAGCTTCATGCTGAGGCAGGACCTGTCGCCGAAGCACACTTTAAACACACGTGCCATGTGTACGCATTGTGCTTTCCACATTGTGCAGCTGTCAACATTCAGAACATTTATTTCCACTGACATCAAGTATAGCGGCAAGTCCAGAAGTGTGAACACAATCCTGAAGGACATTTTCTTTTATCTCTTCTTTCAAACATTACAATTTTGTTCTATAATTTTTTGGCATCTTCCAGAAGACTTCTTATTTTAAAGATATGTACAGGCATTTCTTTAGAAGCAGTAATGTGTCCAAAAACCACACAGGAAGTGAAAGTTTGACTGACTCAGATTAGATGTGTAGTATGACCCCAATTACAAATGTAAATAAAAAAGAGTGCAATGATGTACAAATCTTATAATCATATCCATATTTAATTAACAGTATGTATCAGATACAATATATGTCTGGTACAGGATTCTAGCTTCTCAACAGTTATGGGTGTCCTTTGTTGTGTTTTTCATTTCATGCCTTAAATGTTTTCAAATGGTAAAAGGTCTAGACAGCAGGCAGGTCAGTTCAGTACCTGAACTCTTCTACTACAAAGTCATGCAGTTGTAATCGATGCAGTATGCAGTTAGTGTTGTCCTGCTCACATATGCAAGGCCTTAAGTAAAAAAAGAGGGATTCTGGTTGGAAGCATTTGTTGCTCTAAAATGTTCACCAAATGATGTGTACCACCAAATAAAATGTTCACCAAATAATGTGTACCACCAAATAAAATGTTCACCAAATAATGTGTACCACCAAATTAAATGTACCACCAAACCATCAGACATGTGTCTTTTTGAACTGAGTTTCTGTACCTGTTTTATTGTTATAATACTTCCTTTTTAAAACATGTTGCAGCCATCAAATTCAAAATGACTTTTTTCCCTTTTCCCTAACCCTAGATTTCCTCAGTTTATTTAATCTGAACATTTGATCTGTTTTCTATGTTCTATTGTGAACAAAATATGTTTTTTTGAGATTTGCAAATCATTGCATTCTGTTTATATTTACATTTTACACAGTGTCCCAACTTTTTTGGGATTGATGTTGTAGATATATTTAAAATAATATTCAATCTGGTCATTTTGCTTTTACTTTAAAAATGACATTGTATCATATGTGGCTGTGCAGTTAAGTGAAAAATTTCACTTCAATGTATAGAGACTCAATATTAAAGCTCCTAATCTATAAATCTATTGAACTGGCAGACCCTAACATGTTCAGAGCTCATCCCTATTAAACACCTTTGGGATTAATACGCTGCCTGCACCTCAGGCCTCCTCACCTCACCTACACCAGTGCATAATTTACTAATACCCTTGTGGATGATTGAGCACAAATCTACACAACTACACTACAAAATCCAGTGGAACATCTTCCCAGAAAAGTGGATGATATTATAACAGTAAATGAATGGAGACTAAATGTGGAATGGGATGTTCAGAAAGCACCTACCAATCTTATGGTCAGGTGTTCACAAAATGTTGCCCATATAATGTATATATGAAAGGTTTGGGCAGACCAGTAAAAGGTTCACACAATTGTATAGAATCTCTTTGTATTCTATACTATTAGAATTTCCCATCACTAAAACTACACCTGTTCCAGTAGCAGGACCTGTACAGAGTCCTGCCCTCAACCCATTGATTGCACCCAAGAAGGAAAGGAAAAGGAAAAGGAAAAGGAAAGGAAATTAAAGGAAAGGAAAGGAAAGGAAAGGAAAGAAAAGGAAACTGCAGTGCTGCTTTGTCTGAAGTATCATGAAAAATGCAGTGTTCTAAAATCACAATATCTCTTCTAGATGTTTAAGTTAGATGGTGGGCTAAAACTTATACAAACATAGCACTGTGCAAAAGGTTTTAATCAGGTGTGAAAATGCTGTAAAGTGAGAAACGCATTCAAAAATAAAAGTGTTAGTTTCTTTTGATCACAAAATGACAAGTAAAAGAACTAGTAACTGAACAAGAGAAATCCAAATCAAATCAATACTTGGTCTGACCACCCTTTCCCTGCAAACCAGCATCAATTCTTCTAGCAGTGGTGGACCATGCATTTCCCACCTGGGCCTTGAGTGGTGTCCACCATCAAAATTATAGAGAAATGCAGTATAAAAGCATGCTGCATCACAGGTATGTCCAGCAGTGAGAATGAATGTCGTTACTGAAGCAAGAAACCAAAAGAACACAATTCAACAAGTCTCCTTTCACTGGAGCCACAGCTGCACCACCCGCATGTATCATTTTTTTTAGCAGAAGCATCAATAAAGCCTCATAAAATGACCCCAGGGCTCTACAGGAACGAAAATGCAAAAGCATATATGATCCATGAAAAAGCTTAACAACTGTTCTTGTAAATCCTCCTCTATCAGCCATTGTGGAATGAAAAAACAGCTATTAAGTCTACATTAATATTTTTGAGCATGGGTAGTGATGTGCACTTTCAAAGGACGTGAAAATGATGACTTGTTTAGACGCCTCCTAGTGGCCTCATGTGGCCTAAAAGGTTAAAGAAACAGCTCCAAGCAACATAGATTTTACTCTACCATGAGTGTGATTTTCATTACTGCAGGGATTACGGTAATACATGATGTGATTCGATAGAAACTCTAAACGAAAAATTGTGCATCAGCACACCGAAGAGAAACGATATATAATAAAATAATTGAGTACATTTTCATGGACAAAAGTATAATAAAATGTAAGGCAGTGATTCTCAGGATTCTCAGATTTTGAACTCAGGAACTCACCAGGTAAATTGTTATTCCAACCATTTTTACAGAACTAAACACAGAGCTTCTGTGGCTGCATACTGCCTCAAATCCTTCTGATTCTTCATGTAATCCCAGACAGACTCAACGATGCAGCGGCTTTAATGGGAGACAAAACCATTACTTCCAGGACTTCTTGTTCTTCACTTCGCCAAAGATAATTCTTAATGATATTGGTTGTATGTTTGGGGATGTTGTCCTGTTACAGAATAACTCCAATCAGATGTCTCCCTGATAGTACTGCATGATGGATAAGTATTTGCCTGTATTTCTCAGCATTGAGGACACCATTATTCTGACCAAATGTCCAACATCCAGAAATGAACCCAAATCTTGCAGGAAATAATGAGGGTCTACAGGCAATTGTAAAGCATGGTGGAGGTTTCCTGCAAGATTTGGGCTGCATTTCTGGACACAATGTGAGAGTGTGTGTGTGTGTGTGTGTGTGTGTGTGTGTGTGTGTGTGTGTGTGTGTGTGTGTGTGTGTGTGTGTGAAAGTGTTCTTTCTTTATAGCATTTCTTCACGTCTGCCTAAAACCTTTGCACAATGTCCTGAATAAATAAAGTCCCTATGAACACATTCATAATGATTTTTACCCTTTTTAATGCACATATTATAATGAATAAATAAACACACTGATAAAGAGTGAAGCTTTGATGCATAAACCAGTTATAAAATCATAAAAGTGGTTTCTAAACCTTTTTTTATTATTATTTTATGCTTAAAATGATTTATTCTTTATTAGAAAAAAAGTAAAAAAAATCACCCAAAAGGATAAAGAAAATCTAATTACCATTAGGAAAAGCATTACAAACATTATTGGAAAACATTAGTTGTTTTGCATTGACATTTATGGCAGATGTCATAATTTAATCAATTCAACTAAGATAAAAACCGGGATTTCTGATCAGAAGTTTAACATTTTAACCACTGATCTACCCCTAGTATGTGAAGTAATCATGCATTATACAAAAATAGGCCTAGTTTCCTTTGCAGCAATGATATAAATATATAATGTGTTACAAATACATCGTATACTTCCTTACATTTACAGCATTTGGTAGAGCCCTTATCCAGAGCAACTCATAATTATTTCAATCAAACAGTTGAGGGTTTCGAAGTCCACTCAAGAGTCCAGCTGTGGCAGCGGGATTTGAACTTATGCCCTTCCAATCAGAAATCCAACAAAAAAAAAAAATTAATGTCTAAAAAGGAAATTCTGAACTACCACAACCCCCAATTCATAATATTTAATCTAATGTATCCCTTTCAAGAAATGTATCATACTATGATATTATTGGTGAAAGAAATGTTTACTAATATATTCTAAAAGTATATATGTATATATTTTTGCATTCGTTTTTATAATACGGACTGAAATGAGGTACCAGACTGTGTTGTCTGGGTATAATTCAGATGTTGTGTATGTGTACCATCTTAATTTTTGTGAGTGAGTGCAATTATGAGGAACGGGGAAGCGTTAATCAGCGCCAATTGTCAAATCAATGATTAAGAAGGCTCTCGATGACCTGAGGTCATCAAGGGTACAATACAAAAACAGTGTTGCTATGAGACGGGGACGAGCAAAACCGCAGGTCCGTTTATGCCTAAAGATTGGGCACAACAGAGCGGTAGTAATTGACTCGAGTCATGTTGCACATTAAGCACAGCAGTGTGAAGTGTGGTGTGGGCTTTAATTGGATTTTTGTCAACAAAGTTTCAGCTTCGGCCAAAGCGGGTGTCTGATACAAAAGCCCTCTCCTGTTCACGATATCTGGTTTTGGCAGAGCGATTGAACCGACTCTAAATAAAGTCTGCTCTGTGGTTGTGTGAGCTATTTTCTGCTTCGGTAGCATACGCGCTCAAACCGACGAGGAAGGATGTGGCACTTATGTGTGTCTTTTGTTTCAAATGCCTCGACACAATTCAGTACTATTAGGCGAATTTGCACTATAGAGCAGACAGTTTGCGCTCAACTGGTCCAAATAAATGCGTGGGTACAGACCTGGTGGTGCTTTTTTTTTTTTCTTCTAAATTTTGAGAATGAACACAATGAGATGCTACAAATCACCAGATGTAATGTGAAGAGCAATTTGCATATTTATGTAGAAAAGTAATATTATATGCATTTGCACTATCTTCTCTGAAGTGTTCATTAAATATACACAATGGTAATAGTTACAGGTGGACAGAAATCATTCAAATCACTTTTAAAAACTGTAAAAAATATTACATGGCTAAAAGTATGTGGACACCAGACCGTCACATCCATATATGGTAATGTGTTACTATGCTATACATGTACTACTACTGTAGTATTGCAGTTTCCATTCACTAGAACTTAAAAGCCTAAACATGTGCTGCATGACAATAACCCTGTTCATAAAACCAGCTCTATAAAGATATCATTTCCCAAAATTCATGAAGCTAAAATTACTCAAGTGTTCTACTCTAAGCCCTGACCTCAACCACATTGAACACTTTTGGGATGAAATGGAACTGCACCCCAGACTTCCTCACACATATAATCCATGCCTGATCTCCCAAATGCTCTTTTTGAGCTGAATGA
The DNA here is from genome assembly GCA_024362625.1 of Silurus asotus. Classification (NCBI taxonomy): domain Eukaryota; kingdom Metazoa; phylum Chordata; class Actinopteri; order Siluriformes; family Siluridae; genus Silurus; species Silurus asotus. Next base: position 132,307 of record MU551616.1, on the reverse strand, counting down.
TCCTCAATTCAACCTGGCAGCTTTTTAGAAATCCTCCGGTATGTTGATTGTAATCAGACAAACTAAATGCTGGATATGTTATAAACATTTGCACACCTTATGCTGTTTTTGACAGGAATCCTTCCTCTGTGAGAAACTTAAGGATGGTACTCAAAGGCGTGAAATGAATTTGTGGGGGGGGAAAAAAAGAATAAAAAGAGCCACCAACTATCGAGTCCAATAAACACATCGTAGTGCGGTGCTAAACAGCAGGAAAGCACATCCCTTAACAAGTTTTACTGTACAGAAATACTACCCGTGTACATGTTTTACATTGAGCCTTGATCCCATTCCATCATGTTTCGAATACTCGACTTTCCAGTGCAGGTGTCATTAATCTTGTCTGCAAAGGGTTTGTCGTGACTGCAGCTTTTTATTCCAACCAAGCAGGAACACCTGATAATCGATTGAGGGCTAAGGACCTAAACAGCTTGAAGCAGCTGGAATCAGGTGTGACTCCTGACTGCTTGGAATGAAAACCTGGTGATGATGGAGTACCTCAGGTCCAGATAGACTACAAATTAGATGGATTTGGAAGATCACAACAAGGTCCATCACAGGTTACAACTGGGGATGTGCATCTCTATAACTGAGGCCGATGTGATCCGCATCTCGATGCATATCCAACGATGCAATACATTAGAGATCCATATGAAGTGCTAGCAATGCGATATACGATGCAATGGAAAAAATATGATGCTTTTATCTCATTGGTTCAGACAGATAGAACATCATACATTTACTTAAGCGCCATCTGACTTCTAACTCATGGCCCCTCTTACAAACAGAAAAAGCTAAGAAATAAAAAGACAAAGATGAAATAAAACCAGATGATCTTTTCTTGTTCTTGTTTGTGTCTCCGGGAAGATGCAGCTTTACCTCTGCCATGTTAATCTGTATTTTATGTGACTCTCAGGACACGTCATATTCACTCGAGCTCGAGAAACAGTTTAGCGAGGTCAACTTGTATCTAATACACACTATTTACTATTTACTAATTACTACATTGCAACTTTTATGCTGATGCACTGATGCGAATTGGTGAATCTTACCATGTTCTTACTCCAGTAAGGTCTTTTGCTATATAGGGATTTCATGTTTTATGAATATCATAATTCATTAAACTTTATACTGATCAGACTAATGCACTGCCTATTCAAACAACACTGGATGTGTAGGAATTCACCCTGGCCACTAAGTGCACAAACATTTTTCTAACAAGAAAATTTCACCTCTCCAGTTCCCAGGAGGAAACCAGACAACCTAAATCAAACCTTCACATGTGAGAACATGTGAAACACCGTGTAGCCTATTACCCACAATCAAGGTCAAACCCTAGAGCTGTGAGTCTGCAATGCCACCCGTGGCGCCACCATGACACCGTTTACGGTCTATTACCTGGGAATAGTGCTGTGTAGTCTTTGAGTTTCCCATTTTCTTTTTTTTTCTTTCTTCCTCTTTCCTGTGGTGCACCAATCTTCCTTTTCTCTCCGTTTCCCTATCTTGTATCTGCCTCAACCGCAAATTGCCTTCACTTCCTCTGCAAAAGTTTTCTCACCCTCTGCACATAGAGTGCTGGCAAAAAAAAAATAAAGATTTGAATTTACTCATCATTCGTGAGTCTTAGAGTATCCATGGTTCTCATTCCATATAGGTTAAAGATACTCAAACACAGATGAGAACAGGGAAAACACACCAACCAGGATTACAGTTTTTCAGTTGCTTTCGAGAATTTCTCGAATCATCCTTAATATTTGCAAAGCAGTAAGTGCATTCTCAAACGATTTGTACAAACAGCACAACACATTGGATTTCTTGCAAAAGCCTGTACTTTTCTTAAAATCCTTCGTTCATCTCTCAAAAATAGAATCGTCAAAATGTCAAGTTTATTTCTATTTAGTGTTATAATACTGTTCAGCTCTTTTCTATTTATAAGCAGTGAACCACATGTGATGGACTGTACAAAGACTGTACACTGTAAACACACATTCACACACACTTACATACACACACTCAAATAAACTGTTTGCTGGAAATAAATGAGTCACAATGAAACACACTGTCAGGGATCCACCCGCCATACCTTCACTCCAAGCAGCTCTCCTACATACTAATCATCTACACCTGGAGCTCATCAGCCTTCAGGCTATATAACCTCTGTTCCCCACCAAGCCCTTTGTCCGTTCTACAATTAAGGCTGATGAACATTGCTGGACTACCCAAGCTTCTTACACTACGTGTTTGAGTTGGTTTTCATAGTTACGAGACTCTGCTTAGTTCTGCGAACTTTGTCTGTTCATTGCATTCAGCAGGTTTTACTAAACCTGGAGCTTAGCTCTGGTTTGCCGTTTTCTGCTTTTGCCCTGTGTTTCTTCATTAAACATAATTTACTGCACTTCGGTTTCCGGCACGTTCTTCCGCCTGACACACACACAGAGTGAAACAACACTGCATTAGTGTAAAGTGTCTACAAGCAAGAGGGTTAAATGTGTATGTACATTTAAGAGGGTTAAATGACAGTGTACAGTTTCAGTATTTCTAAATACAAACTATGGTTTGGATTACAATGATTGATAGTTGAATTTCTTCTGTGTGGCATCTATAAATTTCAACAGCACACGTATTTATTTTATTGCATATCTGATTCATATTGATTACAAAAGACCAGACAGGATTCACACTTTTACTGTACTGGAAAAGTGTCCTGGTTGTTCTTTCTTTTTAAGAAATTGTAGCTCTGTGTTTTGCTCTGTCGCCAATTGAAGGGCCACAAGATTAAGCTTTGAGCTATTTTAGAAAACTAGTTGATTATTGGTCGATCTGATGCCATTCACTCATTAGTCAAATTATGACAAAGACAATTGTTCACAATCAATGAAATGAGAGTACAAAAGAATTCACAATTCGGAACATCGATGCGATGAGAAATGCTTTCATGATGTGCACAAGTGGCGAAATAAAGTGGAAGTTGAGCGAGCAGTTTTGAGAATGTTTCATTTCTGATCCGGGAAAAACTCCAAAGCAGCTTAGAAAAATTGTAATGGAACAGAGCTCGGACACCTGTGGCCTGACGTCTCAGGCCTGGGGATCTGGCATACACAAAAAAACAACTTCGCTAGTCTTGGCCTCTGCAATCTATCAGAGAGAATTTTCAGTTCACTAATAAAAGCGCTGTTGACCACAGCTTTTAACCAATAAATTCTCTAATCTAATTGGCCCAAAGGAAGGTGTGGATTAACTGTCTCTAAAAATAGCTCTGACAGTAGTTACACAGTAGACAGTAGTACCAAAATGAATTGGTAACACTTTACAATAAAGGTACACAAATAAGCATGTACTTATATGTAAACTAAATTTTACTATTATGAACTTATGCTGAGTTAAGCCTTGTTCTTGCCAACAGTGACATCTTGGTGTTACTCGGATTTACATTTAGGCATTTGGCAGACGCCCTTATCCAATCATACAACTGAGCAGTTGAGGGTTAAGGTCCTCAACTGCCTCATGTTCCATAGACTTATTTATTCCAGCTGTTAATACACCAACCAAGCATAACTTTATTGATGCTCCCAACATGCATCAATGAGCCTCCACCCACAACCCAGTTGGCAGTTCACTACTGTTCCTTTCTTGGACCACTTTTGATAGATACCTGCCACTGCAGACCGGGAACAGCCCACAAGAGCTGCAGTTTTGGAGATGCTCTGACCCAGTCGTCTATACATCAAAATTTTGCTTTTGTCGAACTTATTCCAATAATTTACGCTTGCCCATTTTTCCTGCTTCTAACACGTCAACTTTGAGGGCAAAATTGTCACTTGCTGCCTAATATAGCCCACCCACTAACAGGTGCCACAATGAAGAGAGAATCTGTTATTCACTTCACCAGTCAAATGGTCATGTCAGTTTGGTCTATATCCATCTCATCTTTTCTTTTTTCAAGATCTTTGTTTCAGTGTCTTAGTGGTGGTGGGATTTCAACTACAACCTTCTAAACAGAAGTCCAACATCTTAACCACTGATCTACCCCTTCCCCTATTTAAAATACAGAATATTCCATTCAGAAGTCAAAGACCTTGATAAACCACTACTTCTGTTTTTCCTCACAAAGAGCATTAGCTAAAAGTCAATACAAAAGTGTAAAGATTTGCCGTTGTCATATCTCAGACAGCGTGGAACTCATTTACATTTATGACATTCAGCAGATGCCTTTATCCAGAACGACTAACATTTATTGCATCCATACAACTGCACAGCTATGAGGTTAAGGGCTTACGCAGTGGCCCCTACACAGCAATACGGCGCTCCTGGCGTTCCTGTCACTTCTACAATGTGTCCTGGAAGTTATTTTTTTGAAGCGTGTCAGGCATCTTTTGCAATTTGAGCTAGCTCTCCAAAATGATGTGAAAATATTGACCTTTGAGCCAGATCTTCATCTTAAGGAAGAGGGCGAAGTCCACAGGAGCCAAATCTAATGAGTAGGGTGGGTGTGGATGTGAGATCATGTTGTTTCAGGCGAGAAAATAGCACATGGTCAGAATGGTACAGTTGAATAGCTCCTAAATTACACAGAATGATGTCTTTTGTCACACTGAGTTAAAAAGGTCGGTGCTCCCTGTGACTGTACATGCAGCCTTGTACTAGTTGATACATTTAATCAACACCTTATTTAAAGAACATTTTTAAGCACAGTCTAAAGACTTGCTTTGATGGTGTGTCTGGTGTATTTTGAAGTGGTAACTTAGTGGTAAAGGCTCTGATTGGAAGGTTGGCGGTTCAAACCCTAGTATCGCCAAGCTGCAATTTTGGGACTTTGAGCATGGCCTCTGTGCTCATGGCTGACCCTTTGCTCTGACCCCAGCTTCCTATCAACGCTGGGATATTTACTGTGCTGTAAGGTACATGTATTAAAAAGCCCCTTTGTCTTTATACCACTTTGAACCAGAAAAAACAATGAGAAGCGTCATGAAGCCATTTTGTTCCTGTTAAAAAGAGGATTTGATCAAAAATAAATATTTAAATGACGCACATCTTACACCAGTTTTGTAAGTAAAGGTGTTCTGCTTTTTTTTCCCCATTATGAACAGATTAATGTTGACCATAGACAATTAGCAGCTGTCTAACATGTATATTGTATGTTAGGTTTTTTCATTATTTTTATATCCTGGTTATGTCTGTTATAGTCACGGATAATAATTTTTTTTTCATTGCCTTAATGCATCATTGTTGGTCATAAATTTAGAGCTTTGTACAAAACTGACAACTTTTATCACATCATCTAGTTGTCTGAACCACTTTCACACAAAGAGATAGCGGTTTACTGCTGTGCTGATGTGTTGTGTCTGATTCTTTTCTGTTCATAGGTGCAAATTCAATTTCTTTTGCAATAAACAATAGGTCACATTTAATTAAAAAAAGTGACACTTAAGTACTTGCGTGCTGGTTTTAAAGATTTAGCAAATACTAAGCTTGAAACGAAGCTTTGTTTGGACCTTAAGCATTTTTTTAAAATCTGTCTGTCTGTCTGTCTGTCTGTCTGTCTGTCTGTCTGTCTGTCTGTCTGTCTGTCTGTCTGTCTGTCTGTCTAATATTACATTGTTAATTAGCTGCAAAAAAATAGGCCAGTAGTAGATCCTCACATGCACAAAATAGTGTGTGTGTCTCTGTGTGTGTGTGTGTGTGTGTGTGTGTGTGTGTGTGTGTGTGTGTGTGTGTGTGTGTTATACCCCTACCATTCTCAGTAGTGCCGTACAGCATGTTCTCCTGCATCTCCACAGCTGAAAGATGTTCTGCCTTCTGTGATCTACCCTCTGCTTGATTCAGCTGCAAAAGCCAATAATAACAGAACATATACATATACTGTATGTTCACGTGTAACATGAGGATGAGTATTGTAGTAAAAGAAAATGAGAAACGTTTTATCTCATCATTGTGTGTTTATATAAGAGAGAGGGTGAGAGAGTGTACGTACAGGGAATGCAAGCCTGCACAACTCTGTGATCCAGCTGTGCAGCTCTGGCGTGGGTGACGCGAACATGTGCGTCTTGTCTGCGGTTTCGAGAAGGAAGGTGCTGCATTCCTTCGGACATCCTTCTGCTTCTTTTTCTTTTATCTTGACACAATCTCTCATCACGATCACTTTCTTACTGTCGGCTCGTTTTTTACCCTCCTTCATCGAGGACTTGCTGTATTCAAACAGCTCCAGACAGGAGAGGCTGTGCATGCTGTCGGCCACAGCTTCGGCCCAGACCTTCTTCCATTTCTAATACACACACACACACACACACACACACACACACACACACACACACACACACACACACACACACACACACACATGGATTTGTCTTACAATACTTAAAACCCCACACAGTCAGCTCTTAAAAAGATTCTTGTCCTTCCGGAACTCATTCTCGCTCACTATATACACAAAATCGAAAAAAAGTATTGGGACACCTGATTTTTCCAGCCAGATGTGCTTTTCCTCAAACTGTTACCACAAAGTTAGAGGTACACAATTGTATAATATGAACTAAGAAACCCAAACACGTTTCAGCATGACAATACCCCTGTGCACAAAAGCCAGCCCTGTGATGATATGGTTTACATGGTATGAAGCAGAAGATAATGAGTAACCTGAAGTAGAGTGCTGACCTCAACTGATATACAACATCTGATGTGTTACTGCTTAGCAGTATTTCATTCTACTGGTTAAGAGCGTCTCTTCAAAATATCTCTTCAGATTAAGAAACCATGTCGAGCTGAATACTCACACATGTCTCTAACACTGTACATCTCCTCAGACTGTTTACACACAGCGACAGACACTTATGAGTCATGTTTTCCACGAGTTCTTCCTCTTTTTTATATTTAGCAAAGAAAAACAACGAAAGAAGAAAACATTCTGCTCACAAAATAAAAGAATCATATTTTAGAATCAACCAATCAGAATAAGAATAATGATAGAAATGATGGAATACTGAATCAGTGAGAGATTTAAGAGATCAAAATGGAAGAAAAAACATATAATCAGATTAGAGCACAGATACGACACTGATCCTGCTGAAATGTGGAAAGACTTAAAATATGATTGATTAATTCAAAACAATCATTTAAAAGTGTTAAAACCGGAAAAGATTTTGGAAGTTGTGGTTTTTTTTTTATAGTAGAGATTCATTCTTTCCCCAAGTTACTCTATTACCTCATTTTTTATTCTCATAGCATCGCACCAAAACTGATTCTTTCCCTATTATACATCAGCGACCTGCCAGTGATTAAAATTTTTTTATTAATATGATAAAGTCAAAGATTAATAAATTTATCCACTAGATCAGACGTTTCCAGCCACCAGGTCGTAACCCAGCACACAGCTGGAAGAGTTGCCACGGGTCGTATATACAGTAGATGGTCAAAAGTATTGGGACAATGGATTTTCCCAGCCATATGTGGTTTTTCTCCAAACTGTTACCACAGAGTTGGAGGCACACAATCGTCTATGATGTCTTTGGATGCAGTGCTGTAACTTGGAAATGGGTGCAGCACGTTTTAGAGCTCTGACCTCAACCCTACTAAACACTTTTGTCACCAATGTCCACAAGCGCGATGCTTAAAAAGCACATACCAAACTTATGACCAAGTGTCCCCTAACTTTTGGCAATATAGTGTGTGTGTGTGTGTGTGTGTGTGTGTGTGTGTGTGTGTGTGTGTGTGTGTATTTGACCAAAAAGTCACTCTTTCACAGCTGGGTACTGGGACACGACCAGATGCTTGGGGACTTCTAAAGTAGTAAATGACTCTTATGATAATATCTAATATATATAAAAATAGAATATACTGAACATAGGCAGTTTCACAACTGTTTGTTTTGTCCTGCTGTTGTTATGGCTGCATGCACACACGTAGACGCATCATTAATTTCAAACTGAATCTTCAAAAGCATTTAGTTTAGAATGTGTGTGTCACTGAGAGCAAGTATAATCAGGTTTAACAATAATAGAAGAAATAGGTAGAAACTGAAATGGATTCCAAAATAAGTGCATGCTAATGAATCATGTCTGATCTTTATCGTTTTCTATCTTTCTCAAGTGTAGTGAACTCGTCTTGACACTCATCAAAAACAGTCATTTCACAGGAAATTAACATCTGCATGTCACATATCAGTGCGAAATCTTTTTCTTCAACGACTTGCATTAGTCTGATTAAAACAACTGACCGCCTATAGGGCTAAGGGTCTTGCTCAGGGGGCCTAAAGGTGGCAAAATGGTGTGAGTGGGATTAGAACTCATGACCCTTCAGATGCCAAGTTCAATGCCTTATCCACTAAGCTACAACCTCCCACTTTTTCTGTTACTTTTAAGGATTCCTAAGTACATTCGTTCTTTTTTGCACTTTTACACATGTACAACTGTAAAACAAGAATTTTAAGAATTTTTTCATCATGATGTACTTTGTCCACCACAGTCTCCACACACACACACACACACACACACACACACACACACACACACGCACACACACACAAACTCTATACTAAAAAAGCTTTTATTCTATTGTTAGCCTGATTAGCAGATTAAAGTCTCACCTTTCCGAAGCGCTGCTGCTGTTGATAGAGCATCCCTTTCTTTCTGACCTCTCCCTCCATCATTCACCAACTCTGTGTCTTCCTGTTGCCTTCTGTCTCCTGTTCTTTGATTTTACAGTATATCACGTATCTTCTTTTCCGCGTATGCTTTCCTCCCCTTTCACTTTGTCTGTCTTTCTTCGTGCTCTCTTTTTGTCTTAAGCCGCCTCTGGGTATTCATTCCTCTTGCTTTGTTCCTCTTTTCTTTTCTGATGCACTGGGTTGCAGAAGTTTGTGGCTATAATGTGCATGAGTGTGTGTATGTGTGTGTGTGTGTGTGTGTGTGTGTGTGTGTGTGTGGTTAAATACATATAGTACTTTGTGTGTGCATTCCCCTTGTTAAACTCACTTCCTGTGAGTCGAGGCTCTAAAATAAGTGTGTGTGTGGTAGCACACTTAATGTGAACAGTTGCTCTTATTGCTTGCGAAACAGTAAAACACTTGTTTGGTGTGCGAATGCCTCGTGCAAAGTCTTTTTTTTTTCCATTTATCGTAACGATCATTATAATAGTGCCGCTACAGGAGGCTATAAAAGTCCTAACAGCTAAACAGAGATCATGAGATCATTTGCTGAATGATTTCATCACTACATTGTGATAATGCTATGTATTGAGTGTTAAACTGATTTCATGCAGTGTATGCTCTTAAGTGCTCATTCTGTTCAAAAGCAAAATCGTATGGACGTGTATTTTAAAATGCATATGCCCTATTTTTATTTACATACCAGAATAATACTAAAGCTCAGACATCCACTGTGTATCGGAAAGCAGATCCGAGCTTCTTCATCTTTTGTTTCTAATTGTGTCACTGGTGGTTTTTTAAACGCTAAAAACTTGGTGTTGAACTCGCTGAGGATCCTCATGTGCAGGTGTCTGTGCAGATGTCCTGTGGCCTATTTTGCAGTCTTATCATGTTTAGATCTCTTTGCTGCCTGCAAGATGAATCATGTTAATGAGTAGAAAAAAACATTGCCAAACAGTTTTCCTACCACCACAGTCATCCCAGCTGTGTATGCTCTGTTTTTTTGTGAATGGACGTAAGTGGCTCTTGGAGCTACGAAGCGGAAATATATGGACAAAAGTGTGTGGACAGCCGACCAGAAGATTGGGATGTGCATTATAGTCCCTATTTGCTCTTATAATTATCTTCTCCCTTCTGGGAAGATGTTTTAATAGATTTTGAAGTGTGCTTGTGAAGATTTGTGTAAGATCCATTCAGGCATAAGGGTGTTAGTAAAGGTAAAGGGTTCCAAATCAACCCAAAGGTCTTCAGTAGGGTTGAGGTTAGAGTTCTGTAGCAGGAGATCTTCCGCTCCAATCTGTGCAAAGCATATCTTCATGGAGTTGTCCTTGTGCACAGGAGCAATGTCATGCAGTGTCATGTAAAGACATGTTTGGGTCTCTTAGCTCACGTGAAGGGACAATTACATTCTGCTAGATCCAAAGACATCTTGTACATTTGTTTCAATACTTCTGTCCTTATAGTGTATGTGTCATTTGGTCATTTGTAAGTTATGTTGATAAATTGTCAGAGTTATTGATTTAAAATGGAGACTATATTGATGTGGAAGTGGAAGCCGGACAGACTAAAGAACTATAGAGCTGTTGCATCATCCTCTTAAGTAAAAATAACCTCCTTTAGGTTCCACTATCAGAAAATTGTAAAAAGTCATTGTAAGTTATAGAATAGAGCAGCCTGTCCATTAAAATTGTACGTGGTGAATACTGAATCATTAAAGTGATTCAAATCAGAAGTTTAGAAAAGCCTGGTTTGAAAAGTCTGATCAAATGATTCAACGCATTTATGGGGAAGCTCACATGTGATTAGAAGTCTGAGACTAAAAAAGGCATGTGAAACCTCTTGAGATGGCTGAAGCTCACTCCTCACTGAAATGAGAATTGTTGTCTCATTAACCCATAAGGTTACGTTCTAAGGATATTTACATGATTTGGTTGAAAAAAGGTAATTTGGAAACTACAAAATAAATTTCTTTAATAAAATAATATACATGTTATTTTGACAAATTTAAATAGATCTTAGCGTGTTCTTGATCTTCTCAAGAATTATGAAGATGGATTTGGACTGTGCCTAATATCAGCAGACTGCTACTATGGCTCACAAATTTAAAGTCTTAACGTGTCTGAGCGCTCGCGTCGAATTTGAACTCAGAATAAATGCAAATAATGATTCACCTACAAATGTCTCTGGCTTGAATCGGCACAAGGCCCGGTTTCTTTAAATTATACATTATAATCAAAAATCCATGCTAAAATCCACCTACATCAAGAGCATTCATGTTGCTGTTTAGCTTTTCGTTTAGCAGTACACAGTGATGCATTCGTTTCTGCGCCACCAGGTCAGTATGTAGTTGGAGTTGGATTTTGTTCATCACTGCACACAGTCTATTCATGCATGCAGAGGGTGGGGACCACATTTTAATGATGATATTTACTGGTTCCACTTCGGTGAGTGAAAGCAATTTTATATAGAATGGACAAAGAGTCCAGTTTTATGCTGTCCGTCTTGATTGGTGTTCTTGTATATAGGTTTGTTATGGTCTTGAACAGTGGTCTTCAATCTTTCCTAGAAAGAGCCGGTGTGGGTGCAGGTTTTCATTCCAACCAAGCAAGTCCACACCAAATCCCACCTGTTCAAATCTAATGATCTTCATTTTCAATGACTATCAGGTGTGACCATTGATTGGTTGGAATGAAAACCTGCACCCACACCGGCCCTTTCCGGAAAAGATTGGAGACCCCTGGTGTTGAAGGTCCCCATCCAAGCCTGAGGTCCTAGGCAATTGCCTGCTCTACCTATAGCTATTGCCGGCCCTGGCATCAGACAACAAGCAACAAATATTCAATAAACTCTTTATCTCTGTAAAGCTGCTTTGAGACAATGTCCGTTGTTAAACACGCTATACAAACTAGGCTGAATTGAATTGAACTGAATTATCTTTCGTACTTCAAGAAAATAGAAGGAAATTGGCACAATACCAAATTTAGAAGGGGAAACAAACCACTCTAAAATACTAATTAGCTTTCAAAACTGTAAACATTTGCTGAACCAAATCACCTTAAAATGCAATAAGTATGAATACGTGTTAAATGAAACAGTAGGTTTGCAATAATTAATTAGAAATTGTATTTAAGGTGTACAGTCTGGATTAATGACCGTATGCACTATAACTGATGGCCTTACAGCAAAGAACTCTTGCAGGATCCTGGGCTGGGGTTTTATTTATTAGAAACCTGCTTTATTTATTCAAAATCTAATGTCATCCATCAAACAGAGTTTTTGACAATATTGCAATATGTATTATTTATTGCTGTTATTTATCACTTTGGAAATTTGAGCCTGGACACATGTGCACTATATCTTCAGCAGGTCCATGCTGTTAATGCCTCTTTACCACCATTCCCATCCCTCTACTTGTATATCTAAACTTCACCTTTGAACCTGGAATTTTGTTATATAGTTTATATTATATATATAGTTTAGTATATATATTATAGTTTTGAGAAGCAGCTGTGAAATAGCTAAAGTGTCTGTGTTTGATGTGATCTGATGATTGTATGTCCAAAAGCTGATCTGTGGGTTACATGAGCTGCAGCTTATTTACTTGTTATAATAGAGCCTATATTTAGTGCACTGCTTCCTTCACTATGGTTTATAGACAAAAATAAAACCACAGCCTTGTGCATTTTCAGAGAATCTTCTGCTTTTTTTTTTTTTTTAACTAAAAGAGTCAGAGCTGTAGCATGTTTAAAGGAACTGAACTGAAATGAATACACAATTTCCAAATGCAGTAACCCAAGCAAGACAGGTTTAAATTTAACATAAAAAAGGAAGTAGTTAGCCTCCAGTTTAGCACTGAGCACAGTGCATGGTTTAAATTAGAGTTTTTTACAGTTGGTTTTCGAAGGAAATAGGAAGGATGGAAGGAAGGAAGGAATTAGGTTAAGAGTAAAGAAATACATTAGGCTAAGGAAGTGAATCAGACATATGAGAGAAAGGAAAAAGGTAGAACCAAAGAAAAGAAAGGAGTTATGTATTTGGTATTATGTATGAAAACTGGGTCAAGTGTTTGCAATAAAAGCACCAGAAAAGTTTCTTTAAAATGACGGTTTAAAAAAACATATTTGATCGATGGATCATTAACTTTTAATCAAAATATTGCAATAAAACAATATTGTCATGTCGATGCCCTTTACAGGTAGAAGTGAACATTCTGTTTATTGAAGCAACGAGAAATAAAAATGTGCATTTCCTTTCATTTAGTTTAATCACAAAAACCACAGAGGTTAGGTTTTCATTATAGATATTTTAAGGGAAAAGTCAAAGGTTATTGAAATGTATGCGAGAGAATCACAAGGGGAAATATATATATATATATATATATATATAAAACACAACTAAATAAAACAGTTTGGAGACTCTAACTGGAAACAGTGCTGTTACATTGCTGATGCTTAAGGGAACTGGCTCGGTGAAAATTGCATGCAAATTGTTGCGAGAGCTCTGAGGATTGATCTCGGAGGAAACAGAGCTATGTGAGGGTGATTAAATAAATCATACACCTCGGAAGTCATCGTCCAGCTGTGGAGAAACACTGCTCTCCCGTGTCTGATAGAGGCATTACAGAGCTGAGAAAGAAATCTGGTGTATAAACTGTAATGCTTCAACTGAATTAATAATGTCTAGGGAAAGGAAGGAATGAGATGAAAGAAGGAAGTAGCAGAAGGAAGTATAGAAAGGAAATATAGGAAGGAAGAAAGGAAGAACAATTAGGACTGAAATATAGAAATTTAGGAAGGAAGCAAGGAAGAAAAACATTATTTAATTATTGTATTTAGCTCTAATAAGACCTAATTATTATGGTGGAAACTAGATATCACATATAAACTGGAGTTTATAGAGAACATCAGGTGTGTAGGGAGAGAAATAACAAAATTGACATGCACCCTTACTAATTAATTATTGCACAAAACTTTTTTCCTTAAACAGATGGTTTAATTTGCATATGTTTTGGTCAGAGAGAACACTCAATTAATATAAACGTCCCAAACCATTAAACTTCAAATTTCACCAGGATTTGTTGGATAACACCATCACCACCAGGCGCTGAAGCAGTTAGTATGTCTATTCTTTTCCGATCCAGCCTCCATCTCTTTATTTCCTCTCAATGTGTGGCTCCTTCTGGATTCTCTGGATTCTCCCAAGCTAAACATGACGGCAGGTGACTTGATAGCTCTAAATTACCCCTAGGGATGGTTGTATGTGGGAAAGTGAAATAGGTGCTCTGATCTTTTGTCCCATCCAAAGTGTCTTCTGGCCTCAGACCAGGACCATTACTGTATGGAGAGATTCTCATATTGCATATTCTTTTACAAATACTATCTATAGAAAGTTGTGTATTCACATTTTATGTATGTATGTATGTATGTATGTATGTATGTATGTATGAATGTATTTATGTACGTATGACTGACCTGGTGCTCTGACCCCAACAGAACTCATATGTGTATGTATGTATGTATGTATGTATGTATGTATGTATGTATATATGTGTGTATGGCTAACCCTGTGCTCTGACCACTGAATGATGATGCAGGTAGTGTTATTTATCAGATTTACAAGATTTTCCCTGAAACAGAAAATCAGGGCTGGCTGTACCGAGTGACACCTCCACCTTCACAACTTCACACCTTCAGAGTCCACCTCGAAAAACACACTGTTCCAATTCCAACCTCACAAACCAATTGCAAGTCAAATTAGACAACTGTTATACTTTATTGTCCAGATGTTCAAGTAAGTGCATTAACAAGCTTCAGTTTGTCCAGAATGCAGCAAGAAAAGTCCTTGCTAGAACCAGAAAATACGACCACATCACCCATGTTTTGTTATGTCTACACTCACTCCCAATTAAATCTCGCATTGATTAGAAAATGCTACTACTTAAGTATAAAGCATTGAATGGTCTCATGCAACACTAACTATGCAAACCTTTTTTCCATTATGACCCCCAATGCCCACTTCGATCAAAAGGTGCAGGCTATTTGTTGGTACCCTAAATAATAAAAACTACAGAAGGGGGTAGAGCCCCACAGTTTAGTGTTCAAGTCTAGGCTGAAACACTTTTGTTTAGTCAAGCCTTTGTCAGAAGGGTTTCTTAGGTAAAGGAGCAGATCTGGAAGGATCATGAAAATAGAGTGTTTTGGTGAACTGGGATGTTTGGATGATGCCATAGCTTGTCTTGCTGGAGTCCCTACTTACACCCTCATCACACTAAATAGTGTCCTCAAACATTTATGAAACAAACCTTATAATTGTCTCTCTTTCCCACACTGTAAAGTTAAACATGCTCCTGAGGTAGCAGCGACCAGTGTTACTGTCTCTTTCTTCTCTTTGGATCTGCTCAATTCATCCCGGCACCCTACCTGTGGATGGAGTTCTCTTTTATTTAAGTCAACTCTGTATGGCTGTGGATGGTTCCACATCAATATCCTAAAGATCAATAAAGTTACTGAGCAATTCTGATACTGAGCATGGATTTGGACTATAATTATTATTACCAGTCTACTATAATGGCTCAGGACCGCAGTTCACATGAACAGTTCTGCACTTATCACAGAACAGTAATCCTCAACAATGATGAAACAGTAATGAATAAATTGAACTGAATTGAATGTTTCCAATTATTCCCAGTGGTGGAGAGTAATAAAGTAAATGTATTTGATTACTGTACTTGAGTAGCTTTTTCGTGTATTTTACTGACTATTACTTACATTTCACTACATTTTAACGTCAATTATCATACTTTCCACTCAAATGCATTTTGGTAAATCAGTCGTTCCTTTTTATTCACGAGTGGATTTAAACTGATCTGCAATATAATAACATGTTACAAAGAGAGAGATATTTCACATATGGAGGGTGAAAAACCATTTTACTAAAGCAAACTCCAAACCTCTACACTACAACCGCAACTGTGCACCTACATTTTCTGGAGCAGTTCAAAATCAATGTTTGTCTAATAACATGACAAAAACATGAAAAATGTAATAAAATACAACCTACACACCAGAGATGTATACTTATAATTTGCACCGCCCCTCAGAGGCTGTAATGGCTGACCTCCTCGTAATGTCTAGATTTTCTGAAAAATAGTATGTCCGAGACCAAATCAATTTCTCTTTCTCCGTAAGCGTAAAAAAGTCTAACAGATGTATTGATGTGTACAGAGCTACACAGGCGTTTTGCTAGTCGCTGTTACTTGGCTGTAACAGTTTTTCTCCGACCAACCAATCAGAGGACGGAAAAATGCTGACGGTGTTCTGGGCTAGCTAGCTAACCCTGTGAGGAAAATATGAAATCTGATTGGTTAAAGGAACAGAACCATTGCTAATAGAGACTAAGGTTAGACTTAGACTTTGAAGGCCCTGGCCAGATTAGATTGACATGGCAGCACATAGAGGTTGAAATCTGATTGGACAAAAACTCTAACATCTACATACGCGTACTGGAAGCAGTGCAGCCAAGTGAAACGCTAAGTAATAAAAAGAATAAACAGTTGGTAATAAATTAATACAATTTCATGGAAGAAATATTAGAGTTTATGTTGTAAATGTAGGTCAGTGCTTCTGATAGTGTTTAAGCCAGGAGAGACAGCTTTGTTAGCAAGGCCGCCTGCCACTAATAGCCATAATAACATGTTGGATACATCAGTAGATTTGAAAACTTTAATACTTTTACTCAAGTGAAAGTTTATAATGCTACTTTTACTGGAGTGTTTTACAAAGTATCTCTACTTTAATTCGAGTACATGGTTTGTGTACTTCATCCACCACCGATGATTCCCCACGACCCTGGGCAGTTTTAAAGCCATTATTGCCCTTTCCAAGATGGCGACGCGTGTGGCGGATCGGACCGGATCTCACGGGTTTGCGCTTAATGACGCACTACGCCAGGTCCCGGCCTCCGGATTCTCCATACTCCATACGCCGGTAGCGTACGCGTCGCGTCGTGTTGTTACGTAGCCATATGCACGCAGGGGGAGTGAGAGGAGCATGAATGGAGCAAAATGGCGGATCATGTGCAGGTAAGCCGAGCTTTAATATGTTGTTATTGTGATCGCGTGGATTTGGGAGCTTCGCTCGGAGTGTCCAGGGGGATAGAGCGGAGGGCGGGTTTCCTCTGCGGCTCTTTTTGTTTCTCCCGACCGCGTCGGATTTGTTTGTAAATGCGCGATGTAGGGGAAGGGTACGCGGAGCGACGGCGGGGCGGACACGGCGGCGTGCTTTATATTGGATGCGTTGAGCGGTGTGTTGTTGACTTGTGGCCTGTCATGGTGACACGTCCTGGACGCTCAGAAAACGCCATGCGTCCTTTATTTACTTATGATTATTTATTTATTTATTTTTCGCAATAGACGTGCAAGAACGAGTCTTGAGAGCGTGTATTCCTGCATGCAATCAAAAGCACATCAAGTTGCATCCAAATACTTTAGATGCAGCACAATTATTCGCCCCCTCCCTCCCTTTCTGCACTCGTGGAATTAAAGCTTTTGCATGTATGGGGTGGTATCATTTTGGTTATTTTATTTAATTTTTCTTAATTATTTTACGACATAAAATGCACTTCTTGGCTTGGAACGAATGTGTTGATTGCAATGGGACCAGTGCTGTGTGACACACTGTAAACACGGCCATATGCAATACAGTGCAATGTCCTAAACATGGGGCATATTGCATAGATTATCCCAGATAAACATCTTAAAATCAATAAAATATATATTTAATAGTACATTATCTCAAGTGCATGTCTTTTTAATGACACCGGTAGTGTTGGTATTTAATATAATCGATTTAAGGAAACGCCCTGCATTTGCATTTACGTCTAATTATTAATTGTTTGTGGAAAAAATCAAATAATAAATATTGTAAAATGATATATATTTAAGTCGGTAATATCAGCTGCTCTGGTGTGTGTGTGTGTGTGTGTGTGTGTGTGTACACATCTTCCATGCACTGCTAGTGTATTGCTAGCAAGGTTCACCTTAATGCTATGCTAGCCGTATGGTTAGCATCGAGCTCTTTGCCTCCCTTGCTGGTTTACTTAGCATTAGCCTTGTAGCTCAAATTCTCCCGCGCGACCCTATAACACACATTTTAATGCCGCGAATAAATACAAGTAGAAATAATTCTGTTGTTCTAATGCACCACATTATACAATTTGCATTTATATTCGTTTTTGGCTTTTTGGGAATTTCCATGAAACAATATTCAGTTGAAAACTAAACCGAAACCGGCTAGCTAGCTTGCTAGCTTTTTAAACGCTTAGCCATTAGCTAATCTGGATTTATTTATATTGTACACACTGATATTATTATAATTACAATTAAACTAAAAAAAACGTGCATGGTCAATTGTGCATCTTTAATTTTTGTGATATTTGTATTTACAATCTGTTTGTGTCTTAGCTGACTTGGCTAGCTGCCATGGAGTGTATTGTTAAAAGTATATTAGCATGATTAGCATTACTTCAGCCAGTATTAACAAGTGGGTGATTAAGAGACTGCTCCAAACTATCATTTTATTATTTATTATTAGCGATTATGGCCCCAAAAAACACTAACAAGAATTATAATGTGGGAAAATTTGACGGTGAATCGAAACCCACAATTTTAACAATGACCATTGTCTCAAAGCAGCTTCACAAAATGAAATAAATCATGAATATACATTATAAATGTCTACGTTATTCCCTTTATTTATAAGGCTACCCCTGATGAGCGAGACCGTGCCGACTGAGATGATATGTGGAGCAAACATTGAGAGGAACCAGATTTGGAGAACCTCTGTTCATCTGGGTGACATCGAATGTCCATTGATTTTAGTTTCACTATTGTTGAGGATGGGTTCTCATCTCAGTGTAGATCCACTCAGGTCTTCTTTCTTACACTATCTCTGAAGAGAACTCATCCTCATCTGGTTAACATCAAATGTCCATTTATTCTAGTTCCATCAGTGTTGAGGAAGTTTTCCCTTCCGAGTCTGGATCCTCTCAAGGTTTCTTCTTCATACTATCCCAGAGAAGAACTTATCCTCATCTGCGTGACACCGAATGTCCGTTCATTACCGTTTTAGCAGCACCATTGTTGAGGTTGTCTGTTCACTGATGGACACTTCAGTGCAGCTCTATTCACGGCAATTGCTGTTTTAAAGCATTTTATTTATACTGTTTATATGAATTACAGTCCAAATCCATCCTCTTGGTCCTTAAGTGTAACCTTTCTCAGGATCTTTAGATTGTTCATGAGGAACCATCCTTAGCTGCAGCGAGTGGTCTCCAATAAACGAGTACTCCATCCAGAGGTAGAGCATCAGGGTGAAACATGCAGATCGGGAAAAAAGAAACAGGGCGATGACTGGTACCTCAGGAGCATGTTAAACTCCACAAAGAAAGAGCGCTCGATTTGCACTTGAACTTTGACCTGTGAATTCTTGAGGCTCAGTGTCATGAGACGATAGAAGGCGTTATATTATAACTGACCAATGGTCACCTGGGACTTTTGTATTTCATGAGTGTAGTTTGGTTGTTTGCTGAAAACATCACACACGTTCAATAGAAGCTGCTTTATTTCATTTGCACACGATACCTTGATAAGACGACTGTATTAAAGTTTTTAGACACCTGACCATAAGATTTGTGTGGTAAAAGTTTTAGGATTTTTCACTTAAACACGTTGTTTTAGTGTAGTTTTTTTGTTGTTGTTGTTGTTGTTGTTGTTTTCCCTGTGATGCAGCAGGAGGAGCAGTTTGAAAGCCACGGGGTTGTGAGGGAATTAATTTGTTCAGTTATAGGCGGATGCTTTATCAGAGCAAAATTGATTACTTGAAGGATTTGCTGATTGACGTCTGACAAACGGGTGAATTTCCATTGGGCCGTTTTTTTCTCATTTACACAACTGGCAACCGTTCATAAAACTCTGACTAAAAGTTGATAGACGATCTGATGGTGATTAAGATGTGATTCCCTCAAAAGATTGATGCCACCGTATCTTCTAAGAGGCAGAATAATTAGTCATGTTATGTCCAGTAAACCAATGCTAAAGCTGTGTTTTCTGTTACTTCGTATGTGTGTGTGAGAGAGAGACTCGTGTTGTAATCCTTGCTACACACTCATTTATGTCTCCTACGCACACCTGAGCATCTCAACACCACATACTTCTTCACGTCCAGGTCGGATGGATCTATTACACCTTTCGACGTTTCCGTACTCGGACAACAATCATGTAACGCAACAGATTTATTGCCAGTCGCATTCAATGCCTTTTTAAATTTTTGTATAATTTACAGTATGATGTATAAAGTGTAGATTTTGTGAAAGAAGTTATTGCGAGGAAGTCGTCTTTTTTTATTTTTTTTTATTTAACCTTAAATGTGCTCTGTCTTCTGTGTTGGTTCTTTTTTCTTTGGTGTTGTAATTGAGTTTCAGATCATTGACCCACACAAAAGGTAGAAGCATCTACTGTTTGATCGTACTGTTTTTGACCCTTGACGAAAACTTCCAGCACAAAGGACATCAGAAGTGTGAGGCGTCCGTTTAACAACTTCATTCCAATCCCTTTAGCTTTGTTCAGACTGTCTAACTTTGACCTGTGAATTCTTGAGCTTTACTGTCATTAAACAATAAAAGGCAATATGGCCCTGTGTGAAAAAGTCTCTCAGTTGGTCCTGGAAACGGTAATGTGTTCGAAAGAGTGCATTAATGTAAACCTGTGATTCAGAGTTGCTGTTCTAGACAAGGAAACCAATCAGATTAGAGAATTCAAGAGCGCTGTCAAATTTGTAGACTTTATTCTTGCTCTTCAGCCCGCACCCTTTTGCACTTTTTGCGGTCTAGAAGCACGACCGCCATGACTGCCCACAGCGCAAACGCAGTACTACTACACGCTGCACTTTTTGCGGTCTAGAAGCACGACCGCCATGACTGCCCACAGCGCAAACGCAGTACTTTCGAATCCGAACGCAGGTGCAGCATGGCTTTGACACAGTTTTACTGAATGCATTAAAGTCTTTACTTGTTTTGTCGATTTTGTTCAGGCAGGGCTGAAAGTGTGCGAACTTCACGCACACGTCTCTTATCTGGTACATGCAGCTGTGTGCGCCTCTTTTATCTTTTTCTTTACACATCTCATCTATATTCTCCTCCTTAAATTTCGAGCTCACACCCTTGCATCAGACTCATGCTATATGAAGTTATGGGGTTGTCCAAAAGTGTGAAAGTTCCCAGAAAGGGGCTGCATGAAGCGGATCGAAAAAAAAAAAGCTACAGCTATTTAAGTGAATGGACTATTAAAGTAAGAGTGTGGAAGGGGGTTTATCAGGTCACTACCCAGTTTAAAAATGTCACAGGGTATTGAGGCAGCAATCAGCATTTTTACCCTCCTTGTCAATTACTTATTGCAGAATAAGCAGAACTTGACTTAAAATAAATGGGTTACAAACAACATATTTAATGTTGTTTGGTGCTGCTTTATCATAAGTCAGTCATCACATCATCCCCATATGTTTCACACACTTACTGCTGTTCTAAAGTAACCTTTTAGGCACAATACTGTTATTTCCACTACCATGCACTCTCACAGTTTATGTACATTACTGATCTGTCATACACTCCGTATATTGTGTCCTATTTACTACTCGTTTTTCTATACAGTGGTCCCCTGGAATCCACAGGGTTACGTTCTAAGACCTCCATGAGTTCTGAAAATCTTGCACGCAGCAGCCCCTATGAGACCATAGTAAATTCCTCTAGATATTGTCACTTTATAAGCATAATAGTGGACAGTATTTAACCAAACACATAGTTTAGAATGTTATTCCTAACGTTCCTGAACATTCGGTCCCGCTGCGGAGCTCCGCAAATTTTTTTACGATAATCCGCAACTTGCCCTTAGGTTCCAAATGAGAACCCGGGAATTTTCCGAACTTAAACCTAACTCTTATTTCAGAAGATTAGAGGTTATTAAACGAGCATTTCTGAGTATTAAAAAGCATCACGTCGACAAAATATAATGTAGTAGTATAATACAGAATATTTCTTTATTTTCGATCCTGGAACCAGAGAGGAGAAAACTTTCTAAAAGCATGACCTGTTCAGTATTTAGATTTGTGCTTGGTGAGCGTGTTTTTATTTATTTATTTCTGCACCAGTTTGATTGAATCAATTGATTCCAACCACAAAACTTGTTCAAAGAAATGCCCAGTAGGCTTATTGCAACTTAAAAACGCTGAGTCATCTTTTACAATGTCCAGAGAGGCAGAATTCAATCAAATTAAAATGTTAGCGTTTTTACAGTCAAATACCAGCGCAGATGAAGAGGAACGGGTTCTACTGGGTCGAGATGAACCAAAGTGAAGACTCTGGCCTTTGAAATATGACTTTTAGCACATCGTTCACCTTTTTTAAACTGTTGAATTTTTCATATTTTTTTTAGCCAGTGACACAACATTTATTGGTCATGTCAATTGACAGTGTTTGATTAGTTCTAATATTTACACTAGTAATTTTGACCTTTTCATTAAAAATAGAATTGGATTCAACTTTATTTTAGATCCTGGTAAACATTAATAAATGATGGCATGAGAATAAAGCGTCGTTTTTGGACTTCGGCAGTGTTCATGCTTGTGGTTATACAAACATTACAGTAGCCGAATCCTGCATAAACGCACCAATAAACCTTCATTGTTTGTTTTCTTGGCAATCGTCGACATTTTGACGGACTACATTGCTGGTTGCACATCAAGTACGTTCACGTAATACAGCAACTGGTAGCGGCAAAGCATTGGTTTTCACAAAAGTCAGCAGTTTGGTTTGCTGGTACGACCACTCGCAAGGATAAAATTCTGTAAACACAGTATAAGAAAGGCCTTTGAGTGTTTCCAAAAAAAAAAGGAAACACTCAATTCTACCTGATGTCTTTAGATGTGCTGTAATAAAAGTTTGCATTCACTTGAACTTGGAAACCCAAACCTGTTCCAGCATTGCACAAAGTGAGATCCTCGAAGATCTCGTTTACATGCTTTAGAGAGAAAGATCTTGTTGTTATAGAGCTCTGATCTCATCCCTACTGTACACCTTTGGGATGAATGTGAACGCTGACTGCACCCCAGGTCTCCTCACCTACATCAGTACCTGCCTTTCATAACACCATCGTGGCTGATGAACACACACATATTGATAAGCAAACTCCAAAATCTAGTGGAACATCTTCCCAGAAGAGTGGAGGGTATTAGAAGAGCCAATTGGGACTAAATGTGAAATGAAATGCTCAAAAATCACATACCGAACTTATGTCCAGGTGACCCAATACTTTTGGCAATGTAGTGTGTATAAATAAAAGACGAGAAGGGGGAATTGGCAACACAGACGGTGCTGGAAACCTGCATACGCCACTTTCCTCTTGAGACTCCAGAGCGTGTGGTGCATCAGTAATAATGGTCCGTGGGGAAACGCAGTGCTCAGAGTGTAGACAGATTGATTAAACGAAGCATCGAGGCAAATCATTTGTATTTGACTTTTGTATTCAAATTACTTGAGTTACTCAAAGAATAGTTTCAGCCATAGTTTGGATTCTGAAGTGTGTTTCTTAGTTTTGTCTTTGGGCTTGGAGGCTAACACAAGTCCATAGCTGGTGTTTGGAACAATATCAAGTGCAGGTGTTGGCAAATGATCACTGAATTGTCTCTAGTGATTCGTTTTTGTACTACAGACATCTGTAGCACAATGTTTCATTTCATTATGATCAGCATACATGTGGGCACAAATAAAAGTCTCTTCAAATAGCGCTGTTTTGCTAAATGATGTAGTGTCATTTGTTCAATTTCTTTCATACCAATCACCATTCTTCAAGACTCCTGTTCTTTAAGACCAGTTCATTGATGTGGAACGACCATATGACATTATATCCATAACACACACACACACACACACACACACACACACACACACTCTTGCGTGCGTTTTTCGGCTTGTCTGTTCATTTTGACTGCACTGTGTATCGACTGTTATACTGAGACTCCTTCCATATAGATTCAATAAATGAAACGGAACTTCATAATCAACACATTCGTTCTCGTCACGTCTGTGGACGAGCGGTTGCTACGGTAACGCTAACGTATTACAGCGAGCGTGCCATCACTATCCTCCGTCACGGGTTCAGTTGAAACTCTTCTGGCCAATTCGACTCCAGACTTCCAGGTGTAGTTTCCCGACGCCGACCGAGCGCGCGCTCTTTTTCAAGTGTGTATGACCCGATGGTTTTGAATAGCGTGTTTCTTAGGAGGCTTACGGTTTGTGTGTGTTTCAGAGCCTAGCCCAGCTAGAGATCCTGTGTAAGCAGCTGTACGAGACGACGGACACGAGCACGAGACTGCAGGCCGAGAAAGCGCTCGTCGAGTTCACCAACAGTCCCGAGTGTCTGAGTAAATGCCAGCTGCTGCTGGAGAGGGGCAGCGTGAGTGTTTACCATCTCTTTCTCTCTCTCACACACACACACACACACACACACACACACTCCTGTCTGATTTACCAATTACAGGATATTTATTAACGAGGATCTCATTCATCTCTCGCTACGCACGCCTCGGATCGGCCCTGTCTCAAACGAGAAATGCGTTCTTGAGCCCAGTGATCAAATCTCAACTTTTTGCTTTTTGTTTACGTTTGTGTTTTTGTTTGCATCTGTTACTTCTGCTTGTTTAAACATCCATCGAGAGTTCAAGTTGTTGTCGCGATGAGAGCTGGATCTCTATCTTTTGCTAGGTGTGTGTGCGTGTGTGTGTTGGGGGGGCGCAGAAGAAAACTTCGCACGGGTTTGTGCGATTGTGTTATTTTCCCCACCCACTCCGATCTATTTTTAGATTAAAACGGGAGTAAAATATTAACACTGTCCATGAGTCATTGATTCTGTTTTGTAGAGCAATAAAATGAAAATGTATTTATATATATACACACACGCTATACAGGCAAAAGTATCGGGACACCCGACTGTTCCAGCCGTATGCGGTTTTTCGCCAAAGTGGGAAGCAGTAGCTCAACAGTTATGGCTCTGGGTACCTGAGCAGAAGATCAGGGTCCAAGCTGCCACTTTCGGGCCCTTGAGCAAGGCCCCTAAACCCTGTCTGCTCCAGGAGCGGTGTATCATTGCCAACCATGCCAATTTCACCCGTGCTGTAATGTACATGTGATGAATATTTACTTAACTGCTACCACAAACCTGGAGGCACCAATTGTATTGGATGATCTAGAAGAACCAATTCCTCTTTCAGCACGACACTGCTCTTGTGTATGAAGATGTATATGGAGTGGAAGATCTCGAGTTGCCTGCTATAGAGCTCTCCTCCTTTTACACTGACTGCTCCTCAGGCCTCCACATCAGTACCTGACTTGCGTTGTGGCTGAACGAATCTTCACAAACCTCCATAAGCACACTGAAATCTAGTGGAACATCTTCCCAGAAGAGTCAAGGCTATTATACCAGCAAATCAGGACTGAATGTGGAATAGGATGTTTATAAATGTGTCCTCTAAGTTTGTGTCTCTTTTCCTTTATAGGTACATGTTTTAGAGTTGTTATTATAATAGTGTGAGAGGTTTTGCTCTTGATCTGTGGTGTTGGTTCCTCTGATGCTGTTTGCTTAACAGTCCTGTTTATGTCTGTGTGTGTGTGTGTGTGTGTGTGTGTGTGTGTGTGTGTTTGGTCGTCTGTAGTCGTCTTACTCTCAGCTGCTCGCAGCCACGTGCCTCTCCAAGCTGGTGTCCCGCACAAGCAACCCTCTGCCACTGGAACAGCGCATCGACATCCGTAAGACAGATAACACACGCACACACACGCACACACACATTCAACAGCATCTCTTTCATTGCCTCTCTCCCTCCTCTTTGTCTCGTTCTGTCTCTGACCAGACAGTGCTTTATCTGTCTCTTTGTCTCTGACTCTGTTTCACTCTCTCTATCTTTGTGTCTCGCCTGTATTTATTCTCTCCATCTCTCATGTTCTCTCACACTCTCTCTCTCTCTCTTTCGTTTCTGTCTGTCTGCATTTCGTTTCTCTGTCCTCGATTGGCTTGATCTTTCCTTTTATTCTCGTTCTCAGAACATGCAGATTGAAACTAAACCCATATATTAGTTACTCACTCAAAGATACAATAGATTCTTCTCCTTTTTGCGGCTTCTTCCATTAGGGGGCGCCACAGCGGAGCATCCGTCTCCATACCCCCTTGTCCTCTACATCTGCTTCTTTTACCTCAACTACCTGCATGTCTTCACCACAGCAATAAACCTCCTCCTTGACCTTCCTCTTTTCCTCCTTCCTGGTGGCTCCATCCTCAGCATTCTTCTACTGATATACCCCGTGTCCCTCCTCTGCACATGTCCAAACCATCTCAACCTGAGGGAACGACACTGTGAAACGGTTCAGCGAGGAGAAATTCGATTTACATATAAAATATTGGTCGTAAAATGATTGATCACTTTCCTTGTGCTTTCTCGTCAGGTAATTACGTGCTGAACTACCTGGCGACACGGCCGAAGCTCGCCGCGTTCGTCACTCAGGCTCTGATTCAGCTCTACGCCCGGATCACTAAACTCGGCTGGTTCGACTGTCAGAAGGAGGATTACGTCTTCAGGAATGTCATCGTCGACGTCACGAGATTCCTGCAGGTACAAAGAACCAAAGTAGCGATCAGAAGATCCAGTGTATGATTTCCGTCCCGAATGGACACACTGATGTTCTCATGAACACGTACAGTTTTTGTGTTTTGTGCATATAATAAATGTTTTTGCCTTGCGGTCGTAGGACAGCGTTGAGCACTGCATTATCGGAGTCACGATTCTTTCCCAGTTAACCAATGAGATTAACCAAGTAAGTTCCTCCGCCGTCTTCCACGACGTAAGTGTTTCATTTCAATCTCCAATCTTCCCTACTCTAAAACTTCCACCTTCATGTTTGGCTGTGTGGGTGAGGCAGTCTGCTAACATCTTGTTCTTTACTGCATGTGTGTGCAAACATTAAGAAAACCAGTGTGACACAATAACGAGGTGTAAAATGAACAGGAAGTGATTGTTTAACCAGACTATATTAAATAATGCTGTATGTTTACTTCCACAGAAATATGAGCTTTGCCTTTAGTATAGCAGCTTTGCAAACTTACAACCTCAGCTGTGCTCCTGGATTTAAAAAAACATTGTGAAATAGATTCTATATACACGATATGGGCAAAAGTTTGTGGACACCTTCCGTAAGAATGGTGTGCTTTTTAAACATCTCGTTCCCCTATTTGCTGTTAATAATAAGCTCCAGTTTTAGATGTTCCACCAGATTTTTGGAGATTTGTGAAGATTCATTCGGCTATAAGCGTGTAAGTAAAATCAGGTGCTAATGTAGGTAAAGGGAGGTGAGGAGGTCAAAGCTCTTATAGCAGGCCACTCAAGAGCTTCCACTCCAACTCACGTATCTTCATGGAGCTGGGTTTGTGCGCAGAAGCATTGTCATGCTGGAGCAGGTTTAAAAGGAAAATGTCATGTAACTGCCTCCAGAGACATTGTATACAATGGTTTTGCCTCCAAGTTTGTGGTGACAATTTGGGAAAGAATCACATCTGGCTGGGAAAATCAGGTGTCCGAAATACTTTGTCCATATATTGTACGCGTCAAATGCTGCTGTTCTCACCGTTTGTCTTTCTCTTCCGTTCAGGCCGATACGACGCATCCACTTACGAAACACAGGAAGATCGCGTCCTCGTTTAGAGATTCTTCCTTGTTTGACATCTTCACACTTTCCTGTAATCTCCTCAAACAGGTATAGATCTACGATCTCAGAAATCTCAATAATGTTTTTCCGATCGCGGACGATAATTTTGGGATTCGCAGATTCCAGTTATCCAAGTCCGATGATTTGAAAGTTTGTCAGAAATTGTGACTGCAGTTTATAGATAAATGGCACGAATACACACATTCATTTACATTTTAGCTAATTTGACAGACGCCCCCTATACAGACCGACTTATAATTAAGAAATCTTTTATACGACTGAACAGTTGAGGGTTAAGGGCCTTTGGGTTGGGGCTCAGCATTGGTTGCTTGGTGTTGCTGGGATTTGCACTCACGATGTTCCGAACATGCATTAGTCCCTATAGGTTTATTCCTGATGCGTGAGCCAGTGGTGACATTGGCAAGGAAAACCTCCCTGAGATGGTATGAGGAAGAAACCTTGATCGACTCAGAAGGGAACCCATCCACACCGAATTCGGTTACACCGCATGTCCAGTCATTTATAGTTTCATCATTAAGGTTCTCACCTGTTTACTGAGGGACACTTAAATGCAAAGCATGCTAATTGTAGCCCAAAGCCATTGAATCAAACTGTTTATATTATTTACAGTATACATACATCTTCATGTCGGTTTCCTTTAAACTTGTTTTGTATCCTGATATAACCTGCTGTCTCACTTTAGAGAAACAAGTCTTTCCCCAGTGTCTTACCCCAGTGTCTTTCCCCTGTACCCAACTGTCTTACCCCAGTGTCTTTCCCCTATACCCAAGTGTCTTGCCCCTGAACCCAACTGTCTTTCCCCCAGTGTCTTTCCCCTGAACCCAACTGTTTTTCCCCCAGTGTCTTTCCCCTGTACCCAACTGTCTTTTCCCAGTGTCTTTCCCCTGTTCCCAACTATCCTTCCCTGGTGTCTTACCCAAGTGTCTTCACCCAAACGTCTTTCCCCAGCGTCTTTCCTGTGTACCCTAGTGTCATTCCCAGGTGTTGTTCCTCAGTACCCTGTCTAGAGTGTGTCTTTATAGCCCGTCTCTAGATGAACAGATAAGTGTAAATGTCTTTGCAAGCAAAATGAAGATCCATTGAGCAAAAATGAAGAATAAAAATGTAAAAGTCGCATGCAATAAATATCTCTGCTGCCGTTCACCACACCCTGCGCACGCTTTATGTAGTTCTGCTACATTTTTATAATGAGGTTGTTGCTTTTGTTTAGTTTTTTTCTTCATTATGAGCTTATTATTGACCGTTTCGGGATTTGCAGGCGTCGGGAAAAAACCTGAACCTGAACGATGAAGGTCAGCACGGTTTGCTCATGCAGCTCCTGAAACTCGCTCACAACTGCCTCAACTTCGATTTCATCGGCACGTCCACGGACGAGTCCTCAGACGACTTGTGCACCGTCCAGATCCCCACCAGCTGGAGATCAGGTGACTTTCGCACTTCTATCTTTACACGGGGACAAAAACCAACTAAACAAACAAAAATGTGTAGTGTTTTTTGGATTTATTTATTTATTTATTTATTTATTTTTTGTAAAGTGATGTTTATTTTGTGGGGTTTTTTTTTTGCGTCTAGTTTTAGTCAGGAAAAACGTGACTAACACAACAAAATGCTTCTCTTATCACCTAAAGGATAAAAACAAAGAAATATTTATTTACACCTATGACATGAATAATAACGATAATGTTATTAACTATTAATGGATAATAAACATTTCATCATCCTTTAACAATACAAATATGCCACCATTTTGTTCTGACCTCTGTCGTTTTTCACTTTTATTTTAATTTTTTTGTTAACAATTAAAATGAAAAATAAAATTCAACTAATGACTGTTTGCGAAGATTTACGCTGGTCAGCAAAGAAAAAACTCCTAAATATGAAAAAAAGTCACATAAAAACCATAACAAATTGCTAAATTCATGTTAAAATATTTAAGGTAGTGTATAAAATCACTTAAAAAGCCTCTAAATGTGAAAAAATCGTATCTGTGGGTCGTTTCGGTTCCCATAGTTCCAGCGTCCTGGTTCATGGTGGTTTATTGAAACTCGTGCTTCTGTAGGTGTTTCTTTACAGGCTCTCCTTTGTGTTGAATTTGTGATTTTAATATTTATTCCCATGACTACAAAGAACATTCCTGCTTGTTTGGAAGATAAAGTGGCTATGAGCAAATGTTATAAAAAAGGGCGAAAAGGTCGCAACGCTTGTGCTTTTGACTCGATTCGGACGAGCAAATCGTTCATGATAAGGCACAGATTTGAGCCCAAGCCAGAGATGATGCTTTAGAAAAAAAGAGCAGTTATTAACAAAGAAAAGAAGCAACGTGTGGATGCATTGGAAATACAATTCAAATGTTGCACTGGTAAAGACGTACTGGTGTACATGAAAATCTTTACAAGTAAAAATACCTTACTGTAAACCTCCTCCAATAAGTTCAAAGTCACCAAGTAAAAGTTAAGGGCTGTCTGATTTGAGCAGTACTTGAGTAATTGACTGATTATTAAACATAGGCTTAAAGGTTGCTCTTGTCCTCCACATTAGGACGCATGTCGGCGAAAAGCCGAAAACCTAAAATACGAATCAAATTGTACACCTCAATACTGCATTCAACATCAACAGCCTCTTTAATATGCCAGAATAAAACAAAGATCAAAGACAAAGAAACAAAGTACTAAAATTAATTAACAAATAGAATGTAAAACGAAAGTAAATAATTAGCTTTCAATAAAACCGAGTATTCCGAGTGATTTGATGAACCCCTCAGTCTCCGAGAGGGCCAGTGTTTTTTATTCATCCTCAACAAAAGCTGGTTCTTAAAGTTGTTGGAATGTATTCAAGCATTTTAAAAAAAATAAAAAAATAAAAAGAAAGTTTTCTCACAGCAGATGTGGGTTGAGCCTTAATAACAATAAATCTTCAACAGAGGTGCAAAATGTAATTAACAGCCATGTCAATTAAAAAGTACATCTACTGAATTATAAATAAACTCAGTAAAACTAGAAAGTAGGCAAAAATGTACATACTTTACACCAGTGGTCCCCAACTCCCGGGCCGTGGACCGGCACTGTCAATTGGTACCAGGCCGCACACAAAGGCTATATAACTTACATTATTTCCGTTTTATTTATTATCTGATTCTGAACGGTTTTGTTTTGGAAAATTACCAGATTCTCTCCGCCACATCTGTCTATGGCTCACGCTTGATGCATGTCAAGATGTTTTCCTTGGTCACATGTCTGACCTCCATCCACTACCTTCTTAAAGGGGCTGCTCTGGCCGCTAACACATAGTACATTACCGCTAAATTCAACCCCCCAAGCGAGCAAAATGTACAAAAGTGGATTCACGTTTATTGTTATATTTAGAAAATACCAGTTTTTATACCGGTCGTATCGTTTTATTTTGTTGTATTTATCCACCACACCTTAAAGGCCGGTCCGTGAAAATATTGTCCGACATTAAACCGGTCCATGGTTCCAAAAAAGGTTAGGGCCCGCTGAGTTACACCACTGTTTTATTGGGTGTTTTTTTGTTTGTTTGGATGATTCTTTAATTGCTGTAATACAATAGTATGTGTTGTGAGATGACTAAAATGTAAACCTGAGTTTTGGATTCAAAATTGAAACCAATGGCAGTTACGCAGTCATATTGTGTATGCGAACAAAAAGAAATGATGTATATAAAAAAAAAGTTTTGTGTTTCTTTTCCCTGCAGCCTTTCTGGACTCGTCGACACTGCAGCTGTTTTTTGATCTGTACCATTCCATCCCTCCATCCCTTTCTCCCCTGGTAAGTGCAAGACAGGACACACAGCAACCCATTTGAGGTCTCGCATTCTATTATTGATCAGGTTACAGATGTACCTCTATGCTGCAGTTACTGACTTAAGCTCGTCAGTTGCTATGCAGAGTTTCTCACATTTTTTCCTTTTTATCAGGAAGAATTAAACAGTTCTACCGCTGATTCGACATCGTTTGGGTGGTGTAGCGTTCTCAGTACGCTTCACCATATGGGGATGATATGGGGCTATTGGTGCAACTGAGTTTTTAACATGTGTGTTGGCCTCTGCTAGTGT
Organism: Silurus asotus; assembly: GCA_024362625.1. Classification (NCBI taxonomy): domain Eukaryota; kingdom Metazoa; phylum Chordata; class Actinopteri; order Siluriformes; family Siluridae; genus Silurus; species Silurus asotus. The sequence continues at coordinate 100,737 of MU551616.1, read as the reverse complement.
ACCTAACTCATACCTGGCAGTAGGGGGCACTGGTTTTGTGTTGATTTGATCTGTGGCGTCTGCTTTTGTTGCATTCCTTTGCATTCATGCTTTGCAATATTAAAGTAACATATACTTTATCCTACTTTATTTAAAAACAATGAAAAAGCTACGGAATCATGAACATTTGCTCAATTAAATACATTTGAATGTATTCATTAAATTTATAAATATAGAGATAAATAAAAGACATGCATTAAAACCGAAACAAAAAGTAAAACTCCAGATAAATAAGAACAGTTACATCCAAAATGACGCATCAATAAAAAGCATGTGGTGTCAACGATTCGCCTTTAGAGGCCGCTCTCTTACTGTAACGCAACCTGGAAAAACTATCTGTATGGATTTTTTTTTTTTTTACTATAGTTCTAGCAATTAAGTATCGGTGCTGCTTAATCGGCAAAAAAAATACAAATCGGTTGACATCTAGTCCTAATGGTCTCTACTGGTCTTCACTATACATGTGGTCTACAAGTCGGCCAAAGTTGTTCTGTTGCCCCTAAATAGTATTCACTGAACATGCCACTAATAGAAGGCAAAAAAATTACAGGGAACCATTTGAGTTTCCATGAACACCATACAATTCCCAGTATAACCAGTAAACCCATTGCAACCGATTTCTATTTCTGACTGATTGTTTTTAGTTGTGTAGGTTTCTGGTCTGCTTAAACCAGTCCAGCCTTAGACTTTTTTTACAAACAAGCTCTCCTGCTGAATGTTTTTTTGGTTTTCCTCACCATTCGGCGTCAAATTAAACAACGCATTGTCTTTATTACAAATCGCCTTCTCGACACCAAATCCGGCACAATCGGTAAATGTAAACTCGCACATTCGATAACATGAACCCCACTGTCCTGAACAAACTCTTATCTTTGTCTTCCAGGTTTTATCATGTTTAGTCCAGATCGCATCGGTGCGGCGTTCGCTGTTCAACAACGCTGAGCGAGCAAAGTTCCTCTCCCATCTCGTTGATGGCGTTAAGAGAATATTGGAGAACCCGCAGGTGTGTGTGTGTGTGTGTGTGTGCGCGCACATTGTTTTCCAGTGATTATTACCATGACTGTAATATTGGAGTGTTGCATCATGCCATGCCCTTTTTCCGGAATATAGCTGTATCTTCTTCTTCTTCTTTCGGCTTCTCCCATTAGGGGTCGCCACAGCGGATCATCCGTCTCCATACCCCCCTGTCCTCTACATCTGCCTCTTTCAAACCAACTACCTGCATGTCTTCTCTCACCACAACCATAAACCTCCTCTTTGGCCTTCCTCTTTTCCTCCTTCCTGGTACCTCCATCCTCAGGATTCTCCTCCCGATATACCCCATGTCCCTCCTCTGCACATGTCCAAACCATCTCAATTGGGCCTTCGTCACCTTGTCTCCAAAACGTCCTACATGCGCTGTCCCTCTAATAAACTCGTTTCTAATCCTGTCCATTGTCATCACTTCCAATGAAAACCTCAACATCTGATCCGCATACTAGATTTCTCAATTCTTTTTTTTATCACACCTACACTCTACAGCTAAACTTTGTGGCCATAAGATTCTTGTGTGGTTTTTGAACATCCTGTTCATTTACTCCCTATTTACTGTTATATTAATCTCCACTCTTCTTGTAAGACGTTCTAGATTTTGGAGTGCGCTTGTGGAGATTCATTCAGCCACAAGGGTGTATAGTCAAGTCAGGTACTGATGTAGGTGAGGTGAGGAGGAGACCTTGGATGCAGTCAACATAAAAAGTTCATCCCAAAATTGTTCGATAGGGTTGAGGTCAATGCTCTATAGCAGGAGATCTTCCACTCCGTCCTATGTAAAGCATATCTTCATGAAGCCGACTTTGTGCACACGAGAAGTGTCATGCTGGAACAGGTTTGGGAAAAACTTGAGTGGCACTGAACCCAAAGACATCCTATACAATTATGGGCCTCCAGGTTTGTGGGAACAGTTCGGGGAAGAACCACATCCAGCTGGAAATGTCATGTCCCAATACTTTTGATTATATTGTGTGTATATTGTTTATAATTAGTGATACATTTCAGATAAGTCATTATAATGTGTGTGTGTGTGTGTGTGTGTGTGTGTGTGTGTGTGTGTGTGTGTGTGTGTGTGTGGTGGTAGAGTTTATCGGACCCAAATAATTACCACGAGTTTTGCCGATTGTTGGCACGACTGAAGAGCAACTATCAGCTGGGTGAGTTGGTGAAAGTGGAGAATTATCCAGAGGTTATTAGGCTCATCGCAAACTTCACCGTCACCAGCCTACAGGTGAGAAACACACACACGCACACACACACACACCGAGGCTGTCTAAAACCACACATACAGTATGTCGAGTCAAAAACGGGTGCATGTTGATTTCCAGTTTAAGCTTAAATATTGATCGTGTTCATTTTTTAATGTAAAACGACCAGCATCATTTCAATGAGGTTTTATATTTGAACTTTATTAGCCATGGGTGGTAACGAACTCACCAACACTACTCGGTTTTAGTACATTTTTAAAAAAGTTAGAACTTTAAAAACATTTTCAGGGTTTTTGTTAATGGTTAAAAATTAATTGTAAAATTCCTTCTATTTTTTCTTTTTGAAATCATTGTTTTTAATGCAGCAGTAACGGCATTTTTTTTTTTTAGACGCCCCCATCCAGAGCAGTTTACATTCATAATATAATCATATAATCATAATCATTCATAAAACTGAGCAGCTGAGGGTTAAGGGCCTTGCTCAAGGGAGCAGTGGCTGCTTGCTGATGTTGGGATTTGAACTTAAAACATTCCAGACTGAAGTCGAATGTCTTAACTACTGATCTAACACATCCCCCATTGGCATTTATTGTTACCTGCAGATTGCATTTCCGAACTTGTGTTGTAGTAATGTCTTCAGATTTGTGCTGTTCTGTTTCTCAAAATTATTGTACAGACCCTCCTTAATTTACGAACATTTACTTTACGAACTTTCGCGAAAAAATTAGTAAAATTTGTTCGGAGGCAAAAAAAGTCTTAACGGAGGAGAGCCGCCGCGAGCTAGTCAATGAATAGATTTTTTTTGTTGATTTTTATAATTTTTTTTATTAATATATACAGTATTTTGATTTGTTTTAGTATATTTTATTGTTTTTTTGATAGTATTTATAGCTCTTACGTTATAGTCAATAACAAACACAGTAACAACTTACGAACAAATTAATTGTACAAACGGTTCGTAAGGTGGGGTGAGTCTATAGTTATGAAGGTTTTTTTTTTTTTACTCATTCATGATCTAAACTTTCAGCAAGAAAAGAAACAATTTGAAGGCTGAATTTCATTTTTAGAAAAAAATGGTTGAAAACAATTTTTTGAAACTGATATTTACTATTATCTATAATAGGGGGAAAATTATACTTTTTTTGCAGGTTTAATTGATAAACTTACAATGAAATTAGCTGTTTTGAAGGAAATTTTTTAAAAACAATTTAAAATGTGTTTTCAATTTATTTTATTTGATGAATTTTTTTTACAAGATTGAAATCATCCTATCACCGATCCTGATACGATCGTTCTGAAATTACAAGTTACCTGAATATTGAATCTGTTTAGAAATCACATGACTCGCATTTCAGATAAGTTTCTCTCTCATCGTGGTATCATCAATGCCCTATGTTCGAGAATGCACTGGTTCATTTAATTATTTTTGTTTTTATTTATTACTATGCTTTTTTGTGCGTTTCCATGTGTAGCACTGGGAGTTTGCACCCAACAGCGTTCACTACCTGTTGAGTCTGTGGCAGCGTTTAGCCGCGTCCGTGCCCTACGTTAAAGCCACAGAGCCTCACATGCTGGAGACTTTCACACCCGAAGTGACCAAAGCTTACATTACGTCCCGTCTGGAGTCTGTGCACATCATCCTGAGGTAAAAACACGCTAAAAATGAATGTTTTTATTTTGAAGGTGAGATATTATAAAGAAATCACAAGAAATCTCTAAACATTACACAGTAAAGTAAATTTCACAACAGTGTTTGTACAATCCCTTACCCAAGCCAAACCCCAGCTTCCTTATACACCTGTCGGGCACATTACATTATCCCAGAAATATGCAAAAATAAATTAGGCTGCTGAATGATTTGGAATTCAGGACATCGTCTACCTACCAGGCTGCATTGGCGGTACAGAAACTAAAAAGTAGGGCATTCAAAAATGCAACAAAAAAAAATGGCGTTTCCCCACGGACCATTATTACTGACACACCACTCGCTAAACTCTGGATTGCTCTGTACAGGTAAACACTATCTATTGAAACTTGTTTCCCCCAACATAAAAATAGGTTACTTTATTTCTCACAAATCCGACTTTATTCCTTACAATTCCGACTTTTTTTTTTTTGCTAATCGGGCTGTCACGCCCTCTGTTTGCCAGAAGGTTTTACACTTTTAAAATGACATAAGCTACAATAAATAGCTCTGGACAAGACAGGTGAAGCGGAGGAGCCCCATTAATACACCAACAGCTTAAAACTTCAGGCTGACAACATGGTTACCGATGGATGCACCAAAAATTTTGGATGTTTACGAGAAAGGAATTCGGAATTCCGAGAAATAAAGTCGGGATTGCTAGAAACAAAGACGGGAATAACATTTACGCCAATTGGCAGACGCTCTTATCCAGAGCGACCTTTATCCCATTCCTGCGACTAAACAGTTATAGACTTAAGGGCCTTGCTCAGGGGCCCCAGAAGTGGTAGCTTGGTGTGACTGGGTTTTTTAATTATGACCTTCAGATCCAAGGGGGAGGTCAATATTTGTGAAGATATCTAAAGAAATGCTTGTATGGAAGATGATACTTTCTACACTATTGATCACAATTGCTGTATCCGCACTGAATAAATTGTCATGTGTACATTGTAAAAGGATTGGAATGTTGGGTTTCATGTTCATATGGTCCCTTTTTTGCGTAGTTAAGTATTTGTGTGCGTGTGTGTGTTGAGGGATGGGATGGAGGACCCTCTGGACGACACCGGGTTAGTGCAGCAGCAGCTGGACCAGCTCTCCACCATCGGCCGCTGCGAGTACGAGAAAACGTGCGCCTTGCTCGTCCAGCTGTTTGACCAATCGGCTCAATCCTACCAAGAGCTGCTCCAATCAAACTCCAGCACTATGGACGCTGCCGTGCAGGAGGGTGAGACCTGATTACGCCCCCCTACTACAGCTTCATGCACCTCCTGACTCGGGCGGGAATCTTATTATTATTAGTAGTAGTCTGGAAGAAAGCTGTTGTGTTTGCAGGGCGTTTGACGTGGTTGGTGTACATCATCGGGGCCGTTATCGGGGGCAGGGTTTCCTTCGCCAGTACAGACGAGCAGGACGCCATGGACGGAGAGCTCGTGTGCCGGTGAGCTTTATTGTTTTTATTTATTGCTACGGTATACATGTTTAGTGGCTGTGATTGGTTAAAAGAATAGGTCATGTTTGAATTACCTTCTCCCTCTGATTTTGTGTTTATTGTAGAGTTTTGCAGTTGATGAACCTGACAGATTCACGGTTGGCACAGGCCGGGAACGAGAAACTGGAGCTTGCCATGCTCAGCTTTTTTGAACAATTCCGGAAAATCTACATTGGAGACCAGGTGCAAAAATCCTCGAAGGTGATTACAACTAAGCCCAATAGTGTTTATATGACATGCCTTTACCCAGCCTTGGTCTGGCTCTCGGTCTGACTCTTGTTCTCAGACTCGTTCTGGGTTTCTGTTTACAAGAACAGATAGACGTCTTTAGTTTCCGTGTTTTGTGGCTGTTCTGCCAAATTGAACATTTTTACAGATCATGTTCTGCGCTTTAATACATATAAACATTTACATTACAATGATCACATTCATACATCTGAGCAGTTGATGGTTATGAGCTCTTCTTAAGGGCCCCAAGTGGCAACATGGTGTTGCTGGGATTTGAGCTCACAATCTTCTGTTCAGAAATACATCATCTTCCCATGTGTAACTGTTGCTAATACAGCAAAATGCATTTTTATAAAAGGAGTACAACAATTCCCAATGTGCTGCTATTGGGGTTGTGGGAGAAACCCTGCTGACATTTACATCTCACAGTAGTGATGTTTAATTGCGATAGAAATTAACGGGGTTCTACCACATTAAATATATTTTCCCCTCTCCTAGTGGTTCATTAACTCCAATAAATAAGGCAAGGGACTCATTGTTTAGTGTTGTATTTAAAACCTCATCCAGATCTTAAAGAATAAATATATGTGATAGTAGCTGAAAGAAGCATTCAGTCTCATAAACTAACGCTCGCTCGCCTGTGTGCGTTTTTCTTAGCTGTACCGGCGGCTTTCCGAGGTGCTGGGACTCAACGATGAGACGATGGTGCTCAGTGTGTTCATCGGCAAAATGTAAGATGCACGACGATCACGTGACCGTTATTACTGAATATCTGGCAAACCTCATGACACACACTGCTACTAGCATAAAGTTACAATGTGTTTGTGTTTTAGAATCACTAATCTGAAGTACTGGGGACAGTGTGAACCAATCACATCCAAAACACTTCAGCTTCTCAACGATCTCTCCATCGGATATCCTTCCTGTGCACACTTCCTCCTTCAGTTATTTTACAAATTTGCCATTTATTATATTTGTTTATTGATTACAATATTAGAAGTCTCATATTTGATTACATTTTCTTTGCATTTAATGTTGTGGAATGCCTGTTGGTGTGTTCGTAATAATGGTCCGTGAGGAAACACAGTGCTCCGTGTTCAGCTAAAAGCAAATTATTTGCCTCGACGAATTAATTTTTGTATTCGAATTACTCGAGTTTCTTGAGGAATCGTTTCAGATCTAGTAGAGTTCAAACTCTTTAGCAGGCCGCTCAAGATCTTCCGCTCCAACCCATGAAAACCGTCATGCTGGAACAGATTTTTGGGTTCTCTTATTCAACGGAGGAAATATTCAAATTCAACCGCATCTATAGACATTCTATACAATTACGTCCTTCTAAGTTTGTGGTAGCAGTTTGGGGAAGAACCACATTTGGCTGAAAAAGTCATGTGTCCCGATAATACATTTGTCTTTAATGTGCATGAACTGGAGTGCGTATCCGTTTGCCCGCATCTAAATAAAATGTCGTAGTCTTCTTGCATTAAGAGTTTCTTTAACTTCTGAAGTGCACATACAGCAGTGTGAGGAAACTGGTGAAGCTCAGCGCCGTCCAGTTCATGCTCAACAACCACACAGTACGTCCTCCTCTTTCTCACAAACTGTTAAACTGTACACAGGAATGCAAGTGTTCTGTAGTAAGCCGTATGTGTGTCTGATATGTATTTGAAGGAGAGATTCTCGTGTGTGTTTCTTTTTTGGACAGAGTGAACACTTCTCCTTCCTGGGTGTGAACAATCAGTCCAATCTGAGCGATATGAGATGCAGGACCACGTTTTACACCGCGTTAGGACGTCTGCTCATGGTCGACCTGGGTATGTTTGTCTATGTATCAGTTGTGTGTTAAAAAAAAAAAAAAAGGTCAAATAATACTAAATACATATTGACTTGTGTATCTCTGTTTGGTGTGCATGTATGCATAGGTGAGGATGAGGACCAGTTCGAGCAGTTTATGCTTCCTCTGACTGGTGCGTTTGAAACCGTCGCTCAGATGTTCAGCACAAACACCTTCAACGAGCAGGAAGCCAAGGTGAGCTGGAGTCATGCACACACACCAGTATCACAGGGGAACCTCCATGGAATGTTATAAAATCTAAAAAAAAATTTGTTTGTAAAATCTTGTTTTTCTTCTTCCAGAGGACGTTGGTGGGTTTGGTGAGGGATCTGAGGGGTATCGCCTTTGCCTTTAATGCCAAAACCAGCTTTATGATGCTCTTTGACTGGATGTATCTTTTTGGGCTGAATCTTTTACCCCTGGGTTTTTGTTTTTGTTTTTTTGGCACCGTAATTAAAAGAATTTTAAAAACCGTGGTTTGAATCTGGCGCCCATAGCACGAAGGAGCAGAAAACTTATTAATAAAAAGATATTTAATAATTAGAAAATGCAGTACTGTATACATAACATTTTTGGGTTGGCGTCCGTTTATCGTGGTTTTTTTTATTCATTATAAACGAGGGATTTCTGTACTGCGCTGTTAGTTTTTGTGTCCTTAACCGACCTGGACCAGCTACCCCTCGTACATCCCGATCCTCCAGCGAGCCATAGAGCTGTGGTACCACGTTCCAGCCTGCACAACACCTGTTCTCAAACTCATGGCTGAGCTCGTACACAACAGGTAACGCCGTGTCTCAGAGTGACGTCTGCCTCTCGTATTCCTCTTTTCTGACCTGCATGTATATGATGTGCTTTTTGTATAAGAAATAATTCCTCGTTTTCTTTTTCTAGGTCTCAGAGGTTACAGTTTGACGTGTCCTCGCCCAACGGAATTCTGCTGTTCAGAGAAACGAGCAAGATGATCACGACGTACGGTGAGTTTGGATGCGCGGAGCATTTGGAGAGCGCTGATAGAAAAAACGGATGAAAAAGGATGAACAGATGATACTCTACTGTGGGTGGGATGGGAACTGTGACAAATTAATTTTACAAAGCTGAAATAATTGGTGGCAGCTTGAATTGATACGATAATGGATGGCTGGATGGATGGATAGGGAGACAGGAAGATGGGGAGATGAGTAGATGGATGGATAGTTGGATGGACAGGTGAGAGTGATGGATGGGTAAATAAAGTGAATTAGACGGATGGATGGGGATCAAATCAGATGGGATGGAAAGATCTATGCTTAGATGAGTGGGATGGCGGGGAAACACAAGAGAGCAATAGTTTGAATGTTGATGGGGGATATTTGGTTTAGGACATGACTGATGGATGAATGGATCTCCTAGATGTGTGGAATAAATGGATTGAGAGGTGATTGGATAATTTGGAAGTGAGATGGATAGATGGATGGATTTGAGGATGATCGAGTACGGTGAGTTTGGATGAGCGGGGAATGTTGAGAGAAATGGACGGGAGAATGAACAGATGATATTCAAATGAATTTGTAGCTGTGTGAATGGATAAGATGGATGGATGGATGGATTAAATGATGTGGAATGGATAGTTGATAGCTGGAGTTCAGGGAATTGGGAATGGTTTAGGAAAAGATGGATGGATAAATATAAATAAAATGATTCAATAATATTCACGGAATAAAAATGTAGCGAGAAATGAAACGCAAGCGGTTCTTCTCTTTGCTCGTGTGTAGGGAACCGCATCCTGACGCTGGGTGAAGTGCCGAAGGAACAGGTGTACGCTCTGAAGCTGAAGGGAATTTCCATCTGTTTCTCCATGCTGAAAGCCGTGCTCAGCGGAAACTACGTCAACTTCGGGGTCTTCCGTCTGTACGGCGACGATGCACTCGACAACGCACTCCAAACCTTCATTAAACTGCTGCTCTCCATCCCACACAGCGACCTTCTGGTGAGAACCACCAATGCCAGTCCTGGCAAATTAACTATTATAATGAACTTATAACTTTTATACGGTAAAGACGTGTTTTTGCGAGCTTGTTTCAGAAATTATATATTATCGTTTTTTTCTTTTTTTTTTTTTGCTTTTTGCAGGACTATCCAAAGCTCAGTCAGTCCTATTACTCTCTTCTGGAGGTGCTGACGCAAGATCATATGAACTTTATCGCCAGCCTCGAACCTCACGTTGTCCTGTACATTCTGTCATCCATTTCAGAAGGACTTACAGCTCTTGGTGAGACGAGCAACATTCTGCACCTTTGTTTAGTTTTTTTTTCTTCAGTTGTATGTACATGCATTGTAGACTAATTAACATTTCCAAGTTGTGTGTGTGTGTGTGTGTGTGTGTGTGTGTGTTGATTTTCAATGTCAGCTTTTCGATTTATCAGTGAAAAGCATATCATTATAGTTTTGTGGGATGTCTGTGAGATGTTGTCGCTGTTCTTTAGGCCACTCCTCTCCAGCTTCTGTATTTTTTCACCCCTAAATTCTGCAAGTTCTGTTACAGAAGTGCTGACATCAGAGACTAGAGGTCGAGCGATTGATCCGATCGCTGTCGTTTTTTATTAATCGGCATCAGACGATCGCGCCGCAAATTCATTAGGCGCTATGGTTAGTTCTGCACTTGCGTCGGAGAAAGTAGCTCTCCCATACCAGCAGGTGGCAGTAGTTGGCCAAAAATAAAACCCAAATCGTTCGACCGTTGATCCGGATCCATCACCTCCGCATCATTTAAACTTCATAACTTCATCACACTTTAAACCTTTTCTTTCTTCCCCTCTGCAGATACGATGGTGTGCACAGGCTGCTGTTCGAGCCTCGATCACATAGTGACGTATTTGTTCAAGCAGCTGTCGCGCAGCACCAAGAAGAGAGCAGCTCCGATGGCTCAGGAGAGCGACCGCTTCTTCCACATCATGCAGCAGCACCCAGAGATGATCCAGCAGGTCTGTGCGCTGCAGGTTCTCCTGCTTATTGAAATAAACGGCTCCTTTTATTATTTCTTGACTCAGCTGCTCGACCCACTCAATAGTCCTAGACATGGGACAGTGATCGTTATTGCAGCGTAGTGTAATCATCATCGCACAAGGACATTTCAGGAACATTCCCCATGTGTTCCACTAGGGTGAAGGTATGGCTGGTTGAGCAGGAGCTGTTACATCGCTGTGGAGTCGGGAGTGAGGGGTTTTCCAGAAACAATAGTCGATTTGAATCATTTCCTTAAAAAAAAAAAAGAATTTCAGGGTCACAGCAAGGTTAAATATCTCATCGTTTTTGCCATTGGACCATCAGTCTGTTTTTCCTTGATATGTAAAGTGCTGATGATTTGAATGTAGGATTTAACTGTAATATTTTGTTGAGTGGTTTTGGGTTTTAAATTTCCTGGCATACAAATGACCAACTAGAACGATTCGATTTGGTTGTAATTGATTCCAATCAATGGCTTTGGCATAGAGGTCAAATTTTATATATATTTTTTTTATACAACTTTTTGCCTGAAATGTCTTTTTTTGAATATTTCTTTCTCTCTCTGGCCTCTGTAGATGCTCTCCACTGTACTGAATATCATCATATTTGAAGACTGCAGGAATCAGTGGTCCATGTCTCGGCCTCTACTCGGCCTCATCTTACTGAACGAGAAGGTGAGAACAACCTGTTTTTCTAATGTTTTTTTTTTTTTTTCATTTACAAGCAATTTTACAAGTATGTATATATCAGTCTATTTAACATATAGACCCTGTTAATATGTAAACTTTCCACTTACAGGTGTAAATTAAAAACCGTGCATTTTATTAATATGGTGGCAAACTTTTCGGTTCAGCTGTAATCAAGAAAGAACAGGTTTCTTATTTACTCTCTCGTTCTGGTGCTATCATTTGTATGTACGCTGTATGGCACCGTATGAGTGACTGGTATACCGGTTTCAGATTTCATCTTATAATCTATTCATGTGTTAACACTCTTTACCCAGTAACAGAACCCTCACACTGAATGGGCAGCAGGGTTTCAGAATTGAAAACTAGCATTAAAAAGAATTTTTTGTTAACTGAAAAAAAAGTTGTATTTTATATATATATATTTTATACAAATCTAACCTGCAGCTATAATGTCCACTTACAATAAGAACAAGATCTAGTTAACATTTTGCAGAATTAATCTTCCTTTTTTGCTGTTCAAACGTTTTGCGATCCGAGTTCAAATCGAGTTGATCGATTTATTGCAGCATTTTTCTTATTTTAAAATCTTTTTTTTTTTTCCACTAAATGTGTCTGATTTATTTATTTATTTAAATTCGAATTTAATGTCAAACAACAAACTGTTTCCTGTTCCAGACAGTATTTTTAAGCGTTAATCAGAATGTGTTTTTTTTTTTTTTTTTATAATTGTGAGCTGTAATAAATTAGATTTAAGTTCAGTATTATTTTTTTAAACTGTAATTTTATTATAATTAACAACTGCAGTGCTTTTGACATAGATTCTTTTCATATCTCCTTGGAGAAATAATGCTATAATAAAACATGATGATGCAATCTTTTCTAAGTGTGTGTGTGTGTGTGTGTGTGTGTGTGTGTGTGTGTGTGTGTGTGTGTGCAGTATTTTGCAGATTTAAGAAACAGCATTGTAAACAGTCAGCCGCCGGAGAAACAGCAGGCCATGCACTTATGCTTCGAAAATCTAATGGAGGGAATCGAACGCAACTTACTTACTAAAAACCGTGACAGGTGAGACTCACAGTACATATACAGTACATACATAGATATATATACACCATATTTCTAAAAGTATTGGGTCACCTGATCTTTCCTGCTGTATGTGGTTCTTTTCCAAACTGTTCCACAAATCTGGAGGCACTCAATTGTACAGGACGTCTTTAGATGCGCTGTAATAAAAATTTGCGTTCACTTAAACTTGGAAGCCCAAAACCGCTTCCAGCATGGCGATGCCCCTGTGCACTAAGTGAGATCCTTGAAGATCTGGTTTACATGCTTTAGAGAGGAAGATCTTGAGTGGTCTGCTATAGAGCTCTGATCTCATCCCTACTGAATACCTTTGGGATGAATGTGAAAGCTGACTGCACCCCAGGTCTCCTCATCTACATCAGTACCTGCCTTTCATAACACCATCGTGGCTGATAAACACAAATATCCATAACACACTCCAAAATCTAGTGGAACATCTTCCCAGAAGAGTGAAGGGAATTATGACCTGGTGATCCAATACTTTTGGCAGTGTAGTGTAGAAACATAAACTGCCTGTAAACGTTTGAAAAGTCTTTTATAGTTTTTGAGAGAATGATAGATGTTCCTTTCGTTTGTATGCAACCCATGGAAATGGAATGTCATAAATATTTACTTTGACCAAACAAGTATATAAATGGACAGATGTTCTATTTTATGTTCAGTGAAAAATCTTTACACACACTCAGCATCTGGAGAGTTCATCTCTCCAAACATTCATACGTTGCCCAGTCTCCTGGAAAAAAAAAACTTTCCAAAGGTCTTCTTCACTAGTTGGAGATTTCAGTTCATCCCAGAGCAGTGCAATAGGGTTTAGGTGCAGTGACTGCGCTGGGGGTTTTTCATGATGGATAACATGGATAACGCTTACAGAACTTGGACGTACGTTTCGGCAGATCGTCTGAAGTCGTTTCCAATGGAACTGCGAAGTGCTGAAGTATTGAATGGTGGAGGTTCCAAAACAATTCCAAACCATTAAGCTTCCACCTCCATGTTTGACTGTGGGGGTGAGGCAGTCTGCTAACATCTTCTCGCTTGTTCTCCATCGTAGAGAAGTTCATCTGTTTAAGAGACAAAATGTCCCATTTGGACTCATCTGTCCACAAAACCTTCTTCCAGACATCTCGTCCAATTCTTGTGTTTTTTGCTAATTAACTAGTTTGTTGCATATAAACAAAAGGAACACGTCTGCGTCTTAAGAACCATGAAAGACTTGGTGTTTTGCGAACTTTTGACCAGTGCTGTATGTGTTAGTTTGAATGGTATATGATGGTATGGATGTTACTATTAGTACTATACTATTAGTGATCATTGTGACGATAGATTTATTTATTTATTTTTGTTAAAAAAAATAATATTTGTTAAAAAAGGGGTGCTGGTAGCTTAGTGGTTAAGGTATTAGACTTTGGATCTGAAAGTCATGAGTTGAATTCCAGCCACACCAAGCTGCCACTCCTGGGGCCCCTAAGCATGGCCCTTAACCCCGTAGCTCCTAAATTGTATGAATAAGATTAATGTGGATGAGGGCGTCTGCTGAATGCTATGTATCTGATACATTTTCTGCAACAGTAATCATTTCGCCACAATTTCAACTTTCTTTTTTTTTTTGCGTTCTCGCTCTGTGCCGCAGGTTCACGCAGAATCTTTCAGTATTTAGGAGAGAAGTGAACGACTCCATGAAGAATTCCACGTACGGTGTCAACAGCAACGACATGATGAGCTGACATTCCACTCGGCTGCAGGCCCTGCCCACTCGACTAGACCTCGTCTCTGGAGCCCACAGCCCCCCCAACCCCCCCCAAAAAACTCCACTCTTTCTTCCTCCCTTTTTATATATACACATATAAATATATACATATTTTAAAGCCAGTTTCCAGAACCCATGAGTGAGGAACGGTGTGTATTGGGGGTGTGGAGCGTGCATGCGTGCGTGCGTGGGGATCGGAACAGGGTTTGTGTGTGTGTGTGTGTGTGTGTGTGTGTGTGTGTGTGTGTGTGTGTGTGTGTGTGTGTGTGTGAGAGAGAGGGGTGTATTAAATTCTGTGTCAGAGAAAGTAGTGTATTAAATGCTATGATATGGAGTTGTAGATTGGCATCAGCTCATGTGTTTAGAGTGTGTGGTGAGTTTTTTCAGCTCTGTGGGGTGATAAGGGAGGTGGGAAATGTGTGAGACTGAGACACCGTGTGTGTGTGTGTGTGTGTGTGTGTGTGTGTGTGTGTGAGGGGGAAGGGGAAGGGGCGAGCTGCTCTGTTTCTGCCTGCCTTGTATAGAAACACGCAAGAGGAGAAAAAGTGTACATTTTTTTGTCATAACGATTTTTGATGATGTTTATAATGCTTACATAATGACAAAAAACAAAAAAAAAAGCGTGGTTGGGTAAAAAACGGATCTTTTTACAGTGTAGTTAGAGCAGCTGTGCTGAAAGTGTGGCTTGTCTGTGTGGCGAGACGAAGTGACTGAAAAATTTGCTGTGTTCGTCTTGAGAATTGGGGAATTAAAGGTTTTATGGATGTACATTTTCCTCAAAACGAGCCTGAAAAAGCGCCAGAAACTGTTAACGCATTTTGCTGACGTGCAGCAATGCCTCTTCATGGCCACAAGGGGGCACTGGCGTGGCAAATCAATTTGTTCATTTAGAGTCTGCCTTCAAAGTTCCGGCCCGAAAGCTTTTTCTTTGCTGATGTTTGACCTTAACCCCACCGGCATCGGCGTCCCCATCAGGTAGCAGTGTTGAAGATCACGTCCGAGGAACAAATTAATTCGAGCATGGACAATCAAATGTTGGCATATTTATTGCTCCTGTTGAAGATTTCATCATTCGGGGGGAAAAAGGGAAGCTGTAATATTGAAATTCCATCCGAGCTCTCCCGTTTTTCCAGAGCTGAAGCAGGAAATCCACCAATAGGATGTCGAGGCGGGAGAATTTGGCCAACCAACTCGATTTTTTTGAAGACTGGAAAAATGCAAAACAACGATTGTGGAGGAACGAAATCAGCCTACACTTCATATCTCACTAATGTTTTGGTTTGTTGTTTTTTTCTTAAATTTTTTTTTTTTATGATTATTTTATTAACCACAGTCTGGTGCCCCCTTACAGGTTGCCACTGCGTACCTTAAAACACAGAACCTTGGTACTAAACATCGTTAAAGCGGGAGCTGATCTCACACTTTGCCAGTTTGCCTCTAGCTTGCCCCTCACCCCCTAACTCTTCTTTTGTTTTTTTGTTTTTTTTCCCCCTGAAGAATTAAAATTATTTTTAAACCACAAAAAGGTGCATCAAAAATATGGTAGATTTCCAAAAAAAAAAAAAACTGAACCCGAAAGGAATATTTTAGCGACTTGTGCTATTTCTCAACATGCCGCTGCTAACTGTTTGTGAAGAACTAGCTCATCTCTTTAACCATGTTCAACACTCATACAATTACTTTTTTCCCTTTTTTTATTTTTTTGGTTCCCTGGTTTGAATGTGTGTGTGCGCGTGCGTGTGTGTGTGTGTGTGTGGAGTCTTTCTGAGTGATAAGGTAGCTGGTTGAATTGTTTGGATGTCTGCTACATATAGTGTAAGCATTGTGACTGCAAATAAACGTCATTGGTTTGTACTTGCGTGCAGTTTTTATTTTTTCTGTGTGCAATTGTGTGCATTTGAACAGTCTGGTGTAAAATGGCACCAATTGGTTTGACCAGATTACATACACTGTGGTGAAAAAAACATTTGTGGAAACCTGATCATCACACCAATGTGCTTGATGAACATCCTTCCTGAGTAAATCACCATTTTCCTGTTATGATCATCGTAGTTATGAACGTTATTATTTTTGTGGGAAACGACGTGCGATTGTTGAAACCCTGCAGGTATTTTGACCAGTCATGACCAAAAACTAGTGTATTTCTGTTAAATGACACATTTTGTTGACACATTTATTCAGTTCTCCATTCAGGAAGCATAAGACATAAAATATTTTCAATGATCAGTTCCTCCATGTTGGTGGTGTTACACAAGTGGGTACAATGTGTGTAACCTTTGGCTTAAATATACCAACACATTCATTATCTCGTATCAAACCTATAAGATTAGCGCAGAGTTGCTGTGTGTTGGGTCTCAAAGCTCAAACATGCCAGTCATTGTGTTTCAACTTCATCCAGCTGGTTTCCTGGATCTCAATAACAGGTGTAAAATGTAAAGAATGCACAAAGACGGGTTAAAAAAAAAAACCCTGCAAAAAGACAGTGACGATCTGATGGTCAGGATAAATGTCTGTCTGATACGTGTGTAAAAGGTGGATTGAATATGCGGAGGTGTGTGTGTGTGGGTGGGTGAGTAGGTTTGGGGTTGAAGGAAACAATTTTAGACCCAATAGTGTCTGAAATCTAATCCGAAAAACAAGAGGATGCAACAATGTGAAGTAGGTCAAAGTCGGTCATGTGATCAGCAAAACCACATGCCTGGTAATGTTAACGGTAAGTCAGGAGATGTCTGGGAGTTTCTGTTATGTATTATTATAGTTTCTTGTAACAGGAAATGGTTGGGTGTAAAAGAGAACAGTATTTTGTGTAAATCTTTTGTTGGGTTTGATTTTTATTAAATGTATTTCTTAATGTATTTTATTTTGGGGTGGAATGTATTTTAACCTTTATCAAAATAATATTTTGATATTAGAAAAAGAATCTTTGGTGATCAATAGCATCTAATACAGGATATTTTAGTATCAGTGTTGGAAAAGAAAATCTAGTCCATCTGTCATTCACAATAAGTTGTGTAGGAGACTCTTAAAACAATATATACCAAGGGAGCTGGTGAATATTAAAGAATTCATCATTTGAAAAAAAAAAAAAGAGACATATTAGGAAAAGATTTATTGTAAATTACAATGTTTTGTTGTACAATGCAACAAAAGACTTTTAACAGTATAGTCTTGAGCTGAGGAACCTTTTTTCTTTGAAAGGCCAAACGAGATTGAGGGCCGGAAGTAAATGTTGGGTTATACCAACGATTATATTAAATTGAGTTTAGTTGCCATGCTTCCCCTCACTCAAAAATAAATAAATAATTAGAAAAAAATGAATCTGTAATCTGTTTAACTAATGCAGTTTTATGTCTAAGTTCTAGTTGTCAAGTCAGCAAAACTTACAGAGCAATAAGAAATAATTGTAAAAAAAAAAAAAAAAACTTAATTTGATTTGTTTCATTTTCCCAATTACTTAATTTTTTTTTCATCTCTTCTCATGTGACATCATGGGTTGAAACAAAAGTTACTACAAGCCAACTTTGGCCTTCAGGCACTAGTTAGAGCATCTCTGGTCTTGGGCAATTGACTCAATTGATATCTAGTTAAATAAATGGAATTAGCTAAAGAAATTTCCAATGATGCAGCTACATTTAATTGTATAAATACTGTTAATGTTGAAACCATATAATTACTGTTTGTGGATAAAACATGTTAACTTGACTACACTAAATGACTCTGTAGGAGTTGCTTGAAGAAGAAGGCAAAATTCCACCTTCAGATACGTGGTACACATCTGCAAAAGACCAGAATGTTAATGACGATGCAAAACTGGAATTGTTTCATTAAAGTGACAAAAACGAAACATAACTTTTCATCCGTTTAAAAGAAATGCATAAGTAAATACACAGCATACAATAGTAATGTCTGATGCATCAAGAATTCATGTGAATGTGGGCAGGAAGAACATTAGATCTATTATCAATTACTTTTACTATATTTCTCATTCGACT
The DNA here is from genome assembly GCA_024362625.1 of Silurus asotus. Classification (NCBI taxonomy): domain Eukaryota; kingdom Metazoa; phylum Chordata; class Actinopteri; order Siluriformes; family Siluridae; genus Silurus; species Silurus asotus. The sequence goes on along the minus strand of MU551616.1, from coordinate 82,736 downwards.
GTGTCGACACTTAGGTAGTGTTGAAAAGGTTTCTGCTACGGCATGGTTAATCGGCGTATGTGTGGGTGACAGTTCCAGCCTTTGTCATCACTACATTTGGTTATTGTTGACTGTCGCTGGAACAGATGTGGCCTTTTGCTGAGTTTCTTATCATTTTAATAAATCCATAAATCTGTTATTTGGGAATGATTTGAACGTGTTTGAACACTTTCCTAGACCTCTTGTATTTTCAGGTCATTGTGCTGACCCCTTTGTTTCTATGGAGCTGGATAATCGACAGATTTTTTTTGAACACCTGGATCCCCCTAACTGTGTCCTGATGCTGACAGGCAATGGAATATCATTTGGATATTACATTCTTTTAGAAGCTGTGGCAACACAGCAAGGAGGGAAGCGAGGAACAGGTATGGCTGAAGAACAGATAAGCTCCTGTACTGTGCTGCAGCTGACCATCTAATCCATCTAGGTGCTATGTTTATCCAAGTCCCAGGGTTCTCTCTCATTGCATCTACTGCATCAAAGAGCCCTTATGCAACCGGACTTTTTGAGACGGCTTTACACACCCGTGTCTACCATCACTAAAGTTGAACTTCTTGTCCAACCCTGTTATTTGTAGTTAAATGCTTCTTTCAATTGCCCAAATGTCCAACCTGATTGTGCAGCCCAACATTCATAAATGTGTAAATCTCCAGTTCAGGCTTAATTGCAACCACATCTCTAAAAAACACATATCTACTTTTTCATTACTAAATTATAGAGACAATTTCTCCATTAGTAGAGTGACTTTTTTTTCCCTTTGTGTAAGTGTGTAAAAATGAATACCCATGCAACAGCAGGTGGTTAATTAGACATTTCTTATCTCATATGAACAAAAGTCTGCATCCAATTCAAATTATCTATTGGAAAAAATCCACTGAGAAAATGTATTTATTTTTTAGTAGTACAGTTTTTCTCAGTTGATGTGTTTCTCAGATCAGAACGACAATTTTTGTCAAAAACTATTTTTTCAACCTCCAAGCATTTCTCGTTGTTTTGAACAATTTTTTTATGCTTCTGTACCTTTTGTTTAATTAATGTAATTTATCAATTAAAAAATGATCAATAGTTTATATCAGTGTTTAAACTTACATTTCTATTAAACTGTTTTTTGTTAGTTTTTTTAAATGTGTCTTGAATTGATCAGTTGTGCAGATGAATCTTGATAGTCACTAATGAAGATGAGTGAACGGCCTCAGATCAACCAATGATCAACTGGTTCTCTAAAACAGGTCAAAGGTGAGCTTGTGACCCTTCAATTGGCGACAGACACATAAAGCAAAACACATAATTACAATTTCTGAAAATGGATGAACAACCAGGAAGTAAACGAACACTAGAGTACAGTAAGAATGTGAATCCTGTCTGGTCTTGTGCAAATAACATCTCACATACAGCAATGTGTAAAGTTGTGCTGTTGAAATTCATAGATGCCATACAGCAGAAATTCAGACTTGTGAATCTTTAATTATTGTAATCCAAAATGTAGTTCACATCAGCACCCACAAACTGTGTGCTTTTATTCTGACAACGTGACTAAACATTGACAAAAGACTTGTTATTCTGATGGCACTGAGATGTTCATGGACACAAATATTAACTTTGAGAGATGAACTACAGATGTTGAGGCTTCAGCAAGAAATCCATTGTCTGCTGCTGTTAATATTGATATATACTCCAAAGCAACTGAGAAAAACTGTAACTATGTTACTTGAACAAAGGTTTAAAAAACCTGACAATGCAATCAGAATATAATGTGATAATTTAATAAATCAGTGCATAATGATAATCAACTTACCTCTTCTCCACAACCTCGGAATGAAAGTAAATCTACTTGAGAAGGATGGTTCAGTGCTTGTGCTCTATAGATTAAAAACTCCATATTAAAAGCCTGATTTTCATCCAAGTAAAATGACTTGTAGCAGGAATAGATTGTGTATTTACCCTGCTCTGATTAGAGTTTACGTTCCTCAGACTCAACCTTCTTGCTAGTGCCTTTTGAACCTGCATCCACAAGTAAAGTTTTAGATCTTGATCCTCAAACATCCTAAAACAAGTCCTAAACAAGAAGTTCATCTTAAAATAACAGCACATACCTTACTATCCAGTAATGTTCCAAACAGCAAAATAAAGAAACCCTATGAAAAGCAAATTAGACAGTTTTCTGCATTAATTTTGTCAGATAAATTGTTAGTATAAGATTGTGTATAAGATTTTTTAGCATATATCATGTTTACAAAGAAAATAACATTAATACCTGCAGTGAATTAAGGAATGAGAACACTATCTGAATCCTATGATCAGGAGACACCATGGTCCCAATGCCAAATCCCCACGTTAGACCAAAGAGAGGAGTTAAAATCGCCACACATCTAACAATAACCATGAGAGGATGCTTCTCATCTGGATGTGTGGAAGAATGAACTCTTCTCCTCAACATCCTACACAGAACCACAACAAGCACCAGGAGGTTTATAGCAACAATAGTTAGAGCAGGAATCACAAATGCCAGGAGGGCCTTCGTTTCCTTCCAGTTCAGCCAGCAATTGTAATCTTTTTGAATGTATCCATGGCCCCCAGCTGTAGATGCGACAGTAACAACAGCTATGATTAATGGGGCTCCATAGCCAACAGTGAAGGCTATAGCCATCATTGATCCTCTGCTCATACTGGAAAAGACCATGGTGGTGCGGTAGAGGAGCAAGAGTGCTGAGACAAACATCCAGAAGAAAAGGGCGAGATAAAAGAAGTGCATGAAAAATGTCGCTGTGTTGCAGGGACCCTCCGGCGTTTTCTCTCCTTCTGTCATTACCGCCGATCCAATGATGAAGCATATGTTCGCGATCAGAAGGGAGAGAGCGATGTTGACTATGGAGACATGGCGCATGTGGGACGTGTCATTCCTCGTCACTGATTTCCAAATAATGAGTTCGACAATGAGGCACAAAACCAAGCTGCCCATCGAAATGCCAACACCAATGTAAGTTATGTAGTCTAGGATGATAGTTAGTTCTTTATCTGGGGTAAACGGTGACATCAGAATTGAAAAAGAAGTGGTGTGATTGCATTCACATGTGAATCTTTCCGTTCCAATCTCTGGTTTTAGTTGGCATCCAGTCGAGTCCCATCCCCCAGTGCCATTCACAAGATCGAAGTTCCAAAAGACACACTGAGGGCTTCCAAGTGTCTTATTTTTGATGGAAAACGAAAGAGAGATGTTCTTAATTGTTGACATTGGTTCAATCATAGCTACATCTCCATTGATGGTGTTAGCTGGACTGTCTTTGTTTGCAGTTCGAACAGGTAAGACATTGTCAAGTGATGAAAAAACAATGACTGTTATAAAAGGCCTGTCACTAAGCATTGGAATATTGATTTGGGTCGTTAAATTGCTACCAAACACTTCAGAAAATGGGAAGGTGTCGTTAGTTTTTTTTAGATGAGTCGAGTTAGTTGTTATCTCAATGATATCATTTGGGAGTTTGCGTCCGATGCTTTCAATAGATTGCAGAATTTCAGAACTGGCATTGCTGGTAGTAGCGTTCCGGTTTAGATCCGCCCATGTCCCCCGTGCTGCAGCGGACCCGATGACGTCCAGTGTTTTTAGAAAACCCTTAGAATGAAGAGCACATTTAATCAAATAATATGCAAAACAAAATAGAAAAGTGATGATTTGCGTTCTTTATGAGAAAGAAAAGAGGAGTGACGTGCAATTTAAAGACTCCAAAAAGATTTCAAAAACATGATTATACTTACAGTCATAATGGGTTCACTGACTAAAATTGTTTGGGAGATACTGGCAACAGTTTTCAGTATGGCCATGATTGTTAATATAGTTGATGGAGATGAAGTAATATTTAGAGCATTTGCTTCAGTAGCAGTGCTGAGGTTAGCCACGAATTGCGGGAGTTCAATCGGCATTAAAAGCTATGGAGGAAAAAAAAAACAAGCAGAAATGCAAAATGCTAATGTATTCTTTTATCCTTGTTGGAAATAAAGTTCAAAATCAAATCTGAATTACCGCAGCTCTATCTTTTAGATTTTGAATGACTCGCAGGGCACAGTTGTTAGCTCTAATTTGCCACTGTCCCGTTGAATTACACATAGCTTCTTGATTACCGACCATGTCTCCATTACAGTCACCCAAACGTATATCATTCACGTTTCCAGGCCCAAATACAGCATCGAAGCAGGTAAACACTAAAGGAAGTATATTACACATTAGAATGTTTTAGACATTTATTATAGACAGAAACGTTTGAGTACAAGGAGTACAACTACTCTCGTTTGTTTTCTTATTGCTAATAAGATTAAATTTGACTGTTCCGTTAAATGAAAAACTAAACAACTACTTTATTAAAAACGTGAATTATGGCAATATGGAACTTAGTATAAATTTTTTATCAGTTTTTTTTATCTGTCACTAATTTCCTAATGAACAGATGGCTTGAAATTCTAGTGATGCAGACATATTCTATGATGTCATTCACTAATATCAATATATAACTAATAAACAATACATACGCATATAAATGGTGTACAATTGATTTATTCATTTGCGTTTACGATAGTCATGCAAGCTAATAATCATGCACAAAAACTTGATTTGAATTGTCTTCTCTGATGCACTTTATTTTCATTTTAAAGAAGAAAATGTAATAAGAATAAACGTGACCCAGTACTCACCTTCGGTGACTGCATTTATTGTGACGCTCTGTGCATTGTAATCACTTTTAGTCAGCTGGCACGTGACTGTTATCTTCTCATTTTTCTGGCAATCCTGCGTGTTTATTTTATAGCCACATATTATACAGCCTTTTGGTGGAACTTTGGTGGAAAAAAGTATAAACACAAGAAACATATTTAAATAGATTATCTATGCTATACATGTGGTTGTTTATTTATTGTCAGAATGATTATGATTAATCTGTTCTTCATGACCTCCTAAAAAATGTCCAATTTTATAGAAATATTGGAGAAAATTTTAATCTCTGACCTGTTGAAGTTTGGCTGCAAGCTGCCTGGTCAACATTCCACTTCACTTCATAGCTCTCATAAACACAGCACTGCAGCACAACTGTTGAATTCTCACATTTTACAAATTTGTCATTGCTCACTTGGATATTGGGTTCTGGAATCAAAATCCTTTGCCAGATAACAAAGGGTATTGAGTTTTCTGTTGTGCTGCATTCATACTGCCCTGGCACGTTGAAAAAAGATAAGCAATCATTTAACCATAAAAAATGCACTTTTAATCAAAAGATATTTGTATTATTATTTGTATTTATAGAAGTTCCATACTGAAATGTATAAGCTAACAAGAAGCTTTAATCCATGTCCATTTTAATAGGACAAAATCAAATTTGTAGGTCAAATTTGGATCCAGAAATGTTGATGACTTAAATAATTATTTCACAATATAAAGTGTACACATTATTTTAATAGCAACAATTCAGTCCCAATAATGTTTTGAACACAGTACATTTAATGCGAGGTTGCCTACTACACAGAAGGCATTTCTAACTTACCACTATCATCCGGAGTGACATTTTTCACAGTGAGAACATTCTGAGCAAAAATAAATCTATCAGACGCTTTTAGTTCGATTTCATTCCTCGTCCATTTAATGGTGTTATTTGCTGTTGTGTTGCAGGTCAGTATCAGATTTTGCCCAGGGTAGATTTGGTCTTTGCTTGTATAAAGGCCATTTGGCACTAAAACACAGAACCGTGTACAAGTGTGAGGTCACATTGATTCTTTCATTTTTATCACCAAATAGATAAAAGTTGCATTTAGTTTATATATAATCCCATTATGTCAGGTAAAGGGTGGTGGGATAGCTGAAAAAATTCTATTACCACTTCTACTGATGAAAATAATACTGATAATAATAGTAAAAGGAGGAAGATGAAAGCTAAGCAATAATAAGCTATTAATGTCCCTACCATTATGACTGAATGCATCATCGCTTATATTGAATCCCTGTGTTCGGAGATTGCTGGCAAGTTGCTGGTTTGCTGACAACAAATTGAGGTCGCTGTTAGTTGTTTTAATGCTAAAGTCTGTAATCAAACTGCCAGGCCTGTGAACACACAGAACATCATTTAGAACATTTAGTAAGAACTCTATTCATTTCAATGCAATTTTTTGTATATCACTTTTAACAGTGGGCAGAAATAAATACATTTTGACCACAAATGTTGGTGTCATAAATTAGTTAATTAAAGTCCATTAGTGTATCCTTAATGAGCAAGCCAGTGGTAACAGTGGAAGGGAAAAACCTCATAAGATTATATGAGGAAGAAACCTTGAGAGGAGCCAGACTTTATAGGGGAATCATCCTGATCAGGGTGAAAGAACTATTGATAAAATTCTACAACAAACAATACAAAATATTACATGATGCATGTTCAGTTTCTTTAGCGTTCATGGAAGTTTGCGAAAGATATTGCATTCATTAGATCATCAAGATCAGAAGTGTACAATCTTGTTGAGGATTTCATTCCAACCAAACAAGGGCCACACCTGATATTACATTGAAAATGAAGATCGATCCTTTGTGGAAAATGGAACTACATTAAATCTGTAGTTAATGTCAACAGTCTGCTACACTGACTCAGGAATACAGTTTGCTTCTGATCATCATCACTGCACCCCATAACATTGTATATCTGCTATAAATGGACATTTGGTGCAACCCAGATGAGGATGGGTTCCCTCTTGAGTCAGTTATGCCATCTCAAGGAGTTTTTCCTTGCCACAGTCGCCACCGACTCACTCATCAGGGACAAACTTACTCATAAAAAACATATTCACTTTTAATCACCACATTATCTGTGTAAAGCTGCTTTGAGACAATGTTCATTGTTAAAAGCGTTATACAAATAAAAATGAATTGAATTGAAATTATAATTAAGATGAACACAATCTTAAATACAATGGATGTGTTTTAATGCAATAATTAACGTCACCTAAAATAATTCACGTTTGCAGATTTAGCTTGGTAGGCAGGCAAGCTCCTATAACTTAGATCAATCTGAAAAAAAAGACACATTTTACATCACAGTGCTCATCAATTTTTTTTATAAAAAAACAAAAACAAAAAAAAAACAGCAGCTCTGCTTTTTAATGTCTTTAAAAAGTTTATATTCATGTGCAAATTCTTATGAATTGTTCCAGCACATTCACAGAGACTTGTTTGGTGGAAGTTCCACATAATTTAAGACTAGTAATAAACAGCATAAAAATGCGCGGTATATAAGAAATTGATATTATTATTAAATATTATGAAAGTCTAACTGACTTTCATAACTGTACCGTTTCCACCATGATAAAGTCTTCATGATGGAAAAAGGCTGGTGAGAAATTGACAATGTATGGTATAATATTCATTCAGTGCTATAAATAAAATAATAGGGTGTCAATTGTGATTTACTAAAGTATAAAAAAATTCAATGCTATTACAGGGATTACAGTTATTACACCACACCCCATTTTTTTACAGTTCAAAAAGAAAGCGAAAGGATTTTTTTCTTCACTGTATTATTGCTTTTTCTAAAGCTGCTACTTCTGCTATTAAACACAAGATCCTTTATAATCGTATCGTATTAACTTACTAATTCCTCGATTTTTGCTTTGAGTTCTTTGAAGGCTGCACTTGCTTTATTGGCCAGTGCAATGTCAAATTCTCTGTTTATTTTCATGGAGAGACCAATGACACTGGTGTCTGTGGGTGAAAAATAATTAAAAAGAGTTAAACATTTAAAGATGATGTGTACATTTTAACAAGTAAAACACAACACGATTAGAAGCTTTAGCTGAAGCTTTTGTTAGTATTTGGTACACATTATTCCACTGTACCTGAGAGATTTATGTGGTTTCTTATTAGTAGTTTTTAGAATGATATAAGAGTAAAACATATTTATGACATATAAAAGCTTTTGTACACTTCCATAATGGCTTTGAAATATATTTCACAAATAAAATCAATCATCTAAATGTGGAAAATATAATTTTATAATTGACTCTAACCCTGGCATGGTTGTTGGCACTAAATGGGCTGGTTTGAGAAACTGCTGAGCTCCATGTATTTTACGATATATAAAACTGAAGCTATCACGTGCCCAAATTCACTGAAAGTGGTCCTGAAGACCGGAAAAAAAGGTGGTCTTCTGTCCTTGTAGCGATGCAGGTGTTTCCGAACTAATTCCCACTGAAATGCTTTTCTGTTTATTATAGGTTGTAAAGAGAGATTATTTAATTTACTATATCCTTTTTGCCATCTTAAACCAATCCAGCCACTGTCCTCTGACATCTCTTATTAGGTCATTTTCCTATTGTTAAGAGATGAATGATCATTTTCTACAAACGGTTGTGTATGAAAATCCCAGGAGATCAGCAGTTTCTGAAATGCTCAAACCAGCCCATGTATAAAAATCACAGATATCATTTTTCTTAATTGTGATGATTTATGTGAACATCAACTGAATCCCTTCACCTGTATCTGCATTTAGAAATGTAGATTAGGTAAAGGAACATAGAGGTGTTCCTATTAAAGTGGTTAGGTTAATGTTGCACAAAAAGGATAAAAGTCCACAAAAATTGGAATATGTTGTTGAATTTATGATCATATATCAGCCTTTGAGAATTGTTCTGGAACTTTACTTGAAGTTTTACAACTTTAGGATATTTGAGAGGACTTATTTAAAAAGGTTCCATGTTCTGTTTTCAGTTTCTTAGATGATCAGAATTAGATTGAAATATGAATTCTGTAAATCTTTGCTAAATTTGCTTTGTTTTGGGTAGTGATAGCTTGGGGTTTAGATGTTGGACTTCTGAAGAGAATGCCATGAGTTTAAATCCCAGCAGCACCAAATTACTATTGTTGGGCCCTTAAATAAAGCAAAACATAAATGTAATAAATGTAAAAGAAGGGTGTCTGCCAAATGCTGTAAATGTAAGTAAATAAAAAGTTATTGGGAATTTTTTTATATATATTTCTTCAAAAATGTATTCAAATGTAAATGTATATGTATTTGTATATGTATGTAATTAATATTGAAATCACATTCATAGATCATGTTACTGCTTAGAAAATAAAGCATTAAAGTTTATGATTATTAGGACATTTTAATTTTCAATAGTTTATTTAATACAAATTTAAATTATTTGTTTATTTTTATATTAAGTTTATTATATTTATTTATTGTTATTGCTAATCATTGCTCTATTTGCAGTAGTAAAGTATTATATATGATATTTTTAAAGAAATTTGGCAGCCTACAATCGAAGTCTACAACAGTTGTAAATATAATAATTACTGGTCAAAATAAAATTATATGAGTGAACATCACATAGATTTACAAAAAAATGGTAAACTCTTCATTTTTATAACACAGGAAAAACACTTACCTCTGGTTGCAGTTGCTGTGGTTACTGCTGGAGTGTTTTTTATGTCTTTGGTGGTTGCATGTTGGATTGTGGCAAATGTTCTGTTTGTGGTGATATTTGCTGTTATGGCAACAGTCATATTAGGGGTTGCAGAGGCTGTGGTCGCAATCATGGTGGTTCGAAGGCTTGTGCTTTTGGTGTCTTTGGTTGTTGTCGCTGCAGTTGGAGTAGTTATGAATGTGGTTGGGTTTGCAGTGGTTGTGCTTGCAGTGGTTGTGCTTGCAGAGGTTGTGCTTGCAGTGGTTGTAGTTATGACTGGGATGGTTGTGGTTTTACTAACTGGGGTTGTAGCATCTGTGACTGTGGGAATTGTGGTTATAAAAGCTGTGTGTATGGTATCTGTGTTAGTAGCAGTTGTAATTGTGGTAATATTGCTGGTTTTGACTGTGGTTGCAGTTGTGGTGTCTGTAGTTGTAGAGGTGGTGGTAGTGGTTTCTGTGGTGTTTGTGGTGGTGGTGGCTGGGGTTGTTATCTTTGTGCTTAGGAAAGCTGTGTTTGTATCAAGTGTAGTTGTTGTGGCTGTAGTTGGGACAAGTGCAGTTAAAGTGTCTGACGTTGTAGCAGCTTCGATTGTGGAACCTGAGGCTGTGGCTTCTATAGTAGCACTGGTTGTAGTTGTGGTGTGGTCTGCTGTGGTTCCTATGACTGGGGTTGTAGGATCTGTCACTGTAGCAGTTGTGATTGTAGAAACTGTTGGAAAAGTTGTGTGTGTGGCATCTGTGGTTGTAGTGGTTGTGGTTCCAGTGGATTTGCTTGTATCAATTGTGATTGTTGTGGTTGTAGTTGGGGCACCTGTTTGTATTACGTTTGTACCTGGGGTGTCTGCAGTTGTTGAAGCTGTGGTTGCAATAGTTGTAGTTTGAAGACTTGTTTTAGTGGGTGATGCACCTATAGTTGTGTTTGGGGCAGCTGTGGGTATTGTGTTTGTAGCTGTGGTGGCAGTGGTTGCAGAAGCTGTGGTTGCAATCGCTGTACTTGGTTGATCTGCATCTATGGTATTTGTGGTTGTAACACCTACGATTATGTCAGCTGTAGTTGGGGCAGCTGTCTGGAGAGTGTCTGTGGTTGAAGCAGTTAAGGTTAAAGCATCTGTGAAAGGTGTTTTGGTGTGTTCAGTAGTATTTATGATTATAGCAGCTGTAAGTGGGTTTGTTGTGAGTGTGGTTATGTTTGCATCAGGTGTGTGCACAGTCATTGTGGTTGTAGTTATTGGTGTTGTGTTTGGGGTAGCTATGGATCTGATCACTGGGGTTGTGGCATCTGTGCTTGTGACAGATGGTATTGTGGAAACGGTTAAAAAAGCTGTTTCTGTGGTGTTTGCAGCTTCAGCGGTTGTGATTGTAGTGGCTTTGTTTGTTCTGGCTATGGTCCCAGAAGTGGACTCTATAGTTGTAGCGGCAATGGTTGTAGTTGTGGTGTTGGGGACTGGGATGGGGATGATTGTGGTTTGGAGACCTGTGGTTGTGATATTTGTTGCTGTATCAGTTGTGCTTGTTATAGTTAGCGAAGCAGTGGGTATAGTATTTGAAGCTGTGGCGTCTGTAGTTTCAGAGTCTGTGGTTGCAATCACTGTAGTTTGAGGGCTTGTTTTTGTAGTGTCTGTGGTTGGGGCAGCTGTGAATGTGGCTGTGTTTGCAGTGGATGTGCCAGTAATTGTGGTTGTAGTCATGACTTGTGTGGTTCTGATGGCTGGGGTTGTAGCATCTTTAATTGAAATAGTTGTGTCTGTGAGAACTGGGGATGGAAATGCTGTGTGTGTGGTATCTGTGCTTGTGGTATCTGTAATTATAAAGGCTTTGTTTGTTTCAGCTGTAGTTGCTAAAGTGTTCTCTAAAGTTGTGGCAGAGATATCTGGTGTGGTCTCAGCAGTTGTGATGTCTGTGGTTTTGGTTACTGGGATTGTGATGGTTGTGATTTGAAAATCTGTGATTGTAACATCTGCAGTTTTATCAGTTGTGATTGTTTCTGTGAATGTGGCAGTTATGGTTGCAGTTGTGATTGTTGCAGCTGTTGAAACTGGTGAAAAAGCTGTTTGTGTGGCATCTATTTTTGAAGCATTTGTTGTATTATTTGTGATTTCAGTTGCTTTGTTTGTTTTCACTGTGATTGCAGTAGTTGTATTTGCAATGGTTTGTGTGATGTCTGTGGTGTTGGTTACTAGGATTGCGATAGCCGAGGGTGGTAGAGATATTGTTGTGATACCTGTGGTTATGCCAGTTGTGATTGTTGTATCCCCAGATATATTGTCTGTGGATGTAGCAGTTATGATTGTGGTATCTGTGGTTGTGGCATCTGTGTTTGTATCAAGTGTAGTTGTTGTGGCTGTAGTTGGTAGAAGTGTAGTTAAGGTGTCTGATGTTGTAGCATCTGGGATTGTGGAACCTGAGGCTGTGGCTTCTATGTTAGCACTGGTTGTAATTGTGGTGTGGTCTGCTGTGGTTCCTATGGCTGGGGTTGTGGGATCTGTCACTGTAGCAGCTATGATTGTAGAAACTGTTGAAAATGTTGTGTGTGTGGCATCTGTGGTTGTAGTGGTTGTGATTCCAGTGGCTTTGCTTGTATTGTCTGTGGTTGCAGTGGTTGGTATCATGATAGTAGTAGCAGTGGTTGCAGAAGCTGTGGTTGCAATCTCTGTACTTGGTTGATCTATGGTATTTGTGGTTGTAACACCTACGATTATGTCAGCTGTAGTTGGGGCAGCTGTCTGGATAGTGTCTGTGGTTGTAGCAGTTAAGGTTATGTGTGCAGCAGATGTGTGCACAGTCATTGTGGTTGTAGTTATTGGTGTTGTGTTTGGGGTAGCTATGGATCTGATCGCTGGGGTTGTGTCATCTGTGCTTGTGACAGATGTTATTGTAGAAACTGTTGGAAAAGCTGTTTCTGTGGTGTCTGCAGCTTCAGCGGTTGTGATTGTAGTGGCTTTGTTTGTTCTGGCTATAGATCTAGAAGTGGACTCTATAGTTGTTGTGTTACCTGTGGTTATGCCAGTTGTGATTGTTATATCCCCAGATATATTGTCTGTGGATGTAGCAGTTATGATTGTGGTGTCTGTGGTCGTGGCATCTTTGATTGTAGAAAGTGTGTTTGTGGCATCTGGGGTTATGGTGTTTGTGATTGTGGGGGCTTTGTTTGTTTTGGCTGCTATTGCATTAGTGCTTTGTATAATTGCAGTGTCAGTGGTTGATGTAGTGTCTGCAGTTGTGGTGTCTGTGATGTTTGTTAAGGGGATTCCAATGGTTGTGCTTTGAAAATCTGTGATTGTGACATCTGTGGTTTTGGCTGTGATTCCATTAATGGTCTCAGTTTTTGGAGCAGTGGTGGTTAGTGTGCTGTCTATAGTTGCAGTGTTTGTGGTGTTGTCTATGGGTATTGTGATGGTTATAATTTTAACATCTGTGCTTGAATAAGTTGTAATTGTTGTGGTGGTATTTGGGGCAGTGGTTGGTATAATGTCAGTGGATGTATTATTTATGATTGTGGTGTTTTTGGGTGTAGCATCTGGGCTTCTATCACTTTGGGCTGTGGTTACAGTAGTGCTTTCTATAGTTGGCATTGTAATGGTTTGTGTGGAGTCTGTAGTTGCAGTGGCTGTGATTGTCGTTTGGGGAGCTGTTGCTACGAAAATTGTAATTTCATCAGTTATGACTGTTGAGGGTATAGATGGCATAGTTGAGGATGTAAAGTCTGTAGTTGTAGCAGTCATCATTGTCATGTCTGTGGTTGTGGGTGCTGTGATTGCAGTAGTTGCAATGGGATCAACTGTGATGTCTGTGGCTATATCAGCAGTTATGGTTGCAAACAGTGTGGTTTGAAGACTTTTACTATTTTTAGTGTCTGGGGATGCAGCTGTTGTTGTCAAGGGCTCATTAGTTGCACTGTATATGGTTAAATCAGATGTGTCTGTGTATGAGGATGCAGTTTGTGTGAAAATTGGGCCTAAATCGGAGGATGTAATTTTGTTGGAAGTTTGAATGGTTGTGTTTGTAACATCTGTGACTGTATCAGTTGTGAACACAGTTGGTGTAGTGGCTGTGGTATCTGTGTTAGAAGTAGCTGGTATTGTGCTTGTTGTAGATTGAATAGCCGTAGTTGCTAGGCTTGCGGTGACTGTTGTTTGGCTAAGGATGGATTCAAGGTCTAATTTTGTTGCAGGAGTGATTGTCACAATTGTGCTTACTGTCATGTTTTCAATTGTGGTGTCTGTGGTTGTGGAAGTTATATTCAGGGTTGGTGTATAAGTGTTGGTTGTTAAAGATGGACATGCAGGGATATCTACAAGGTAAAATATGCAAAACATAATATTAAATGGGGACAATTTTTTACCCAGTCATATATAGTTATTTCTATTGCTTATTTCTTAACAGAGTCACCACTGTTTTTGTAATAAATGGGACAACTTATTTGATTAGTAACTTCACTTTCTCTGATAAATTAAATACATTAAATAAATATTAATCACATCCAATCACAATACTGACAGCATAATCTAATATTTTATGGAACACATTAAATATACCCTTTTGAAAATCATAAAATAAATTTGTTTGCTTCATTTTTGTGATACATACCTTTTGGCTCATTGATTAGTTGGCAGAACTGTCCATCATTTGGAAAAGCATTGATGCAACCACACCAGCTATTGGTGACATTATCACAAGACCCATATACTCTGCATTTTTCACATGGCCAGAAATACTGGTCCTCACACCTACATTGATATTCCGAACCATTCAAACTACACACTGTTAAAAAAAAAAAAACAAACAGCAGAAATGTTTTTATTAGAGCCAACTTTGGCTTCATTTTATATTGTATGTTGAGATATTTACAAAGATAACTTTTTGTGTTTGTGTCTACATCTATCTATCTATCTATCTATCTATCTATCTATCTATCTATCTATCTATCTATCTATCTATCTATCTATATACATTCATATTTTCGCTATTCACATTTTCGCTATTCACATTTTCGAGTTCACTTTAAATTTATCAAAAGATCAATTATTTACAGTCTAATTCTTACCAGTTGTAATGTTCACACTTGTAACTTCTTCTATCTATCTATCTATCTATCTATCTATCTATCTATCTATCTATCTATCTATCTATCTATTTATCTATCTATCTATCTATCTATCTATCTATCTATCTATCTATATACATTCACATTTTCGCTATTCACATTTTCGAGTTCACTTTAAATTTATCAAAAGATCAATAATTTACAGTCTAATTCTTACCAGTTGTAATGTTCACACTTGTAACTTCTATTGTGTTATTCAATGAAATTGGGAAACTGAATCGTTCTAGAAGATCCTTCACGTCACCTATCATTGCTGTGCTTGTGACATTAATTTCAATTTCAATGATAAACTCAAAAAATTGCAGCTCTATGAAAAATAAATGAGTTAGGTTAACACGAGAAAAAAATATCTTATACCAATCTTATACATACTGTATATTCATGTACTACAAAACATTTCTCCTACCACTTTTTGGCACACACATCTGTCCATCATTGGAAAAGTTACTGATGAAGGTACAGTTGCATGTTCCTTCATTTGTGTTACAGTCAGTATATATGCAGTTATCGTATGGCCAAACATATTGATCTTCACACATGCAGTAATATACATTTTCAGCTGCTGTACACACTATGGTAAATACAAAAAATTTATTAAATGGATAAGGACTAAATATCAAAATGTGGCATAATCTGTGACACAAAATATAATAGTCATAGTTAAAAAGACACATTTTACAAATTCATTCATAACATTTTAAATTAAAAATACAAATTTGAAAAAAAGGAATTAATTAAAGTCTAGTATATTGACATTATATGGCTGCATAATTCATATTAGTCAGAAATTTCACAACAATAAGATGAAAAAACAATCTGCAAATATGGTTAAATATATTAATATATCATATATTCCATATTCATTATTTGTACATTTAAAAAATAGCACTTGATTCAGCACATCATAATTTGCATTATTGATATCTCTCTGTTTTAGACATTCCTCGCAACATCTGATTATTAATATGCACCCTTTTTATATTAAATCTTGGCACATGTGTAACTTATCTCTGAACATGTGATTTAACTGAGTTAATGCGTATGGGCAATAAATCCTTCTGAGTATTGTCCACAATCCACAGTGAAACATCTTACATTCATAGAATCTGAGTAAGACAGTACCTGTGAACAAACACTAGCTTGCTAATAGCCAGGAGATTTCAAAAATGAGCTCTCAGATTCCCAGTATGATTGCCAGCACTGTGAAAGTTAAAGGAAGCACAGCCAGTTATGCTACTTTTCTACTGGCCATAAATGGCTATGGCATGTTTGGGAATCAAACTCACAATTTTCTGACAAAACAGCAAATATATGTGTTGCACCAATTTGGAAGGGATACAGTTTTGTTGGTTAACAGTTTGAAAAGACCAGGCTCTGGCACCAGTGGTTAACGAAGCGTGGTGGTGCTACTGATTAGTTTTTACTAGCTATTAGCAAATGATGCAACTGCAGTTATTATTAACATGACCAAATACCATAAAAGCATAGCCTTAATGTGTAAAAAAATGTAGTTTACCTGTTGTAAAGCTGAAACCCATGATTTCTGTGCTGTTGTCAAGTTGTAATGGAAAACTGATGGACTTCAATGATGACTTGATTTGTTCAACCAAAATCAATTGTGAGACATTTACTTCAAGCACTATGATGTATTCTACGATATCTGTGCTGACTGGAAATAAGAATTATATATATAAATATATATACATATACATATATACACACATATATATAGTATACAGGATAGATAGATAGATAGATAGATAGATAGTTAGATAGATAGATAGATAGATAGATAGATAGATAGATAGATAGATAGATAGATAGATAGATAGATATTAATATATTAATTGTATTAGTATTAGTATTTGCTCATTAAATGCATATAAATAATAATTTTCAGGGTCATTAAATGTATTAAAATGTCTAAATATGCTCCTAAAATTCTTATTTACCATCGTGATGCACGCTCAAGTGATTCAGTTGTTCATCTGTAGGACTAAGCTGAAAAAATTGAGGAAAGTATGTTTTCTAATACATTTGAATTTATTCACTATTTTTATTGCTGTTACTGCGAAAGTTAAATTCAAGTTTACCTCTAGAGTCATTTCTGAAATTTGAGGAGGTCCCTGGGAGGTTACCACACTCATAATACTGAGGAAAATGGCTGCAAACCTTGTTAAGTATTTTGCTGCTTTCACTGTACAAAAGAGGTAAAACAGGACAACATGAAATGCATGTCAATTTAATCATTAAATAGATTTCTTGTCAAAGCAATATAATAATACTCTGTTTATTCCATGAAAAGTGCATAAATCTCACATGGTACTATTTAGACAATACTGAATTGATGATGAATATTTTTTTTCCCTTTCTTTTAATATGAGAATTATAAACATAAAAATGTAAGTTCAACATGTCATACAACATGTGTTATAGTTTAATTGCTTTAAATAACTTTATACCCAAACTTTAGACACAAGGTAGTACAGTTACATGGAACCAACCAAGAGGCAACCAGGAGCAAGAAAATAAAAGACTGCAAATAAAAGGGTTGTAAGAGAGTCTAAAATAAAATAATGGACCAAAGCGAAACTAAAGGTGAGCTTCAGAATTGGGATCCCATGGGACCCAACAAAACATGTTGTGAATGTGGGTAGTTAGAAATGAAGCATACAGTACAAAGAAAGTATTTTTTAAGTAAGGGCATAATAAATGTGGAGGATTGGAAGTTTCTATGTCACCAGGTCTAAATAAGTTGACTGGGTTAGATTTGAGAAAATAAAACCAAGTGATCTAGAAGAAAATGACTCTAAAATCATGGGCTATTTGTCCCATGATTTACATCAGCAAAACTAGTAGCTAATGTAATATAGTGCATTACCTCATTACATTATAGTAGTTTAATGTTTAGCATGTGGATATTAAGTCACATTTTTAATCTTGGATATAACTGCATAAAGATTTAAATCAAATGTAGAAGCTGCTCCACCCAAGCTGTTATAATGATACCAGGCCATGGCAGCATCTTTGTTTTGGAAATATAAAACAATAAGATATTTATTCCAATCAAGATTCCTAAGTGTCGAGAAAGGACTGATATAGGGGATGCTTTGTTTTAAATGGTAAACCTACCACAATGAAACCATAACATTCTATATGAAGTATCTATGAATACAAGTCCCTGTTTAAGCTGTTACTAAGAAAATGTAAACATATTAGTAATAGTGCTTTAATATAAACATGTGCAACTGTCAGGTTTAAAAAGTCTTACCTGTATTAGCCATAATGTTCACACAGCTTTTTAACTGCAGATGGTCACATGGATATTTGTCGACATCCTATCAGAGTTTTAAAAGTTAAACAGTCAGTAAACTGAGTTTCTTTTTCTTCACAGCTTCAGTACTTGATCCTTTATCTTAGATACACAGTGTTGTGGGTTTAATTTACAATAAATGCAAACTGACATCCAAGTTGTCAGTAGTGACTCTGCCTTAACAACAGTTACAATGGCTGCTAGGCATACATTTATTTATTTATTTATGTCCTTAGATTATTCAAACATAAATATATATTTAATATTATTATAATATTTTTTTTATTTTAGTTTTACATTATATATAATGTAAATGTATACATGTAATATATATATATATATATATATATA
>MU551616.1:0-64257 GCA_024362625.1 Silurus asotus | reverse complement strand
CACGTCACTGCGAGTTTGTCGGTTGTGTTACAAATTGCGTTTGTAGTTCGATTGTTTTATTCAATTATTATCTTATGTCACTGTAATAAAATGTCACGCACACTTTGGTGCAACATCCTTTTCATATCTATTCAACAGACTGGCCCAGCAAGAACTGTAGATTAAACTGAAGGACAAAGCAAACTAAAAACTTTAACATTGAAGAAATATATATATTTTTTTTCAGTTATTTAAAATATTAAGAAATATAAATAACCATCCAAACAAATAAAAAAAATCAATATTGTTGTATCTGTTTTTTTTTTTAATTCCCCAAATGTACACACCTTTATTAATTGCATGTTTATCTTTGTGTGTGTTCTTTACATGGAAAACATGCTTAACATATTTAGACTAGAAAACCCTTTCATTTAAAATAATTATAATACACAATCAACATTTTCTGTAAATTCACTGAAAGCAAGTGTTAATAATGAGCTGCAAAAGTAAAAAAATAAAATTAGGCAAAAATACTAAAAATAAAAATGCTATTACATACAGCTGGCTTTTTGTTCTAGTAATTAAAAAGTCTTACCTTCAAGAATCTGGCATGCAACAGGTATGTATGTGTCTTTAACAGGGTTGTGGAAAGACTGTTAGCTTTTTTTGTCGTCCTGGCAGCTGACTCACAGTCAAGTATATATAATAATCAGTGAGTGATGATGCTCACTGTTACAGTCCTGCAGAACCAGTTCAGTTTGCTTTTTTTTTGTTTTTTGTTTCCTTGTTCTATTGTGTGGCGTAAATAGTGGTTCTCACACACACCCACTCAAAATTCCAATAGAAAAAAAAATGTGGGTTGTCTTGAACTGTGATGTCATAAAATAATTATAATTAAGCACATTAAGAACACACACACATATAAGTTATTTACTTACAATTTATAATGTGTTATACAATGCATATTTATTTCCATTTTCACTAAATAAAAATTAGGATTGGAAAATAAATTTCTGGATGATCTTTAAAAAGAAAAAAAAAAAAACAGTGAACATGTTTTAGGTTCATCCTGCATGTATCTTAACCTGTTCTTTTGTTGCTGCATCTAATAGGCAGAGAAAGGACAATTACTTCAAGCTATAAAAAGAGGCTGAATTGAGTGCAGATCTTTGTTGCATAACACTTACTCAGATTACTCATCTTAACTATAGAATTACAGTCTGCTTTTACTGTATAGTGTAACAAACATCAAAAAGTGATTTCCTTTTTTTTCGCTTTAATAGAATGAAAAGAGATCAGAACTAAAATAAACTGCGTCCAGTTACAATTTTATAGGATGGATTGGGATGAAAGATTGTGATTGTGGCCTGCTATAAAGCTTTGACTGTAAACCTCGAGTCCAAGAGTTCAAGATCTGGGTGTCTGGAAGATCAATACAGGAATGTTGCTCATGTCAATACATTTTCTAGATAACATTCATTTTCATACTTTTTGGTTTTAATACAAAAATGTAAAATATATGCATTCTTAATTGCACAAATAATTGCTATATATTAATTGGCACTCGGGTACTGTTAAAAAAACCCGAAGTGCTACTCTAAGTGTGATATCGCCCTCTTGTGGGCATGAGAGGAATGACAGTAATAGAGTACAAGCTTGGTAGAGAATGCTCAAAAATAAAGAATGTGAGAAGTGTATAAAAAAGGTATGTTTGAAGAAATAAAAAGGTTTTCTGCCAGGACACTGAAAAAACTGTTGCCCCTGGTTGACTATGTGGATAAGAAAAACCCTAAGATTATGCACTGGTGTGTTTTAGAAGCTCAGTCAAATATGAGATGGGGACAGTTTAGTTCTATATCAGACTGTACATCGAGTCGAATATTTTTCATCAAATGTTAAGACTAACACAACAATGCTCTTTGTTTTGTCCCATCACACACACATATTGTATAAGTATTAAATATATGATGCTCTTTTTTTTTTTTTGTAAAAATTTATACTTAGTAAAATCTATTAGTCTACTTGTGATTATCAGTACAAATATAATAAATGATGTTGGAAAGTGTATAGAAATATACATGTTTGGTATTTTGTTATGCCCCAGTCTAAGTGTGAGGACAATAACAGAAGCATTATGAATTATGAATTATGGTTACTACATTAATCACAACCTTTTTCCCTTCATCCCACATAAAAAAATGGCCATCAAGACCTACACACACTGACTTTAACAATATACTGAATATATATAAAAAAAAAAAATGTCATTAGCTACATTGGGGGAAATAATTACTGGAACCCCTGCTGATTAAGAAATAAACAGTCTAGATTCTTATGGTTTATTCTAACAGGGAGGGACAGAATATAAACAAAGCCCATTTCAGCCATGTCTACAATCTTGTCCCTGACGTCCTTTGACGGCTCTTTGGTCTTGTCCATGGTGGTGGAGGGGTTTGAATAGAAGAGGTTGATTCTGTGTCAGGTGTCTTTTATACACATAATGAGTTGATATTAGGAGTACTTTTCCTAAAGGGACAGGATTCATTTGTGTCTGTGGAAGTCAGACTGTTCATTCATTTGTAACGAGGTAAATTTACAAAATCAGCAGGGGATCAAATAACGATTTCCCCCAATGTATACGAATCAATATGCAATATTTCAACGGAACTAATTGTTTAAAAAGATTTTTGAAGATCGTATTAAAGATGAGCTTTGAAGTAAAACACATTAAAGGTGGTGATAAACCAGGACATTTTGAGAATAACATTATCCCAAAATAGAACAGAAATAGGAATGATACAAAGATGCTGTTTGTGGACTACAGTTCAGCGTTTAACACCATAATTCCCTCCACGCTCACCTCTAATTTGGAGGACCTGGGACTCCTGCCGCTGTGTCAATGGATCTCCATCTTCCTGACAGACAGACCACAAGCCGTACAGGTGGGAAAACACACCTCATCCACCCTCACCCTCAGCACTGGAGCTCCCCAGGGTTGTGTTCTGAGCCCCCTGCTGTACTCACTGTACACATATGACTGTGTGGCCACTTCCAACTCCACCATCATCATCAAGTTTGCTGACGACACTGTTGTGGTGGGCCTGATCGCCAACAACGAAGAGACGGCCTACCTACAGGAGGTTAAAAGCCTTGAGAGATGGTGCCAGGAGAACAACCTTCTCTTGAACATCAGCAAGACTAAGGAGTTGATAGTGGACGAAGCAGGAGCAGTCATACCAACTGCTAAATATCAACGGGACCCCAGTGGACAGTTTCCGGTACTTAGGTTTTCACATCACACAGGACCTGTCTTGGTCCTGTCACACACACACCCTGGTGAAGAAGGCCTGGCAGCATCTGTACCGTTTGAGACGCTTAAGGGACTTTAAACTTCCCTCTCAGGTGCTAAAGACTTTTTACACTTGCACCGTTCAGAGCATTCTGACAGGTAGCTCACTTCCTGGTTCGGGAACAGCACTATGCAGGACAGACGAGCCCTCCGGAGGGTGGTGCGTTCAGCTGAACATACCATCCACACCGAGCTCCCTAACCTGCAGGACATCTACAGCACGTGGTGCCGGACCAAGGCCAGGAAGATTGTGAAGGCCTCAGCCATTCCAAGAATGGACTCTTTTCTTTTTTATGTTCAGGGAAACGCTTCCGCTCCCTGAAAGCAAACAGAGAGAGAATGAGGGGGAGCTTCTTTCTGCAGGCTATTTAGCGTTTGAACCAGGAAACACCCAGGATCTAGAACTGGTCCACTTTCTCTCCATCGTCACACTTTCTCTGCACATCTTTTTCCTTTTCGTACTACCACACTTTAATTACTTTTATCTCTGGACTGTCACTTCAACTCTGGACTTGCACAGTGAACTTTATACCACACCATACCGCACACGGTCACTTTAAGGCCAATCACATCAACCACCTTAAATCTTTACTGTTTTACTGTTTACTGCCATAAGCATCCTTGTATTTACACATTTTCTGTCTCTTATGTATCTTTATATATTTTATATTTTATATAGGTAAGACTTCGTTTATCTTTCTCTCTACCCTATTCCCTCATGCCAGAAAAAGCATTTTACTGCATGTCGTTCTCTGTATGTATGTGTATGTGACAAATAAAATTATTTGATTTGATTTGAAAAAGAGATAATGAAACCATACCTTATTAGCTCTAATATAATTTACATGTCTTGTATATGAAATCCAAATAATTCCAGGTTTCCAATTTAATTCTAACTGGATGTATGGTCTCAACTCTGGTTAAACATATTTACTGTCTTTTAGAATGTAGAAAGATGCCTAGCATTCATTCATTATAAATATTTATAAAGGTACAGTACTTGAATGTTTTGCGTCAGCGTCACAACAGCCCCATAAAGTTCCCCTCACAGCCACCAGAGGTCACTATTACCACTATTTTAGTTCATTTGCTCATATCCTGTTCAGTTATTCATGCATGCACAATATGCTTGCAAGATAACCTGAAGTAGTTCATGGACTTTCTGCCTTGTTTCTTTTGATTGATTGTATGTTTTTTGACATTTGCAACAATAATCTATTCTTCCATTTATTCATGCAACACTTCTAGTGCCAGTGGGTGCAAACAAATATTAATAGATCCGCACCCATGTTTGACAAGGTTTTTGTCAACATACCGTTGTGAATAATGAGTTTTGTTCCACACTACTTCTTTCCAAAATACCACTGGCTGTTCTAGATGTTGCTTTGCATATCTGCCTATGTGATGATGCTGTTGTAAGATTTCCTTCTAATGCCTCTTCCTTTCAGATTATACAATCAGTACAATCTTTGTGTCATCTAAATCTTCCTCTAGGTCTTTTGCGGTAATATGGGCATTTTGCTTTGCCTTTCTGTCCTGCATATGAACAGTTTTATTATGAGAAGTCTTTCCAGATGTTGATTTCTAGAGTTTCCCTTAACGCTTATTTCTATTTGCAGGTAAAACTCGCAAACTGGAAGGGCGTCTATTTTTTCAACTTCCGTTTAACCCTGATTCTCAGTCAGTTGCATAGAGGAGTGAAGTTAATTAAGGGCTGAAGTGAGAAAATGTAATAACACCTGTACTATAAATACAAACGTTACACAATATTGGAAATAAAATGCATTAAGATTTTCACAGTCAGAAATGTATCTATTATAGTTACAGTATAAAATAATAATGGTATCTCTTTTTAGGCTTTTACTTTTGTTTATACTTCTTATATCAGTTATTAGTTAAAACCTTTTAAAAAATTGTATTTGTTTATGCCAAGCATCCAGTTTTATAGACATAATAATGTACAAGAATCCGCTGCATTGAAAGGATTTTAAAGATCTGAAATTGATATTAATACATAGTTTTACACACAAACCAAAGCATGCTTTAGCCTATAATTTATTAAACGTTACACAGTGATATTATGTGATATGACATTTTTCATAATTATGTATACTTTCATATGTCCATACACGTGTAACTGTGTTTAATTTAATAATATTGATAACGTTTAAATAAAAAAAATATTGATAAAGTTGGAAAAAATATATATATTATAGGATACAAGTGTAATTAATCCCTGACCAAATATTGTTGATTTATTATTAAAATCTTCTAATGCATGAATCTAATATTAACTATAACATGAGAATTTAGTTTCAGGTCTTACCTTGGCTCCAACCATCACTGATTTTACTATACATGAGCAAGTTTGAGAGAGCTCTCTGAGCCTTCGAGATGATTAGCGCTGAATGTTCACCATACAGATGTCTTATCTATAAAGAATTATGTTTCACTTGCCAGACCAGTTTGGATATTAATCTTTGTTTTTATCTTGTTTCCTGATTCTAAGTTATTGGTCTAGTCAAATCAAGCCAACCTTCAATTATAAAAAAAACCCAGAATCTGACACAATCTGCTTTACACATCAGTTAAAACAAATACGCAGTAGTGAAACTATGTTTGAATATGGAGCCACAATAAAAAAAAAAATATTGATAGTAAAATACCTTTGAATATTTTTAAATATGGCAAATAACGCATCCAGGTTAATGGATCAACTTATAAATATATAGACACCTGACTTTCACATCCACATGTGCTTTTTTTTTTTTACTGTTACAATAAAATTTGAGCACCCAATTGTCTACCATGGTGTAGCATAAAGAATCCCTTTTACTGGCACAAACATGATGTTTTACCAGTGTCGATGCCATGCTGAAGCATCCTGAGGTTGTGCCAGCTTCACTTCTCACTTCGCACACCCATGACTCTTTTGAACAACATTTTGTTTACATTTTGGCTACTGTTCACTTTGTCTTGTTGTCTTGTTTTGTGTTTTGTCTTGCACTGTCTTGTGTTTTCTTTGCACTGTTTGCACCAGGCAAGTGCACACATGCACTTTATGTGGCGAGGACACTTACTAGTGCTTAGCCCTGTGTTTTCTGTTTCTGTGATTGTTGTTTAATGTAGCATCAGGGTTCTGGAGGAACGTTGTTTTCTTTCACTGTGTACTGCGTCAGCTATATATGGTTGAAATGACAATAAAAGCTTCTTCTTGACTTGAAATTCTTCTTGACTTTTCGACTTGAAATTCAGTTGTGTTCCAACTCATGAAGATTTTGGACCTTCAAAAGATCAATGCCGGCCGTGCAAACATCCTGAACCATCTAGAAATGTATGAGTGCCCTTTGGATCCCACTTCATGTAGAGTTATGACATTAGACTTTTTTGAACATTTGAAGGCTCTGGGATGGAGTTGTTGGTATTGGATCTATGACAATCCCAGATGTTGAGGTATTTTATGAGTTGCTCAGAGGCTCCTGGTTCCAAAATGTCAATTGACTGTAGAAGACTGTAGAAAGGACATTACTCCTAATCACACTCTTCGGTGCTCATGTTAGTTCTCACTCTCCGGTGTTTTCTATTGTTTTGAGATTTATAATCACACTCTTGATATCACTGAAATGAGGATGGTTCACCTTTTAAGTCTGGTTCCTCTGAAGGTTTCTTTCTCATAACATCTAAGGGAGGTTTTCCTCCTCACAGCCGCCCCAATTTTCACATGGTGCAGCCTTTTAGTGTTACAGTAAATACATATGTAAGTGGTGAAAAATAAAATATCTGCTTATTGATCTTATTTTGGTTTTTTTTTTTTTCGTTTATGGTTCTGTATTATCTAGTTCATGTTTGCTGATCACCTGACCTCTGCCAGTTTAATGTTTATATTTCTCTCTCATGATTTGGATTTATTTGCATTAACTATGAAAAAAAAAAAAACGTTCTACCCTCATTTGCATTCAATTGTCCTTGCGTTTAATGGCAACTTGAATTAAGGTAACAAAATAAAACTGACATAAATAATATTTAAATGCTTAAAAGTTTAAATGAACTTATTCACAGAGGATCTTGCTCGTCTTTCTTGTAATTTCGAGAACTTGTATACACATATACACGTCTCTGCCAGCAGGTACGAGCAAGTAGGCGTTTTAGGGTTGAATAAAAGGGAGACACCTGCTGGCAGAGACAAGATTTTTGGCCTTGATGAATCTTTCTAAGTCCTTGCTGTCTCCATGTCTCCATGACTCCTTTTTTATACTTATTAGATTTGATTGTTTTGCTTTTTTGCATTATGCTTTATGGCTATTCTTATGATAAAGCTTTAGGCTAAACGTTTTTTAAAACCAGATAAACCTTCTCACAAGAGAAATAAACTTATTTTGGTTTAATATTCATGATAAAATTTGGGTATGTTGCCAAATTATTATTTACCTAATGATATATACCAAACATGAACGGACAGACTCGAAGACGATTGAAATATCAGTGGTACATCCCCAGCAGGTTATTTGTCATGCATTGGAACACTGAGTGTGCACTAAACCATACAGTATGACTGGATATTAATAGTGGCCTGACATTGTATTAAATGCTGTGTTTCAAAAGTGGTGGAAATAATACACAAACTATGCTCTAGAGTAAAAGTAGAGATACGCTTATTATAATATTATTCCAGTGCTCCCTTCAAACCTTCCAGTTAAAGTAAGAAAAGAAGACAGGGGTTTAAAAATGTATTAACCAAAAACATACAGCAACTGTTCTTTTTTTTTTTTCCTTTTTTTTTCTTTTACAAATAATTAACTTTGAAAAAGAATACATAAAAATTAAATAAAGTTTAGTAAATATAATGAAAGAGAATATTGGTAATATTGATAGGGGTAAAAAAATAGTATAAAACAGAAAATAGTAGGACAATGCAAAGGTAAAAATGTAACAAAGACCAAAATATAAATGTATTCATAGTGTTAAAATTACATTTTAAATATACAGTATATGCACAATATCAAAAGAACAAAACTTGAATGGGATTTAGAGCAGGAACGTTAAACAATCAAATACATTTGGTGTGCGTAGAAATGATATCAAGAAAATCATATATAATTAGCCTTATTGATTAAAGCTGTTGAAATTCTTTGTTAATTGATCAAATGTTCATTTACAGTACATATGTCTCTATTATACTCTCTGAATAAAAGGCTGTCCACTTCCAGTTGCTGGTCCTGCACTCAATCTCTGTAATGTAGACACAGCAGTTTTATTGTCCAAGTATAAATGAAATAATTGTAATGCTACAAAAAAAAGTAGCATATACAGCATTAGATCAATTCTGTTTACCCCGGTAAGGTTCGAGCTGAGGTTCTTCACTCCCAGCTTTGCTGCCACGGCTTGCCTGACCTGCATCCACAATATCAGTCATATAAGAGCAAATATCTCTGAATGCTTATAATAGACATTTTTAGAAATTCTGAAGTAGAAGAGAGCTGTCATTAATGTAATGACGCAATCTACCATTTCCCTCTAAATGCACTAAATCCTATCTAGTAAATATATAAGTGTAAATCAAAAGTACTGTTCTCCTCAGTATCCATGAAACACATTACAGGAGATATTTCTTCCTTTCGATTTTCTTAGTAAAAAAGGTTTAATTTAAATCTGCTCTGTACATTTACAGTACGCAGACAAAAGTAATGGAACTCCTGACTTCTCTAGGTCTTTCCTAATATTTAGAATAGTATTATGAAAAAAGAGTTATACACGTACCTTATTATCCAGCAAAATTCCAAACAATAAAATAAAAAAGCCCTTTGAAGAAATAAAATTTTTTTTTTAGCATCATCATAAGAATTATACACAATGAACAATTATTTAGTGCTTTGTTAATGTATGTATGTGTAATTCTAAAAAATTGACTGATATATCTTTTGTACCTGCAGTGAATTAAGGAAGGCAAACACTATGTGAATCCCAAAGTTCGATGACACCATGGTCCCGATGCCGAATCCCCACGTTAGACCGAAGACCGGCGTTAAAATCGCCACACATCTAGCAATAACCATGACAGTATGTTTCTCATCTGGCTGATTGGAAGCATTAGCTCCTCTCCTCAACATCTTGCATAGAACCACAATAAGCACTAGGAGGTTTATAGCAACAATACACAGTGCAGGAATCACAAATGCCAGGAGGGCCTTCGTTTCCTGCCAGTTCAGCCAGCAACTATTTTCTTTTTGAATGTATCCATGGTTCTCAGCTGTAGATCCCACGGTAATAACAGCTATAATTAATGGGGCTCCATAGCCAACAGTGAAGGCTATGGCCATCATGGTTCTTCTGGTCATTCTTGAAAAGACCATAGTGGTGCGGTAGAGGAGCAAGAGTGCTGAGAGCAACATCCAAAAGAAAAGGGCAAGATAAAAGAAATGCATGAAGAATGTTGCTGTACTGCAGGGATCTTCTGCTTGGTTAACAACCGATGCTCCAATGATGAAGCATATGTTTGCAATCAGAAGGGAGACAGCAATGTTGACTATGGAGACATGGCGCATGCAGGATGTGTCATTTCTTGTTACTGATTTCCATATGATAAATTCAATGATGAGGCACAAAACCAAGCTGGACACTGAAATGCCAACACCAATGTAAGTTATAAACTCAAGGGCAGAGGCCAAGGCTTTGTCTGGGGAAAATGGAGACATCAGTATTGAAAAAGAAGTCGTGTGATTGCACTCGCACGTGAATCCTTCCGTTTGGTTACGTAACGTCTTTAATTGACATCCAGTCGAATCCCATCCCCCAGTACCATTTAGAAGACTGAAGTTCCAAAAGACACACTGAGGGTATTCCATTGTATTGTTTTTGACAATGAAAGAAAGGGAAATGTTGTTAATTGCTGCCTTTGTTTTAATCAGAACTACATCTCCATTTATACTGGTGCCAGTTTGACTGCTGTCGTTGTGGGTCTGATTTCGAACAGGTAAGGCATTGTTAAGGGCAGAAGAAATGATTACTGTGATAAAGGTCAATTCCCTAACCGTAGGCAAATTTATTTGGGTAGTTAAATTCATGCCAAATGTTCCAGAAAAGGAGCCGGA
This sequence comes from Silurus asotus, assembly GCA_024362625.1. Lineage (NCBI taxonomy): Eukaryota > Metazoa > Chordata > Actinopteri > Siluriformes > Siluridae > Silurus > Silurus asotus. The sequence goes on along the minus strand of MU551616.1, from coordinate 53,841 downwards.
AATGTTAGTTTTAACACATGATGTGTAATTTGTTGTAATGTTGAAGTTTTCATCCCCAAGTCTGTAGGCAATAATCTCGATAGATTTCAGAAGCTCAGAACTAGCATTCATAGTTGTACTGTTTTTGTTTAAATGCACCCATGTGTCTCTTGCACCTGCTGATCCAATTACATCAGTTGTTTTTAGGAAATCCTTTAAACAGACAAGTAAAATATTCACTATTAAATACAGGATATCTGAGCTTAGTTTATTAATACAAATATTTCATTTTATTGTATAAAACAAGTGCAAACATTTTTTAAGCTAATTTACTTACCATCATAATGGGTTGACTGATTAGAATTGTTTGCGATAGATTGGAAATGATTGTCAGTATTTCTACAATTGTTAAAATTGTAGCTGGAGATTCAATTATTGTTTGAGTCTTTTCTGTAGTATTACTGATCACATTGCCCATAAATTCCTGGATGCCTGTTACCTGTAAATTCTATATAAAACCACAAATTTTTATTTAAAGTATTTGAAATAAATGACATAACTAATCAAATTATTTTACATAGAAGTAAGAATAATTGCCTTAGCTTCGTCTTTTAAATTTTGAATGATGCGCAAGATGCAGTTGTTTTCTATTGGGTCCCAGAGGCCTGAGGAATTACACTTAGCCTTTTGAAAGCCAACCATGTTTTCATTACAGTCACCAATGTGTTCCTCCCCTAGATTTCCAGCACCAAATATGCTATCCATGCAGGTAAATGCTTGAAAGAAGAAGCATGAGTTAATAATTTGACTCCTATTCATGCTGCTGTAATATGTGAATTTTCTTCTGGGGTGAATTATATAATAATAATAATAATAATAATAATAATAATAATAATAATAATAATAATAATAATAATAATAATAATGATATATGTGAACTTACCTTTTTTTATTACATCTATTTTAATGCTTTTTGAATTGTCACTGTGAGTTGTACTTCCACTGAGAGGTGTTGTGAGTTGGCATGTGACATGTATTACTTGGTCAGAAGCCTGGCAGACCTGCTGGTTAATTTTGTATTCACACACTGTGCAGCCTTTCAGTGAAACTGTGCAGCACAAGAAAATGGTATAACGTATTATAAATATGACAAGGGCTGTATTTTAATGCTGAATTTGGTTAGTTTAGGTTACTTTTTTTATAATAATGTCTGACATATTTATTTATTTTCAGAAGACAGTACATAATCAGATGGACTGGTATTCCTTATTATGCATATTAAATTTTTAGAAAATAATATGTATGACCTGGTGAAGTAGAGTTGCAAGCTGTAGGGTCAGTCCATTTCACTTCATAACTCCCATGAACACAACACTGCAGTGGAATTATCGAATCCTCGCATTTTACAACTTTGTCACTGCTCACTTGGATATTGGGATAAGGCTGAATTGTAATGGTCTGCCAGATAACATAGGGTGTTGATTTTATTGTTGTTGTGCATGCATATAAGCCTGAGAAGTCAGACAAATAATAAGAGAAAAAAATAATAATAATATAAGGAATAATAATGAATTTTATGTGCAATGTGTTTAAAACAACCTGATTTGATGTTTAAAAGTCCAGGATTTACTCATAAAAAGAAACAAAAGTGGCAAATACACAATTGTTAATGAAATCAAGAAACAGAAGCAAAAACTGAAATTCAGACTTTGATATGGATGACCAAATACAACTATAACAGGATTCAGTTTGAACTAACTTGGGAGTAATTCAGCAAAAAAAAAAAAAAAAAAAATATTTACAATCAGTATAAGCATTGGTTTGTGTCATTGGTGGTTTAGAGTGTTTATGTTTCAAAAGCCTTTAGAGAATTTCAACCAAACTGTGCGTTTAAGTTAAAATATATTTTGTCCAATTATAAAGCTTGTATGTGTAATTTTGTGATTTAAAGCATGATCTATATGATGGGAAATGTTTTATTTGAAACCTGTTCTTGTAGGAAATTTTGTTCAAGACATTACAGCTTTGATATGTTTTCTAAAGCAGGAAAGTCCATGCATTTGTAAGTGTGGATTAAGGGTCCAAATACATGTTGGGGGCCTTGTACTGTACAGCATATAATGAAATGGTAGAATATGCTTTTACAACCACAAGCTGTATGGGTATTTAAAACCTTCACACAAATTTTTATATGATTATATTTTGCAGTTTATCACGTGACCAATATAAGATGTTGATTCAACAGTCTTTCAGACTTACCACTGTCACCAGGAGTGGCATTATTCACCGTGAGTCCAACTGCATTCATTACATATTTATCTGATGACTGTAATTTATTCCCATTCATAGTCCATTGTATGCCATTATTCACTGGAGGATTGCAGGTCAGTATGATGTTTGCTCCAGGATATATATTGCCACTGCTCTCATAAAGTCCGTCTTTCACTGAAATAAACAGCCATATACATCGAAGTATTTTTTGCATTTCTATTTCATACATGTACAGCACTAACACTGTAAAACCTATATCGTATTGCTAACAAAAATAAATGTGAAGAATGATACGTTAATAAACAGAGAACAAGCTTTCAGAAGAAAAGCAAATAAATAATAATAATACTACAAATAATCATTCGTCCCTACCATTTTGACTGAATGCCGTTTCGCTCACATTAAATCCCTCTGAACGGAGATTGTTAGCAAGCTTTCGATTTGCTGATACCAAATTAGGGTTATCACTTGTTGTTTTAATTGTAAAGTCTGCCATCACACTGCCAGGCCTGTAAAAATACAGCGCTATGATCATTACATAGCTTTTATAATTTTTTCAAGCCCCTAAATTTTTTTTTTATTATACTTACATTATACTCATACATACTTCCTTTTAAATGTTTGAAAACACAGACTGTTTTTTAAGAGACACATGTTGCTTTTTTGTGCAAAACAAACCAGTTAAAAGGCAAAAACCGTCAAAAATGTGACAATAAATGACTGAAAGAAAGTTCTGTGGACAAATGAGTTTAAATGGGACATTTCTGTCTTTAACAGAAGAACTTCTATAAGTTGGAGAACAGGAGCGAATATGTTACCAGATTGTCTCACACCCTCAGACAAACATGGAGGTTTGGGGGTGTTTTGGAGCAGGGAATTTTGGAGACTTATTCCAGGTGAAAGGAAAACTGACCTAACATGGCTACCATTTTATACTTCAACACCATGCTATTCCGTCTGGACTGCTGCTAATTGAAAATCACTTCACTATACAACAAGACAAAGAGCCGAATTGTATGTCTGAGCTCTGTTTTATTTGATCTCATTTGAAGAGCAAACAGTTGGCTGCAGTGTTATCTATCATGCAATCGGTCTGCCCAGTCACCACACCAAAATTCCATTGCACTGCTGGGATTAACTGAACTGAAGGAAAAGTTTTACAAGAGGTATGGTATGACTAAATATTTGGAAAAACAAGCTAGCTCCAGATGGCAAGAGTGTTCAAAGCTGTTATTCACACTAAGGGAGAATTTTTCAACGTAAATAAAGTCTGTAAATGTATATATTAGTTTGGTCAAGTCGTTGCATATAAGCAAAATGAACATGTATGGGTCTTAGTGTTTTAAAAGTGTTTTCAAAGCTCTGCATATACATATCAGTATACATACATACATTCATACAAACATACATACATGAATTCATACAAAGCAATGAAAAAATGTAATAAATAATGATAAAAACCGGAATCCAGTCACTGATGCAGACTTGGCCTGGTAGGTAGGTACATTTCGGTAACTATCATCAATCTGAGAACAAGCAATGGCCATCATATCATATTACATTTTCAATAAATGTAGGTATGCTACAATAATACTAGTAATACTTCTATTAATAATTAAAATAAAAAAATGAATAAATAATAATAATAATATAATAATAAGTAATAATGATAATAATAATAATAATAATAATAATAATAATAATAATAATAATAATAATAATAATATAATTATAAAGCTTGTTCTAATGTGTAACACTTACAGAATTTTCAATTCTTGTTTTATAAGCTTGGTATTTTGCACTATGTTGATCAGCAAGTGCAAAGTCGAATTCTTCATTTATAGCCAGTGAGAAGTTGAATGCATGGATGTCTTTAGAACAACAATGATCAGAAAACAAAATTATTACAAATTACAATGATGAGATGTAATATAAATGCAACAAATATACTGTATTTACATAGCGGTATAGACTGCGAGTACAATTATTAAAATTATTTAAAACACCTAAATTACTTTGGGTTTCACAAAGGGAAAAAAAGAAGGATTACAATCATACCTTTGGATGTAGCAGATGTGATGGATGTGGATTGCATTGCAATTGTCGTGGATGTGCCAGGTGTATTCATACCGGTTGAGACGGCAGCATTTGTAGAGTTGGCTGTGGTTGTGGTGTGTGTATTTTTGTTGGTTGTTGTTTTCACAGGAATTGTCATATTGTCTATGGATGTGTTGGTTGGTATTGTGGTGGGTGTCATGGCAGTACTTGTTATGTAAGTGGTGAATGTGGTAGTTGTAGTAAAGTATGGACTAGAGTTTGTCATGGCAGCAGTGGTTATGTAAGCTGGGGACGTGGTGGGTGTGCTTGTGGAGTTTGTCATGAAAGCAGTGGTTAGAAAGGCTCGGGAAGTCGTAGGTGTAGTTGTGGAGTTTGTAATGGCAGCAGTGGTTATGTAAGCTGGGGAAGTGGTGGGTGTGGTTGTGGAGTTTGTCATGGCAGCAGTGGTTATGTAGGCTGGGGAAGAGGTGGGTTTGGTTGTGGAGTTTGTCATGGCAGCAGTGGTTATGTAAGCTGGGGAAGTGGTGGGTGTGGTTGTGGAGTTTGTCATGGCAGCAGTGGTTATGTAGGCTGGGGATGTGGTGAGTTTTGTTGTGGAGTTTGTCATGGCAGCAGTGTCAATATAGGCTGGGGATGTGTTGGAAGTAGTTGTGCAGTTTGTCATGGCAGCAGTGTTTATGTGGGCTGGGGAAGTGTTGGGTTTGGTTGTGGAGTTTGTCATGGCAGCAGTGGTTATGTAGGCTGGGGACGTGGTGGGTGTGGTTGTGGAGTTTGTCATGGCTGCAGTGGTTATGTATGCTGGGGACGTGGTGGGTGTGGTTGTGGAGTTTGTCATGGCAGCAGTGGTTATGTAGGCTGTGGAAGTGGTGAGTGTGGTTGTGGAGTTTGTCGTGGCAGCAGTGTCAATATAGGCTGGGGATGTGTTGGAAGTAGTTGTGGAGTTTGTCATGGTAGAAGTTGTTATGTAAGCTGGGGATGTGCTGAGGGTAATTGTGTTGGATGTTGTTGCAGCAGTTGCATTAGCTGTAATTTCAGGAGATTGTGTCAGTGATGTGAGTATGGTTGGTGCTAAAGTGGTAGAAAAAACAAATATATATGAAAAATAAATTGTCATGGCAGCAGTGGTTATGTAGGCTGTGGAAGTGGTGAGTGTGGTTGTGGAGTTTGTCGTGGCAGCAGTGTCAATATAGGCTGGGGATGTGTTGGAAGTAGTTGTGGAGTTTGTCATGGTAGAAGTTGTTATGTAAGCTGGGGATGTGCTGAGGGTAATTGTGTTGGATGTTGTTGCAGCAGGAGATTGTGTCAGTGATGTGAGTATGGTTGGTGCTAAAGTGGTAGAAAAAACAAATATATATGAAAAATAAAATTAAAAATTAAAATACATGTTAAGATTATGTCAAATTCGAACTGACACAAAAAATGTATCCCAGGCAAGCTCCTGAAAGTAATTCTACAAAGTTTGCTGTATGATTGTGTTTGAAGGGCTGCCTGTTATTGTCTACAATAGTGGATTATATTTAATAAAACCTCTACATAAACCATCATGTCTGGATTATTAAATATTTTACATTTTCGAATACTATATTTATAAGTCATTATACTCTAAATGCAGGTGTGTAATTCTTGGATAAAGGCATCCAGTTAATACATGTCCAATGCCTCTAGTTGTATACACTTCACACCATTTCTGTGAAGAAATAAAACTAAATATACAATGAAAAAATCACCAGAAGGCTTAAGAGTAAATGTATGACAGATACAGTATATCAGGCATTTCTATCTCTATATCAAAACATGCATATTCAAACAATTAACATGGAAAACAGGTGTGTTTCTACCATCTACAAAGATGAATTTGTTGTTTTTTGTTAATTAATGCTATGTGCCTTTTTTATGTGGAAGCTTTCTGTTTAGGTTGCTATCAGGTTAAACAGCTTTAAGTACCAGGCATTTGGCAGATGAAAATTATTATTACATGCAAATATTGCACATGCTTAATTTTCATGTCAGATAGAATACATTCTTGTCAGCCAGCTGATGGAAAGTTTGGCTGTCATTTGGAATGGCAATAATGCAGGCACATGAAGCATTAGTGACATCATCACAAGACCCATATACTAAAAATGAGCACAACATTAGCTTTTTGATCTAAAGATTGCAAAATACCTTTTTTGAAAATGTTCAAACAATCTCAAACATGCACTAGGACAGTGAGATTCAGCTGGCAAAGAAAAGTTAAGTACCTGTAGTAATGTTAATTTTAGTGATACTAATGTAAGTATTTTTTATGAAAGGCTGTTAAAAGGTTTCTCAGAGGATTCAGGATTGTTATATCTGCTGCATCTATCTCAATTTTCTGCATTAAATTCTACATTATTGTGGTAAAAAATTAAAAATATTCAAATAAAAGATGAGAATATTTATCAATTCTTTACTGTTATTAGAATATTTAGAATATTTTCTGATGTGTACTGGAAAATGGTAGATTTACCAGTAGGTGTAACGGCTGGACAGGTGGAGTTATCTGAAAGTTAAAACAATAGCAAGATTGTGAACTTTTAATAAATGAATGAATACTAAACAATTGTAGTTTACTGAACAACATTTTTATGATTAAAGTATTCAACAAGCGTTCATCAAACTTGCTAATGATTTATGTAATACGTCATACATACTGGGCAGTTTACTGATTGGTTGGCAGAAGTTTCCAGTATTTGGAGCATTGACTGTGGTAAGGAAAATTATGAAAAATGTTTACCTAACTAAGCTTAAAAATCCTAGATGTAGCTCGACTCTACCTATCTGTAGTGATGTTCATTTCAGTAATATTGTTCATTAAAAATGAGCTGAGGGTCATTAAAATGTTCCTCATAGGATTCACGATTTTCATATCTAGTGCATCAACTTCCATTTCAATCAGGAATTCAGCTAAAAGAAAAGGTGAAAAAATGTTCCCCGTCAAATCTTCGTTATTGTGGTTGAATTGGCAAAATTATCAAAATTAGGTTGAGAAATTGGACATAATCTGATAGGTAGTGAAGGATGTGAGATTTACCTCTGGTTGTTGGAACTGAACAGAAAGACTTATATTAAAGTTACAACAATAGCAACATTAGAAAGTTTTAATAAATAATTGAAAAAAACAAAAAACAAATGGAGTTTACAGAACAGAATTTACTGAAAACGTATGAAACAAACATTCAGCAAACTTGCTAATATTTTAAATACTGTAATACATTATACATACTGGTCATCTCAGTGAGCGGTTGGCAGAAGTGTCCATCATTTGGAAGAACGTTGATGCAGCCACATGAAATATCAGAGACGTCATCACAGGATCCATATACTGTACACTTTTCACATGGCCAGAAATACTGATCCTCACACCTGCACTGATATACAGTACCATTAAAACTGCAAACTGGGGAAAAGAAAAATACAAGATTTTTTTTTATTTTGTAACAACTTTGGTGTAGTTAAGATTTAACTAGTAAATAACAGAATATTTTTTTTTTTTTGCTAAATATTGTAACAATCACCAGGTATATCTGTTTCAACATGTTTAAAATATTTACAAAGAAAAAATCTATAATATAAATTAACTTTATATTAGGCTCATTTAATGAATTGTTTTAAAAAGGGTCAGAAACAATAGACACTAAATAAAGAGCAAACAAAGAAATTACAGTTACCAGTAGTGATGTTCATTTCAGTGACACTGATGTTACTATTTTGTATAGTAAAGCTGTTGCTTGGCAAAAGGTTCCTCATAGGATTCAGGATTGTTATATCTAGTGCATCAACCTCCATTTCAATCAGGAATTCAGCTGAAAGAAAAAAGGTGGAAAAAAAAAACATTCCCCATCAAATCAAAATGATTAAAATTAACTTGAGAAATTGGACATAATCTGATAGGTAGTGAAGGATGTGAGATTTACCTCTGGTGTTTGGAGCTGAACAGGAAGACTTATCTTAAAGTTACAACAATAGCAACATTAGAAAGTTTTAATAATAATTGAAAAAAACAAAACAAATGGAGTTTACAGAACAGAATTTACTGATAAAGTATAAAACAAGCATTCATCAAACTTGCTAATATTTTAAATAATGTAATACATCATACATACTGGTCATCTCAGTGAGCGGTTGGCAAAAGTGTCCATCATTTGGAAGAACGTCGATGCACCCACATGAGATATTAGAGACGTCATCACAGGATCCATATACTATACACTTTTCACATGGCCAGAAATACTGATCCTCACACCTGCACTGATATACAGTACCATTCATACTGCACACTGTGCAGGAGAAAAAAATGAAATCATTGGGTTTTTTTTACCAAATATCTAAACATCCTTCCAAAGTATCTGATAAAATAGGTTCAAACTAATAAAAGATTTTTTGTCACTGAATTGACTGTACATTAGACCCACATGATAATAATAGCAATAGCAGATAATTAAAGCACCGGTCTAAAACAATACCAGACTGGCACGTTGAGATTCAGCTGGCTGAGAAAAGTCAGTTACCTGTAGTGATGTTCATTTTAGTGATTGTGATATTACTATTTTTGATAGTTAAGTTGGAGGTTATTGAAGGGATTCCGACAGGATTCAGGATTGTTATGTCTACTGCACCAATCTCCACCTCAAACAAATATTCAGCTGAGGGAAAAAGTCAAACAATGTCCTCCATTACCTTCTACATTATTATGGTCAAAACTGCCAAATAATGAAAACAGGTGAGAATTTGCACACAGTGTGAGAGGTACTGGAGGATGTTAGTTTTACCTGTAAGTGTCACAGCTGGACATAGAGAGTTACCTGAAAGTTACATCAATAGCTTCATTAGAATGTTCTGAAATATAAAAGACCACTAAGGCAGATATAATTCACTAAACAACATTTACTGATCAAGGATTCAACAAGCAATCAAAAAAATGTTCTTCTTTCAGGTAACAGGTCATATATACTGCTCAGCTCACTGATTGTTTGGCAGAACTGTTCATCATTTGGAAGAGCATTTATGCAGCCACATGAGGCATCTGTGACGTCATCACAAGTCCGATTTACTTTACACTTTTCACATGGCCAGAAATATTGATCCTCACACCTGCACTGATATTCAATACCATTCAAACTGCAAACTGTGGAAAAAAAATACAAGATTTTATTTATTTTGTAACAACTTTAGTGTAGTTCAGATTTAACTAGTAAATAACACAATTTTGATTTTTTTTTTGCTAAAAATTGTAACAATCACCAGGTATATCTGTTTCAACATGTTTAGAATATTTACAAAACAAAATTATATAATATAAATTACATTTATATTTGGCTCATTTAATGAATTGTTTTAAAAAAGGTCAGAAACAATAGACACTAACTACGAGACAAAGGAAACTAAGAAATCACAGTTACCAGTAGTGATGTTCATTTCAGTGATACTGATGTTACTATTTTTTATAGTAAAGCTGTTGCTTGGGAAAAGGTTCCTCAGAGGATTCAGGATTGTTATATGTTCTGCATCTAACTTAATCTCAATTACATATTCAGCTAAGGGAAATTGTAAAACAGTGTTCTGCATTAAATTCTACATTCTTGTGGTAAATAATTTAAAATAATTAAAAACAGGTGAGAATTGGCAAAGGGTCTGATGTGTACTGGAAAATGGTAGATTTACCAGTAGGTGTAACAGCTGGACAGGTGGAGTTATCTGAAAGTAAAACAATAGCAAGATTGGACACTTTTAATAAAAAAATAATTATTAAAACAATTGTAGTTTACTGAACAAAATTTTAATGATAAAGTATTTAACAAGCGTTCATCAAACTTGCTAATAGTTTATGTAATACGTCATACATACTGGCCAGCTCACTGATTGGTTGGCAAAAGTTTCCATCATTTGGAAGAGCATTGATGCAGCCACATGAGGCATTAGTGACGTCATCACAAGACTCATATACTGTACACTTTTCACATGGCCAGAAATATTGATCCTCACACCTGCACTGATACTCAATATCGATCAAACTGCACACTGTGGAAAGGAAAATTATTTAAAATGTGTGCTTTTTTTTTATTTTTTTTTGTGTCAATTATTTCCCCCCATATTCATTAGAACAAGTTTGAATAAGATCAAAAAATTCTAGATGTAGCTCGACTCTACCTACCTGTAGTGATGTTCTTTTGAGTGATATTGATGTTTCTGTTCATTGAAAGTAAGCTAAGGATCATTAAAACGTTCCTCATAGGATTCAGGATTGTTATATCTAGTGCATCAACCTCCATTTCAATCAGGAATTCAGCTGAAAGAAAAAAGGTGAAAAAAAAACGTTTCCCATCAAATCAAAATGATCAAAATTAACTTGAGAAATTGGACATAATCTGATAGGTAGTAAAGGATGTGAGATTTACCTCTGGTTGCTGGAGCTGAACAGGAAGACTTATCTTAAAGTTACAACAATAGCAACATTAGAAAGTTTTAATAAATAATTGAAAAAAACAAAACAAATGGAGTTTACAGAACAGAATTCACTGATAAAGTATAAAACAAGCATTCATCAAACTTGCTTATATTTTAAATAATGTAATACATCATACATACTGGTCATCTCAGTGAGCGGTTGGCAAAAGTGTCCATTATTTGGAAGAACGTTGATGCAGCCACATGAGATATTAGAGACGTCATCACAGGATCCATATACTGTACACTTTTCACATGGCCAGAAATACTGATCCTCACACCTACACTGATATACAGTACCATTCATACTGCACACTGTGCAGGAGAAAGAAATGACAATATTGTTTTCTTTACTAAATATTTGAACATCCTCCCAATGTATCTGATAAATAGGTTCAAGTCAAGTCAAGTCAAGTCAAGTCAAGTGGCTTTTATTGTCATTTTTACTATACACAGTGGTACACAGTACACAGTAAAAACGAAACAACGTTCCTCCAGAACCCTGGTGCTACACTAAACAACAAAACAACATAAAGTGCATCGAGTGCAGCCTGGTGCAAACAGTGCAAACAAAAGAACAGTACAGACAGACAGAGTGCGGACAGACAACACAAGACAAGACAAAAGACAAAAACCAAATATAGCGCCGACTAGTAAACCTACTGTACTTAACTATACAGTACTGTATGAGGTGAAATGTAAAAACTATACCCAGGAAAAAGTACAACAGAACAGAGCAATGTAGTGCAAAAAACAGCAGCAAGGAGGTGCAAAGACAGCATGTAAACATTCTAGGTAGTATTAAAGGTGCAAAAACAGCATGTAAACATTCTATTGTGGTATTAAAGGTGCAAAAACAGCATGTAAACATAGTAAATAACATAGTAGTTCAAACTAATAAAAGATTTTCTGTTACTGAATTGACTGTACATTAGACTCACATGATAAACCATTAAAGCACGGGTCTAAAACAATACCAGACTGGCACTTTGAGATTCAGTTGGCTGAGAAAAGTCAGTTACCTGTAGTGATGTTCATTTTAGTGATTGTGATGTTACTATTTTTGATAGTTAAGTTGGAGGTTATTGAAGGGATTCCGACAGGATTCAGGATTGTTATGTCTACTGCACCAAGCTCCACCTCAAACAAATATTCAGCTGAGGGAAAAAAGTGAAACAATGTCCTCTATTACCTTTTACATTATTATGGTCAAAACTGCCAAATAATGAAAACAGGTGAGAATTTGCACACAGTGTGAGAGGTACTGGAGGATGTTAGTTTTACCTGTAAGTGTCACAGCTGGACATGGAGAGTTACCTGAAAGTTACATCAATAGCTTCATTAGAATGTTCTGAAATATAAAAGACCACTAAGGCAGATATAATTCACTAAACAACATTTACTGATCAAGGATTCAACAAGCAATCAAAAAAATGTTCTTCTTTCAGGTAACAGGTCATATATACTGCTCAGCTCACTGATTGTTTGGCAGAACTGTTCATCATTTGAAAGAGCATTTATGCAGCCACATGAGGCATCTGTGACGTCATCACAAGTCTGATATACTTTACACTTTTCACATAGCCAGAAATATTGATCCTCACACCTGCACTGATATTCAATACCATTCAAACTGCAAACTGTGGAAAAGAAAAATACAAGATTTTATTTATTTTGTAACAGGTTTAGTGTAGTTCAGATTTTACTAGTAAATAACACAATTTTGATTTTTTTTGCTAAATATTGTAACAATCACCAGGTATATCTGTTTCAACATGTTTAGAATATTTACAAAACAAAATTATATAATATAAATTACATTTATATTTGGCTCATTTAATGAATTGTTTTAAAAAAGGTCCGAAACAATAGACACTAACTACGAGACGAAGCAAACATAGAAATCACAGTTACCAGTAGTGATGTTCATTTCAGTGATACTGATGTTACTATTTTGTATAGTAAAGCTGTTGCTTGGGAAAAGGTTCCTCAGAGGATTCAGGATTGTTATATCTTCTGCATCTAACTTAATCTCAATTACATATTCAGCTGAGGGAATAAGTAAAACAATGTTCTGCATTAAATTCTACATTCTTGTGGTAAATAATTAAAAAAATAAAAAAAAACAGGTGAGAATTGGCAAAGGGTCTGATGTGAACTGGAAAATGGTAGATTTACCAGTAGGTGTAACAGCTGGACAGGTGGAGTTATCTGAAAGTAAAACAATAGCAAGATTGGACACTTTTAATAAAAAAATGAATACTAAAACAATTGTAGTTTACTAAACAAAATTTTAATGATAAAGTATTTAACAAGCGTTCATCAAACTTGCTAATAGTTTATGTAATACGTCATACATACTGGCCAGCTCACTGATTGGTTGGCAGAAGTTTCCAGTATTTGGAAGAGCATTGATGCAGCCACATGAGGCATTAGTGACATCATCACAAGACTCATATACTGTACACTTTTCACATGGCCAAAAATATTGATCCTCACACCTGCACTGATACTCAATATCGATCAAACTGCACACTGTGGAAAGGAAAATTATTTAAAATGTGTGCTTTTTTTTGTATTTTTTTTGTGTCAATTATTTCCCTTCATATTCATTAGAACAAGTTTGAATAAGATCAAAAAATCCTAGATGTAGCTCGACTCTACCTACCTGTAGTGATGTTCATTTGAGTGATATTGATGTTACTGTTCATTGAAAGTAAACTAAGGATCTTTATGCAGCCACATGAGGCATTAGTGACATCATCACAAGACTCATATACTGTACACTTTTCACATGGCCAGAAATACTGATCCTCACACCTGCACTGATATGCAGTATCATTCATACTGCACACTGTGCAGGAGAAAAAAATGACAATATTGTTTTCTTTACAAAATATCTGAACATCCTCCCAATGTATCTGATAAAACAGGTTCAAACTAATAAATTAATTATTATTATTATTAAATAATTTTTTGTCACTGAATTGACTGTACATTAGACTAACATGATAATCTATTTAAAGCACGGGTCTAAAACAATGCCAGACTGAGACTTTGAGATTCAGCTGGCTGGGAAAAGTCAGTTACCTGTAGTGATGTTCATTTTAGTGATTGTGATGTTATTATTTTTGACAGTTAAGTCGGAGTTTACTGAAAGGATTCCTACAGGATTCAGGATTGTTATGTCTGCTGCACCAAGATCCACCTCAAACAAATATTCAGCTGAGGGAAAAGTCAAACAATGTTCAAAAATAAATTCTTAATTATTGTGGTCAAAACGTCCAAATAATGAAAACAGGTAAGAACTGGCAAAGGGTCTTATGTGTACTGTAAAAGGTTATATTTACCAGTAGGTGTAACAGCTGGACAGGTGGAGTTATCTGAAAATTTAAACAATAGCAAGAATAAAAAGATTTTATCTTTTAATAAATTAATGGATACTAAAACAATTGCAGTTTACTAATCAAAATTTTACTGATAAAGTATTGTTAAATCATTCATCAAACTTGCTAATAGTTAATGTAATACACCATACATACTGGCCAGCTCACTGATTGGTTGGCAGAAATGTCCATTATTTGGAAGAGCATTAATGCAGCCACATGAGGCATTAGTGACATCATCACAAGACTCATATACTGTACACTTTTCACATGGCCAGAAATATTGATCCTCACACCTGCACTGATATTTAATATCAATAAGACTGCACACTGTGGAAAAGAAAAATACAAGATTTTTTTTCTTTTGTAACAGCTTCAGTGTAGTTAAGATTTAACTAGTAAATGAAACAATTTTTATTATTTTTTATTTTTTTTTTGCTAAATATTGCAACAATCACCAGGTATATCTGTTTCAACATGTTTAGAGAATTTACAAAAACAATCTGTAATATTAATTAAATAAATATTAGGCTCATTTAATGAATTGTTGTAAAAAAAGGTCAGAAACAATAGACACTAACTATGAGACGGAGCAAACAAAGAAATCACAGTTACCTGTAGTGATGTTCATTTCAGTGATACTGATGTTACTATTTTGTATAGTAAAGCTGTTGCTTGCCGAAAAGTTCCGTAGAGGAGTCAGGATTGTTATATCTGCTGCATCTAACTTAATCTCAATTACATATTCAGCTGAGGGAATAAGTAAAACAATGTTTTGCATTAAATTCTACATTATTGTGGTAAATAATTTAAAATAATAAAAAACAGGTGAGAATTGACAATTGGTCTGATGTGTACTGGAAAATGGTAGATTTACCAGTAGGTGTAACAGCTGGACAGGTGGAGTTATCTGAAAGTAAAACAATAGCAAGACTGGAAACTTTTAATAAAAAAATAAATACTAAAACAATTGTAGTTTACTGAACAAAATTTTAATGACAAAGTATTTAACAAGCGTTCATCAAACTTGCTAATAGTTTATGTAATACATCATACATACTGGCCAGTTTACTGATTGGTTGGCAGAAGTTTCCAGTATTTGGAAGAGCATTGATGCAGCCACATGAGGCATTAGTGACATCATCACAAGACTCATATACTGTACACTTTTCACATGGCCAAAAATATTGATCCTCACACCGGTACTGATATTCAATATCGATCAAACTGCACACTGTGGAAAGGAAAATTAAGGAAAATGTTTGCTTTTTTGTATTTTTTTGTGTGAATTATTTCTTTCCATATTCGTTAGAACAAGATTAAATAAGATAAAAAAAATCCTAGATGTAGCTCGACTCTACCTACCTGTAGTGATGTTCATTTGAGTGATATTGATGTTACTGTTCATTGAAAGTAAGCTAAGGATCATTAAAACGTTCCTCATAGGATTCAGGATTGTTATATCTAGTGCATCAACCTCCATTTCAATCAGGAATTCAGCTGAAAGGGAAAAGGTGAAAAAAAAAACGTTCCCCATTAAATCAAAATTATCAAAGTACTTGAGAAATTGGACATAACCTGATAGGTAGTGAAGGATGTGAGATTTACCTCTGGTTGCTGGAGCTGAACAGGAAGACTTATCTTAAAGTTACAACAATAGCAACATTAGACAGTTTTAATAAATAATTGAAAGGAGAAAAAAATTGAGTTTACAGAACAGAATTTACTGATAAAGTATGAAACAAACATTCATCAAACTTGCTAATATTTTAAATAATGTAATACATCATACATACTGGTCATCTCAGTGAGCGGTTGGCAGAAGTGTCCATTATCTGGAAGAACGTTGATGCACCCACATGA
Source organism: Silurus asotus (assembly GCA_024362625.1). Taxonomy (NCBI): domain Eukaryota; kingdom Metazoa; phylum Chordata; class Actinopteri; order Siluriformes; family Siluridae; genus Silurus; species Silurus asotus. Next base: position 37,816 of record MU551616.1, on the reverse strand, counting down.
GATATTAGAGCCGTCATCACAGGATCCATATACTGTACACTTTTCACATGGCCAGAAATACTGATCCTCACACCTGCACTGATATGCAGTACCATTTATACTGCACACTGTGCAGGAGAAAGAAATGACAATATTGTTTTTTTTACTAAATATCTGAACATCCTTCCAAAGTATCTGATAAAATAGGTTCAAACTAATAAAAGATTTTCTGTCACTGATTTGACTGTACATTAGACTAACATGATAATCTATTTAAAGCACGGGTCTAAAACAATGCCAGACTGAGACTTTGAGATTCAGCTGGTCGAGAAAAGTCAGTTACCTGTAGTGATGTTCATTTTAGTGATTGTGATGTTACTTTTTTTGACAGTTAAGTCCAAGGTTACTGAAAGGATTCCTACAGGGTTCAGGATTGTTATGTCTACTGCACCAAGATCCACCTCAAACAAATATTCAGCTGAGGGAAAAAGTGAATCAATGTTCTAAATCAAATTCTAAATTATTGTGGTCAAAACTTCCAAATAATGAAAACAGGTAAGAACTGGCAAAGGATCTTATGTGTACTGGAAAAGGTTATATTTACCAGTAGGTGTAACAGCTGGACAGGTGGAGTTATCTGAAAATTAAAACAATAGCAAGAATAAAAAGATTTTATCTTTTAATAAATTAATGGATACTAAAACAATTGCAGTTTACTAATCAAAATTTTACTGATAAAGTATTGTTAAATCATTCATCAAACTTGCTAATAGTTTATGTAATACGTCATACATACTGGCCAGCTCACTGATTGGTTGGCAGAAGTTTCCAGTATTTGGAAGAGCATTGATGCAGCCACATGAGGCATTAGTGACATCATCACAAGACTCATATACTGTACACTTTTCACATGGCCAGAAATATTGATCCTCACACCTGCACTGATATTTAATATCAATAAGACTGCACACTGTGGAAAGGAAAATTAGGGAAAATGTTTGCTTTTTTGTATTTTTTGTGTGTGAATTATTTCCCTCCATATTCGTTAGAACAAGATTGAATTAGATCGAAAATCATAGATGTAGCTTGACTCTACCTACCTGTAGTGATGTTCATTTCAGTGATATTGATGTTTCTGTTTAATGAAAGTAAGCTAAGGATCATTAAAATGTTCCTCATAGGATTCAGGATTGTTATATCTAGTGCATCAACCTCCATTTCAATCAGGAATTCAGCTGAAAGAAAAAAGGTGAAAAAAAAACCCATTCCCCATCAAATCAAAATTAATCAAAATTAAGTACTTGAGAAATTGGACATAATCTGATAGGTAGTGAAGGATGTGAGATTTACCTCTGGTTGTTGGAGCTGAACAGGAAGACTTATCTTAAAGTTACAACAATAGCAACATTAGAAAGTTTTAATAAATATTTGAAAAAAACAAAACAAATGGAGTTTACAGATCAGAATTCACTGATAAAGTATAAAACAAGCATTCATCAAACTTGCTGATATTTTAAATACTGTAATACATCATACATACTGGTCATCTCAGGGAGCGGTTGGCAGAAGTGTCCATCATTTGGAAGAACATTGATGCAGCCACATGAGATATTAGAGACGTCATCACAGAATCCATATACTGTACACTTTTCACATGGCCAGAAATACTGATCCTCACACATGCACTGATACTCAATACCATTCAAACTGCACACTGTGGAAAAGAAAAATACAATTTTTTTTTTTTTCTCTGGAACAACTTTGGTGTAGTTAAGATTTAACTAGTAAATAACACAATTTTTATTTTTTTTGCTAAATATTACAACAGTCACCAGGTATATCTGTTTCAACATGTTTAGAATATTAACACAATTCTATCATATAAATTAACTTTATATTAGCCTTATTTATAAAACTGTTTTAAATAGGTCAGAAACAATAGACACTAACTATGAGACGGAGCAAACAAAGAAATCACAGTTACCAGTAGTGATGTTCATTTTAGTGATACTGATGTTACTATTTTGTATAGTAAAGCTGTTGGTTGCCGAAAAGTTCCGTAGAGGAGTCAGGATTGTTATATCTTCTGCATCTAACTTAATCTCAATTACAAATTCAGCTGAGGGAATTAGTAAAACAATGTTCTGCATTAAATTCTACATTATTGTGGTAAATAATTTAAAATAATTAAAAACAGGTGAGAATTGGCAAAGGGTCTGATGTGAACTGGAAAATGGTAGATTTACCAGTAGGTGTAACAGCTGGACAGGTGGAGTTATCTGAAAGTAAAACAATAGCAAGATTGGACACTTTTAATAAAAAAATGAATACTAAACTAATTGTAGTTTACCGAACAAAATTTCAATGATAAAGTATTTAACAAGCGTTAATCAAACTTGCTAATAGCTTATGTAATACATTATACATACTGGCCAGTTTACTGATTGGTTGGCAGAAGTTTCCAGCATTTGGAAGAGCATTGATGCAGCCACATGAGGCATTAGTGACATCATCACAAGACTCATATACTGTACACTTTTCACATGGCCAGAAATATTGATCCTCACACCTGCACTGATACTCAATATCGATCAAACTGCACACTGTGGAAAGGAAAAATAATTTAAATGTTTGTTTTTTTTGTATTTTTTTGTGTCAATTATTTCCCTCCATATTCATTAGAACTAGCTTGAATAAGATCAAAAAATCCTAGATGTCGCTCGACTCTACCTACCTGTAGTGATGTTCATTTGAGTGATATTGATGTTACTGTTCATTGAAAGTAAGCTACCAGTCATTACAACGTTTCTCATAGGATTAATGATTGTCATATCTAGTGCATCAACCTCCATTTCAATTAGGAATTCAGCTAAAAGAAAAGATGAAAAAATGTTCCCCATCAAATCTTCGTTATTGTGGATGACTTAGCAAAATTATCAAAGCACTTATGAAATAGGTCACAATCAGATTGGTAGTGAAGGATGTGAGATTTACCTCTTGTTGTTAGAGCTGGACAGGAAGACTTATCTTACAGTTACAACAATAGCAACATTAAAAAGTTTTAATAAAATGAATGAATACAAAAATAAATCAACTTTACTGAACAGAATTTACTGATAAAGTATAAAACAAGCATTCATAAAACTTGGTCATATTTTAAATAATGTAATACATTATACATACTGGTCATCTCAGTGAGTGTTTGGCAGAAGTGTCCATTATTTGGAAGAACGTTGATGCAGCCACATGAGATATTAGAAACGTCATCACAGGATCCATATACTGTACACTTTTCACATGGCCAGAAATACTGATCCTCACACCTGCACTGATATACAGTACCATTCATACTGCACACTGTGGAAGAAAAAAAATAAAATTTTTTTTTTTTTTTGTTATATGAACATTATTTCCCTCCATGTTCGTTAGAACAGGTTCAACTAAGCTTAAAAATCCTAGATGTAGCAAAAATCTGCCCACCTGTAGTGAAGTTAATTTCAGTGATATTGATGTTACTGTTCATTGAAAGTATGCTAAGGGTCATTAAAAGGTTCCTTATAGGATTTAGGATTGCCATATCAAGTCCATCAACCTCAATTTCAATAAGACATTCAGCTAAAAGAAAAGGTGCAAAAGTTCGGCATTAATTTTATTTCATTGTGGTTTAATCGCAAAATAAAACTTGACACATTGGACATGATCTTATAGTTATTGAAGGATGTTAGTTTCACCTCTCTGTGTTTCAGCTGGACAAGAAGACATATCTTAAAGTTACAAAATACCAATGTTAGAAAGTTTTTTTACGTTAAAAACACAGATTTTATTCGACAGAATTTATTGATACACTATAAAACAAGCATTCATAAAACTTAGCTAATATTTTAAGTACAGTAAAACATCATGCATACTAGTTATCTCAGTGAGTGGTTTGCTCAAGTGTCCATCATTTGGAATAACATTATCGTAGCCACATGAGATATTAGTGACGTCATCAGAAGCCCCATTTACTGTACACTTTTCACATGGCCAGAAATACTGATCCTCACACCTGCACTGATATTCAGTACCATTTAACTTGAACACTGTAGAACAGAAAGATACAAGATTATTTTTTTCTTTTGTAACAACTTTAGTGTAGTTCAAATTTCAAAAATAAATACCACAATTTTTGTTAAAACTTTGCTAAATATTGCAACAATCACCAGATATATCTGTTTCAACATGTTTTTAGAATATTTAAAAACAAAAAAAAACCTCTAAAATTTTAAATGACTTTACTTTAGCTTTATTTAATACACTGTTTTTAAATTAGTCAGAAACAATAGACACTAACTATGAGACTGAGCAGAAATAGAAACTGCAGTTACCGGTAGTGATGTTCATTTCAGTGATACTGGTGTTCCTATTCTTTATAAATAGGCTGGGGCTTGCCAAAAGGTTCTTCAGAGGATTCAGGATTGTTATATCTGCTGCATCTAACTCAATTTCAATAAAATATCCAGCTGAGGGAATTAGTAAAACGATAGGCTGCATTAAATTCTACATTACTGTGGTCAAAATAATGTGCAAAATAATGAAAACAGGTGAGAATTAGCAAATGATCTGTTTTGTACTGGAAAATGTTAGTTTTACCAGTAGGTGTAACGGCTGGACAGGTGGAGTTATCTAAAAGTTAAAACAATAGCAAGATTAGAAACTTTTAATAAATAAATGAATACTAAAACAATTGTAGTTTACTGAAACAATTTTTATAATAACGTATTTAACAAGCACTCAATAAATTGGCTAATAGTTTATGTAATATGTTATACATACTGGCCAGCTCACTGATTGGTTGGCAGAACTGTTCATCATTTGGAAGAGCATTGATGCAGCCACATGAGGCATCGGTAACGTCATCACAAGACTCATATACTGTACACTTTTCACAGGGCCAGAAATATTGATCCTCACACCTGCACTGATATTCACTACCATTTAAACTGCACACTGTGGAGCAGAAAATTACAACAATGTGTGTGTTTTTAGAATCGAAAATTAGTGTTTCATTTTGCTAACCTTTAATCTGTACTTTATTCTCACAGCCACTAGGTACTTTTATTTATGCTTTCACAATTGTAAAAAAAACAAACAATATAAAATTGGATTAACTATTCTACTCAATTAACTAATTTCTCAAGTACATGCTCATAATTAGCTACTGTCATTGATTGACCACCGTTTGTACATTTAACAGTGGACCTAGGCTTTAGCGCAGTATTCTTGTATTGCTGTTATTAAAAACACATTGATTTCATGCATTTTCTTCCTATTTCACTACACAACAAAGTGCCTACAGGATTTAACTGGATTTGGCAGCACTTCGCAGGACAAATTGCACCAAGTCTCGGGAAGAAACGTGCATTTTCAACAGCGACATCTGTATACCAACATTCAAATGGATTCATTGGTTGACACTTCAACACACTTTTGTGAATATAGCTGGGTAAGGTTGTCTGTCACATACAGAAAGTGTAATGTAAGGTAATGTAATGTCCATTTCCTAGCCAACTGGAGGCTTATAGCAAGGCCTCCTGTTTTCAGATGAGATCATTGATCAGGGGTCTGTAACTAAATCAAGGAATTTGCTGTCTCTCTCATCCTCCATGTCTGACCCCACAGAGAATATATATCACTCTGTTTTTCTTCTAGTGCCTGCTGTTATGTTTTTCTCTAGCTTTGCGTATGTCTCTACCTTATTTGGCTTTAATAATCATTTTCTTCCCCCTGGGGTTTTGGGAGGATGGTATTCTCCACTCTGACTCTTCTGAGCACCTTACACACCTGCCGGGCCTTACTGGGGATGTCATTATGTCTGCCTTTTGTACGTCGCTCTGGACAAAGGCGTCTCCTAAATGCCACAAATGTAAATGTAATTGTAAATACCTGCTCTAACAAGGATGTTACTCTTTTCGCTTTTAAAAGGTTTCACTCTCCTGTCTGTTTTCTCAGAGAACATTACACACTATGAAGACGTGAAGACTTTAAATACAGGTATCAGGAACCATCTTATGACTTCAATGTGTGTCTGGAGAACCAATTTATAAAATAGGACTACCAATGACAAATACTGTACAGGAGATTTATCAACCAAAACTTCCTAACACTACGAAAATAGAATTTTGCTTTACATTTAATAAATAATTCTACAATGTTTTATTTTGTCTGTTACAGCAAAAATTGGACACAAGGCTTACAGTGAACCGTCAACTCCACTAAAGAATATTTTTTTACTAATTGTATTTGCAATAGTATTAAAAATTTCCTTTCAGGATCATAACAAATCTCATGTCAGATGAGTTCTTATTACAGTATGCATGCTTAATTATAAAAAAAACAAAAACAATAATACAAATAGAGCTTACCTGTTGTAACGTTAAAGCCATCGATTTTTGCACTGTTTTTTGTTTGTAAAGAACTGATGGACTCCAGTGGTGATTTGATTTGATTAAACAAATTAATCTGTGACACATTTACTTCTATGATCAAAATGTATTCTAATCTGTTTGAGTTCACTGTAAGTGACAAAAAAAAATTGCAGTAAATGTATTAATGATATGATGGCATAAAATGCAAACATTTACTTACTAAAATTGTATAGCAAGATATTAATAATTATAAAATTAGAATTTTTCATTACCATTCTGTTGTTCCATAATTTTATGTATTTGTCCATCTGCAAAATTATCCTGAATTTGAAAAAATAATAAAATATTAATAATTAAAAAAAAACATCTGGATGAATAGGTGGAAAGATCAGTGGATAAATATAATTTGTGTTCAGTAAATATAAAATGAAAAGACAAAATGCAAAATAATGTATAGTTTCAGATATTTACGATAATTAAATATGATGTATGAAATTTCACATTTTAAACTTGGCTATTTGCTTGCAGATGGTAGCCGGGAGTTACATTAGACAGTCAGTCCAAGCTTCTCCATGAAGCTCATCTATACGAATGTTTAAAAAACTTTTAGTGATGTAAAAAGGCAGGGTGATTGGTTTAAACCCTAAAAGTAAATGCATGCTTAGAAGCGATCTTCTTTTCAATCCATAAAGACAAAGTTGGTGAGTTAGACAAACAGATGTACCCTTAGTCAAGTCCCAACTAAATGCACTCCTTCATTTCTTTGTGGTCCACTATGCACAGAGCATAAATAAGACTTCATGGTGGTGTGGTACAGGGAACAGCTCAATAGTGCAGTAATAGGGCTGATAAGAAGGCAGTCTGCTGGTTTTAAAGAAGACTTGGTACTCAGAGGGAACATTAAGATTGTTGGGACTCTAAACTGACATGGATGCTAGGATTATTGTGGTTGCACAAAAGCACCGCTTGTAATGGTGACAGGCCAAATATCATCCAAGATAGGGTGACATCCTCAGCATCAATGGCATTTCCTCAGCAGACCAGGAAAGCAGGAAAACCTTTTCAGCAGGGCAGGCAGACATGATTTCTTAGATAGGTACTTGTGGCCTCTCCCGCCCTCGTATTTAATACTATTCCAGTCACAGAGCACTTTTTTATGCTGGAATTGGCTCTGTTTCAGGAGACAGCACTGCTTTGCCAGCTTTTGTCATACTGCACTATGTGCTGCTGCAGCCTATTATAGTTGAAGCATTCTGTCATGTAGTAGATCCAAGTGAGCAGAGAATGGTCATGCAAAAACATAAAACTTGAAATTTTCTTATTTTCCTTACTGGCCTACAAATATAATGCTTAAAAAAAAAGACGAAACATGGCACATGCAACAAAAGAAGAAAATTCACAAAAGTGAAACTAAGGTTTAAAGTAGAATAGTCAAAATTGGCCATGACATGTAGGGCCCTCTGATGGTCTGTAGGAAATTTCCAATGTGGACATGACAGTCACACTATTTAAGTTCCCCTCTCAGGAACTGAAGCTGCGTCAAAACACTTTGGCAACGCGCCTGAGTGTTCACTCTCTGAAATAATGTGTGTAATCAGTCAAAAATTGGACGCTGGCCGTCGCGGGCAGCGTGACATCACGACCAGAAAGTATAAAACTCACATGGAGTGAAGCTGGCACCAGCTTCTGTTTGTTCACTAAGTGCTCTGTGTGTATGTGTTGTACTTGTCAATTGTTTATCTGTATATTTTGAAAACAAAAAGAAAAAAAAGACAATGAAAGCAAGCTAGAAGGTTAAAAACACATTTACAGCTTTTGTGTGGCTTGCTTGCTAAGTCGGTTCTCGAGGGAGCCGATTGCACTCACTGTGCTCGTATGTCTCTGCTCGCTCTGCTCCCGCTGGGCACTTTTTGAACAGGGTGCCCTAACTCCTCGCAGTTCTGACCCCACCAGCTCATGTGGCTCACAGATGGACCTTGCAGAGCTTTTTTTGGCCCACCCCTTTACCCCTGGGTTGACAGTGTATTCCCACATTGGAAAGAACATGGGTACGGAGCGATGGCGTGGGTTGAAGAGACGCTTTTCAGCAATCTTTCCCCCAAGATTGCCTACTCCCTTTAGACCCCAACACTATCCACAAAGCCACTATGTAATACATTGGCTCTCATGGGTAAAGCTTATGCTTTGGCAGGTAAAGCTGCTGTGTCCCTGCACACCATGGCATTGTTACAGGCATATCAGGCTGACCTGCTGCATGAGCTGGATGTGGAAGGTGTCCTGGGTGGCCATGTTCTCAAGCTCCGTCAGAGCTCACTTTCAGTGAGTTCCAGCAGTACCTCCAGTGAGTTCCAGCAGTACCTCCCACGCTGGGCTGCTCAGTGAGCACAACCACTGCTCAGTGAGCATAACCGCAACCCTCCACCTCCTATCGTGAGGTACAGAGATGTAGCGTGTGGTGACAGATCTAAGGACTGTCATCTTTAACAAGAAGGCAAAAAAGTCCTGACTTTTCTCGGGATCCAGCCCTGAAGGGGCACGTTGCATGGCTGGATCTGGTGCCCACCCTGCCCTGGCTCCTCCAGGGACCTGGTCCATTAACCCTGCCACCCATGGTGCTTTAGGTCATTGTGCCAGCTCTAGGCACACAGGAGGTCAGTCTTGAGAGACTGATACCCTTAAGGCACTTTCTGGCAGCTTGGAAAGCTCTTCCAAACATGTCTCAGTGGGTCCAGCGCACTATAGAGCGAGGTTACTCGATTTAGTTTGGATCTCCTCCGCCCCGTTTCCATGGGATCCTTCCCACCCTGGTGGGAAACCAGCAGGCTCTGGTCTTGGAACAAGAAGTAAACACTCTCCTGAGGAAGGAGGCCCCCGGGAGTCCAGGTTTTTACGGTCGTTACTTCATAGTTCCCAAAAAGGACGGAGGGTTGCGCCTTATCTTGGATCTACATCAGCTAAACCTCTTACTCATAAGACACAACCCTCAAGCAGGTTGTGTCCTAAAACAGATCCCAGGACTGGTCACATGTATGTATCCATCCTGCCTTTTCACAGAAAGTTCCTAAAGTTTGCTTTCAGGGCCGAAGCTTACCAATATCGGCTTCTTCCATTTTGCCTTGCCCTCTCACTCCACACCTTCACAAAAATCCCCTTCAGTGGTGGCTCAGGAACTATGGGTTCTCACGGGAGGGCAATCCTCTCCGTACCAGCAAGGTCTTGTGGTCAAGGTCTATGTGCCTTAGATGTTTGGAGAGATCCCAGATTCCTTTTCCTAGGCCCCATGCTGGGAGTCTATATTTCACCCCCATCCAGAGTTGTGGAGGCTGTGGCTGTGAGCACCACCAGCTGGATCCAATCCACTGCCAGGTTGGATCAGTGCTGGAGTTCCTCCAAGGACAGTTCACTAAGGGGTTGGCTCCATCCACACTGAAAGTATACGACTCTAAACATTCCGGCATATCACACCCCCTTTGCAGCGCAATCTCTGGGCAGAGACGGTCTTGTAACGCATCTTCTTCTGAGGCCTCCAGTACAATCTAGAGTGCCTGAGTGGGACCTAGCCATCGTTTTTGAGTCTCCAGCCGAGGCATCTTAAAGGCACCTTTCCATCAAGACCCTCTTCCTTCCCGGAGTTTACTCCAGCTATGACCAGTGCCTTTCGGTACCCCCGAATGGGTTACATCCCCAAGGTGCTCTCGGACGTTCCACAACCTGTAAGGTAACAGGCATTCTTTCCTCCTCCATTCCAGGCCACACACCAGGAAAAACGTGGTCCTCTGGAGTACAAATCTCATGTCAGATGAAATCTCCAAGAGATTTGCAACGCTGTGGGCTAGTCCACCACTGACCTTCTATAACCTGGACAGCACTGCCACTCCTGGCCCCTCTTTCCTCTCCTCTACACGCGTTCCCAAAGCATTTTGATGCAGTTCGAGTTCCTCAAAGGGAATGTCTCTAAGTTACGTATGTAACCCTCGTTTCTCAAGGGAACGAGATGCTGTGGCTCTAAGCCACATTTTTTAGGCATCCCTGCAGTGCTTCCTTCTCCTTTACAGAAGCTGGCACCGGCTTCACTCCATGTGTGTTTTATGCTTGGCTGCAGTTTTATATGTGTGGCTGCTTGATAGCACCAGGCATGCTGAGGGGCTTGGCAGCCAAATATGAGCTGTACAATATGAGTGTGTCTTTGTGTGTGATGTCAAATTCAGAACAAAATGGCAATGACTCGAGAACTCTCGAGATATTTGAGGACTTCCTCCCAATTCCTAATTTACCCCAAATCCCTCAATAGTGCTAAATTCTGTTGTCTGTAATTTTATATCTTATTGCCTGACCCAGTCCTAACAACCAAACTGATAACTAAGTCACTTTTGAAAATCCTATTTTACATCTCTTTAAAATTATTCTAAATTCACATTTTAAAGCTGTGTTAAACTTTACCTTTACAGTCATGTCTGAACGTCCTTGTAAGGTCACCTCATGAATATAAATGAGTAGGATGACAACAAATCTCAGAAAACAGTCTGGTGTTGTCTCTGTGCAATAAAATTTGAAAAGGAAAAAAATTGCCATACACTGTAATTTCTCATGAACCAAATAAACATTATACAAATAGAGTTGTGGCTGGGAATTAAGGAACATGTCAGCTGTTGACAATTTATTTAAATTTACTAAAATAGTTCAGACTGATGTTATGTTTCTATACTATTCAGAGTAACAATAGACTTATACTATATATTGTATAATTATAATATTCCAAATACCTGTAGACTTTGCTTTTTTTTACAAAAGCAAAAATATTGATATGGAATTTATTTATTTGCAGCTTACAAAAACTATTCTAAATTATTATTACTGTTGCATTTCTAAACAATTATTGAACTTACCTTTATTGCCCATGATCCTGAGGCAAATTTTAAACTACAGTGGGTTTCACTTCAGTATTTCTACATAAGTATAAAATAAGAGTTACTGGGCACATTCAGAAGTTCAATAATACAAAGTCACATATAGTATTCAGACTGTCATTCAACTGATTTAAATTATAACTAAAATTTCCACCTGGTTCAGGTTTATATGCTAATGGCAGTTTTACTCATTCTAGTTTTCATTAATTTCGTATCTGTGATATAAGTCTCTGTATAAGCTACATACTAAAGAATTAAAACAAGGGCAATTATATAAACCTGTAATGTGCAGAGTATCCAGAAATACTTTTAAAGCGACATGTACAACAATTGTCAAAATCAAACAAACCTGAGCATTACAGTGTGGTCAATGTATTATCATAAACACTATTTTTTAATCAAATGTTAATATTAATACACATTTCCATGCATCACTTTTCAATTATGATTAGATAATGGCATTTAACATTCACAAAAAAGGAAAACATTAAATTATTTAAAGATCAAACCTAATTAAAAGAAAAAGTATATTTCTGTACTTAATATATAATTTACTTGTTTGTAACTTTAAATAATTTTGAATTAGCTTGTGAAATGTAATGTTTTTACATAGAATTAATGATAAAAGTGCTAAAACATTGCTACAAAACAATTGCATGTATGTAAAACAAAGTCGAATTTGTCCAAAAAAAGTCTAAGAGTCTAAAATTTTAATCTTTATATTATTATAACATTCATTCCAAACTAGTATTATAATTTACTTTTTAAATATATTTTAAGATAAATAAATGTTTAAGTTAATAAGTAGGTAGGTTGGTAGGTGTCCACGTTTCTCACTCTGTACATGTACTGGATTCACAAATGCATTTATAATTATTAACAGAATATACCAGTGCATACATTTTCATTATATTTAATGCACTAACAAGAGTTTTTGTTGATATTCCTTAATAACTGTTTGAGATTACACAATACGACATTTCAAAGCTACTGCCTTTTTTCGAGCAAGACACTACAAATGCAAATATAAAAAAACTTTCCTCTAGAAGTTGTATTGAATAATAAAGACACACTAATACATAAAATATAGAATAAAGGGAACAAGGTGTTAACTTTCTAATTAAATTGTAGTTTTTAGGTCTTACCTTAGCTCCAGCCAGTCTACTTTTATCACACTAAACATAAGCAGGTTTTCCAGAGCCTTCTTAGCTTTCTGGGTTATTATTTCTGACACTTGACCATGTAGATGCTTTAGAATTAAAGCCTAATCCTATTGTTTTTCTACTTGCTAGACCAGTTTCAGAATTCTGTATTTTCCTGCTTCCTGATTCTGAGTTATTAGGATTTTAAAGGTGAGGCAGGTTATAGGGATTTTACATCATATTACCAAAACCATGTGCGCACCTGAGGATTACTGCCACATTTACAGTATTTATAGATATATTTATAAATACTGTAAATTAACATATTACATTTTCAGTAACACAGATAGTAAGAGATGATAATTTATAACAGGCATTTTACACAGGCAGACTATTGTTTTACAATCTGGCACAAAATTCTAAAATATAAATTCCATTCAAGGAAAACTCTTTACTTTAATACTGTCTGACTCCTAATGACTATCAATGACTAATGAATGTTAATAATGAACTAATGAACATTATTAACAATAATATATATTAAGGTTCTGTCTGTTATTCAATTCTAACTATTTTATCCTAACTCTAAACCTAATAATTATACAGTCACGTATTGTGTATTTTCTCAATTTAAAGAGCATGCCATTGTTAATGAAGTGTTTATTTATTGTGCAGTCATACTGAGGTCATCCAACTAGTTAAACAATATAATAAGAGAGGACAGTGTGCTGTGTAAAGTGGTTAATTTTCACTGTTTCAAAAAAGAATAAAAAAGTTTATAATGCCAAACATCTCAAACTAATGTGATTAAATAGAACAAACCACTAAATGCAAAGTGTAATTCATTTGTAAAGTAAGATTTATTTCAGACACAGTAACAGTAACAAGATCCAACCAACCATGAGATGTTTTTAAACAGAAAGGGTCAACTGATGAAGAAACAATTAATGTGTGCAAGAAAATATAAGAAAATTGTTAATAGAAAATGATTTAGTGAAATAGGAAAACAATCAAAATAACAGTTGGAAAGAAATCAATGTAAAGTATGAGAGTTTTTAAAATTATTATTTAAACTTTATTATTATTTTAATTTACAATTAATTTATTTTAATATAATTATATATTAGTGTGTGTTTGTTGAGAGGGTGGGCAGATAAACTGCAAAACATTAAATAATTGCTTGGCATCAAACTGCAGAGTCTTTAGGTTCTAGCTTTAATTAATAACTACCCTATAATTTGCTTAAAAATGTAAAGATTTATTTGAAAGGTTTAAAGAATAAAGGAAATTTTCCATTAGAATGTGTGAGCATGGTGCTTTGTATCATTAATGGCCTTAAACATCAGCCAAGAATGATGGAGTTTGATGGCTGAGTTGTTGTATAAATTGTATATTTGGCCATTTATGGACACCTGAAAATACTCTTTTTGAACATCCCATTTTAAAAATTTTAATCCCATTAGCCTCTCATACCTCCTGGAACGACTTTCTATTTTATTTTGTTTTTATGGAATTGGAATTGGTTTTCTTTAGCTCAGAGCTCTACACAAGCCCCTTCAGTTATTCCATTCGAAACTTTGCAAACTGTGAATTAATGGATGTTGTTTTTAGCTAGAGGAAACTAGTAGAAAACTTTTCCAGGTGAGTGGAGGCAATTAGAACAGCAAAGTTGAAGTAAATCTGGAATAACACAGTGAGAAAATGACATGAGTGTGTTATGGTCAAATGTTCAAAATGTTTGGCCATATTGTGTTCCCTTTGGGCATATAGTGTATATTGAATATGCTTATCGACTCTATAAGCAATTATACAGATCGCTATTTGTAGGCAATTACCAATTTAATTCCTTATTTTGCATTGTATTAGATGCCTTTATTTATTTATATTGTAAATTTCAAACAAAAAGTGTTTTAATGTTTTGCATGCAGGTGTACTATGTAATGTTTGACTCTTATAATATGGGTACAGTATGTTAGCTTCATTCTAAACAGCATCATTGGTGCTTGAAGATGAAGATGTTAAGCCAAGATTCGATACATTGTACATATCTGCAAAAGACCAAACAAAATAGTGTTAATTTACTCACAATTTAGGACAAGGCTCACATGCATAGTGCATGATAACGTTAGCACATAAGAAAGCCGAAAGCAAAATGTAATCGTAGTAAAGTAAAAATTAAGTCAAATAAATGACCCAAATTTAAAAATAAGCCATGTTATAAACATTTGGAGGAAACGAATGAAGAATTCCATATTAATAAACTTTTAATTCAGTTACTTACTTCTATGCCGTAACCTCTGAATGAAAGGTAATCCACTTGAGGATGAAGGTCCGGCACTAGTACTCTGTAATTTAAACACATCCATTGTCAACTATAATTATTAAAGTAAAGTAAGAGTGAATTGTATACACCTGTAGTTCCTAAAAGAACTAGCATATACAGTATACAATGAAGTGTATTTACCCTAGTGCGATTGGAGCTTAAGTTCCTCAGTGAGAAGGTTCCTGCCAATGCTTCTCTGACCTGCAACCACAAAACATGCAATATTAAACTAAGCATTATTTGTAGCTGTTTGTGTTTTTTTAAATAAAGAGTTGTTAGGTAGATTTAAAGTGATCATACCTTACTATCCAGTAATGTTCCAAACACCAATATAAAGAAACCCTTTAAAAGAATAATATTTTTCAAACATTTACTGTATGAACTATAATAAATATATATAATGCATTGTTTTATAATATTAATTTAAAGATGTGCATTCAAAATTAAAGAGTAAATTAGAGTAGCATGTCTTTTTTACCTGCAGTGAGTTAAGGAAGGCGAACACCACATGAATCCCAAAATTTGGTGACACCATGGTCCCAATGCCGAAGCCCCACGTTAGACCAAAGAGAGGAGTTAAAATCGCCACACATCTAGCAATAATCACTAAAGGATGTTTTTCATCTGGTTGAGTTGAACCTCCTCTCCTCAACATCTTACACAGAACCACAACAAGCACCAGGAGGTTTATAGCAACAATAGTCAGAGCAGGAATTACAAATGCCAGGAGGGCCTTCGTTTCATTCCAGTTCAGCCAGCAATTGTAATTTCTTTGAATGTATCCATGGCCCCCAGCTGTAGATGCCACAGTAACAACAGCTATGATTAATGGGGCTCCATAGCCAACAATGAAGCCTATGGCCATCATTGCTCCTCTGGTCATTCTTGAAAAGACCATGATGGTGCGGTAGAAGAGCAAGAGTGCTGAGACAAACATCCAGAAGAAAAGGGCGAGATAAAAGAAGTGCATGAAGAAGGTTGCTGTACTGCAGGGACCTTCGCCATTATTTACAACTGCTGCTCCAATGATGAAGCATATGTTCGCAATCAGAAGGGAGACAGCAATGTTGACTATGGACACATGGCGCATGTAGGATGTGTCATTTCTTGTCACTGATTTCCAAATAATGATTTCAATGATGAGGCACAAAACCAAGCTGGCCATTGAAATTGCCACACCAATGTAAGTTATATAGGCTAAGGCTGTGGTTTGTTCTTTAGATAAGGTAAATGGTGACATCAGAATTGAAAAGGAAGTTGTGTGATTGCACTCACATGTGAATCGTCCAGTTTCATTCCCTACTGGTTTTAGTTGACATCCAGTCGTGTCCCAACCTCCAATGCCATTCAAAAGTGCGAAGTTCCAATAGACACACTGAGGGCTTCCCAGTGTCTTATTTTTGACATTAAAAGAAAGTAAGATGTCCTCAATTGTTGTGTTTGTCTCAATCACAGCTACATCTCCATTGATGCTGGTCCCATTTTGACTGCTGTTGTTGTAGGTCAGATTTCGAACAGGTAAGATATTATTAAGAGCTTCAGAAATGATGACTGTGAACGACGTCAATCGATTATTTTCTGGAATATTTATTTGGGTAGTTGAATTTTTTCCAAATACTCCAGTAAAAGGGCCTTTAAAGGAAAGTTTATTGAGAGAAGAGAGGTTTGTTGTTATGTTGAAGCTTTCACTATTAAGTCTGCGGGCAATGCTTTCAGTCGAGTTTAGATGAACAGAACTAATATTCTGGTTTGCATTGTTATTGTTTATAAGCATCCATTGGCCTCGTGCACCGTCTGAGCCAATGACATCGGATGTGCTTAGGAAGTTCTTGAAATAAAAAAAATATATATATTATAACATAAAACGTTATATTTTTAGCAAATGGAGTATGAGTTACAAAAGAAGTAACTGTCAAATTGCTACATTATACTATTTATACAATATTAGTATAGATTATATAAGTCCAGAGGAAATGTTAAAAATTTTTACTTCACTTAATTTTTACATAGAATTAACTTTAAATAAAATATACACTCACTGATTTCTTTGTATTATTACAAAAAAAGGTGCTTACCTCCATAATGGGTTTATCAATTAAAATTGTTTGTGAGAGACTGGATACAATGTTGAGAATTTTTACAATTGTTACTATGGTTGCCGAAGAGTCAGTGATATTGCCAATCTCTGATGTAGCATTACTGCTGAGGTTGCTCATAAAATCTTGAATGTTTTCCACTGTTAACACCTGAAAACAAACAACATTAAATTCTTATTTGGAAACAAATAAAAAAACTGAAATAATATTATACATCATGAAAGTAAAAGAAAAGTCAAATTACCTCAGCTACAGCCAATAAATTCGCAAAGTTTCGCAGAACACACTGGTCATTTATGACGTTCCAAACATTTGAAATACACTGAGCTGTTTGATAGCCTACTTTGTCACTGCTGCAGGAACCATTGACTATAACTCCATCCTTTCCAGCTCCAAAAAAACTACTATAGCAGGAAAATGCTAAAAAAATCGAGAAATGAAAAATGTTATTTTTCTCTATGAGTCAACGACACAATGTTACATATGCAACCTCAGCTTTTCAAGATCTCATATCGTAAATCAATATTTTCCCCATGTGTATTTTTTTTTCTGGATAATTCTTAAATTAAAATTGAATATAATTGAAGGATGCATAGCTGAAAATATATAATCATCCTTATATTTTATAAACAACATTTATTTGTTTTGAACAGAAAATGAAAACTTGAGATATTGCTTAAATGTAATAGTAATATTATAATTATAAACAATAATCCTTTATTTTATTTCCACATGGCACACTTTCCTATGCTTGATACTGACATGGGGAAGAATTTTTTATAAAAAAAAATAGCTGGTTACTCACGTTCATTTTTTACACTTATTATGGTGGTCTTTGAGTTGGAATTTATGGGAATGGAAGGTGCAAGTTGACATGTGAACTTTATTTCTTGGTCAGCATTGTTGCACTCGGCTTGTTTAACTATATAGTCACATAATATGCAGCCTGTCTGGGGGTCTGTGCAACACAATTAAATGACAAGATGTAGAAAAAAAGTCAACCAAATGATCATTCCTCATAATATTCATTGTCATTTAAGAAAAGAAAAGAGCTGCATGTTACCTGTTGAAGTTTTGCTACATTGTGAGCTCCATTGCACCTGATAGCTATTCTGTACACAACACTGCAGTGTGATTGTTGCATCCGAACATTTTTCAACTTTGTTGCTGGTTACTTGGATAACAGGGTATGGCTCAATTTTAATATTTTGCCATATAACATAGGGCAGAGAATTTACTGTTGTGATGCATTTGTACTGACCTGAGAAAACATAGAAGGTGCACTAATAAAAATCTGCAGACGAATTGTGGCAGATTTTCCTCAATGCTCAGTAAATCTTACCAGACAATTGGCTTTAAAATGCATTTATTGATCAAATTTAATTTATAATTTTTTTCCCTATATATTGATATGCAATTTTGTTATTAGAAATGTTTCAATTTCTGTATTTTTAAAAGAATCTATACAGTATATTGCATAGTACTCTACATGTTCAGCCTCATATTGTGTTGAGAAATGGAATCATAAATTAGTTGCAAAACAATATTTACTTTCAATTACTGTCAAAAGATATTGAACGGGTTTATTTAAAAAAAAAAACATATGCTGCCTCTCATTACAGTATATATATTTTTGTCATCTTCATGTAATAACAGTACATTTTATCATTAAATACTATTTGTTAATGTATATATATCATGTTTACACATTTCTGATGACTGTAAGCAGATTTAACAGAATGATCTCAGACTTACCACTTTCACTGTCACTTGCTTTCTTTACAGTGAGTTTACCTTGAACAACTTCATAATCATTTAAATTCTGTAGATCCTCTCCATTATGGTACCATTTTATGTTTGTATTCTCTGGAGGACTGCAGGTCAGTAAGAGATCTTTCCCAGGATATATATAGCCAGGCATGTTGTATAGTCCACCATTTACTGAAATTAAGAGCCAAATACACAATTAAACTTTTTCCAAAATGTATTAAAATTGTAAATATGTACAACATTTATAATGGACTTTTTATAATTAACAAGCTCTTACCACTTTGGCTGAGTGCATTATCGTTCACAGTTAATCCCTGATCTTTGAGATTATTAACAAGGGTTTGGCTCACTGGTAATAAATTCAAGTTGGTATTTGTTGTTTGAATAGTGAAGTCTACGATGATGCTGCCAGATCTGTTTAAACCACAGGACAATAATTAAAAGAATAATTCTTTTTTTAAATAATACAACAATTCAAGCTTTGTTTTAAATAAAATATTGATTTTAAATTATTGCAGATTATGAAAAGTAACATCACCTGAAGGCAGTCACGCTTGCAGAGTTACTCACATAGTCAGAGACAGTATTGAAGCTCTTATCAACCTAGGCAATAATTTCAGAATGGAAGTATATACAGTATGTCACTACTATAATAATAATAATAATAATAATAATAATAATAATAATAATAATAACAATAATAATAATAATATAATCATAATAATAATTTTTCAGTATTAGATGGGTAATAGTTATTGTATCAAATTATATTGTACAGCACTTACAGATGTCCTTATTTTGGAATCATAATCTTTGTATTTTGCAGTAGTTTTGTCCATGAGTGCGAAATCAAATGGTTCATTAATGGTTAGTGCAAAACTTAAAGTTGAATCTGTAAAATATTTTAATAAAATACAATTACAACAATTACCTTAAAAAAAGTAAAAAAGTATATTGTTTAATACAGGAAAGAACAAAGATTAAAATCATACATGGTTTGGTTGTTGTTGTTGTAGTTGTTGTAGTTGTTGTTGTAGTTGTTGTTGTGGTAGTTGTAGAAGAAGCAGGAGTAGGAGTAGGTGTAGTGGTGTTTGCTATGGACATATTGAATTCAGAATCAGTTGTAGAACAAGCATAAGGTTTATAAAAAAATCTAACAGTCTTACAACTGTAGTTTTTTAAATAAGGCCATATTCAAAGTAAAATAAAAGCTGTTTGCATAAGTTTTTAACCCCCTCAGAGTAATTGTTGGTGAAACCACGTATCAGTAAAATAACAGCTTTACATCTGTTGAAGTAAGTTCCTTCCAACTTTGTACACATTTTCCTCTATTCCACCTGGCAGATTTGTTCAAGAGTTTGTAAGATGGTTGGCTGCTTTTTAACTGCATTTTTTCCTTCTCTTCAAAAAAGTGTTACAATTTCTCAAAGAGATTGCAATACGGACTTTGACATGGCCACTGTAAAACAGTATCTACTTGTTAAAAAAGAATTATGAGAAGTAGCACCAAAAATTATTTTGGCATCACCAAATATCAGTGTATTATGTACGGTATGCTATTATTTGAGTTTTGGACTGTGGAAAGTTTGCACCACAAATAGTGCTTTGAAACATAATACAGTATCCTGATCTTGGTCTAATCAAACCAAAAACCTTCACTTGGTAACTCCAGTGGTCACTTTAATGAGAAATGGTTTCTGCATCCTCTTCAACAGGTCCTAAGAACTCTATAAAATCTTACAATGGTTGTCTGGTGTACCTTCATTGTATTTCTGCCACTGTACTTTTAGACCATCAGTCACTCTGAAGAAGATACACACTAGCTTTGTCTTTAAGTTTGGAGAGCAGAGCTTGTCCAGCTAGTGTTTAGATGGTGTGATGCAGCATGGTGTGTTATTATGGCTATTATGTTTCTATTTCTTGTTTTTTTACAAGACTGTTTACATAATCAACTCAATTTATGTGAAAAGTATAAAAGTTTATCTATTGGTTAATACTATCAAAATGTTCTACTTGTTCTTCACCTGGTTGTGTTGAAGTTGTTGAATTTTCTATATGAGTGAGAGAGAGAGAGAGAGAGAGAGAGAAAGAGAGAGAGAGAAAGAGAGAGAGAGAGAGAGAGAGAAAGAGGGGGAGAGAGAGAGAGGATGAGAAAAAAATAATGAGAAGAACTTTATAAATTAACCATTTTCTAAAACAAACAAACATAAATAAAAAAATATATAATAAATAAATAAAATAAATAAATTAATTAATTTATACAGTGCTAGGATTCATCAACACGGTGGGATAAAGATGATTTACTACACACTGTCAATGAATCTTTACCTGATGTTGATAATGGAACTACATGACAAAGAAGAGCATAGACAGAAAAAGAAGAATACAAATAAATGAATTAACTCCATGCTGTTACACATTATTAAGAAATCAACTAAGGCATGTATAAAAAAATTTATAATATCTCAGATGTTTAAGAACAATATAACGGATGAATGTAGTAAAGATTTTGAAGTATCTGAAAGTGTGGAAAATTCACACATTAATATAGAAACACTCTGTCAGTGAAACTTCACCTGTTGTTGTTGTAGTTGTTGAATTTTCTATATAAGAAAGAGAAATGATGAGAAAAAAAGATAAGAACTGTATAAATTAAACATTTTCTAAAACAAACAAACAAATAAATAAATAAAAAGCCAGAATTTTTTAACACAGTGGGATAAAGATGATTTACCACACACTGTCATTGAATCTTTACCTGGTGTTGATGATGGAACTGCATGTTATTTTGTGTAAAAGACAAAGAAGAGCATAGACAGAAAAAAAAAGAACACATATAAAATGATTCAACTTCATGCTGTTACACATTATTATGAAAACAACTAAGGCATGTTTAAATATGTATAAGATCTCAGATGTTTAAGAACAATATAACAGATGGATGGGAAGTTCACACATTAATATATAAACACACTGTCAGTGAAACTTCACCTGCTTGTGCTGTAGTTGTTAAATTTTCTATATAAGAGAGAAAAAGAGAGAGAGAGAGAGAGAGAGAGAGAGAGAGAGAGAGAGAGAGAGAGATGAAGAGCATAACAAAAAAAAAATCAATCAATTAATTAATTAATTAAAGATAATTTACTACACACTGTCATTGAATCTTTACCTGGTGTTGATGATGAAACTGCATGTCATTTTGTGTAAAAGACAAAGAAGAGCATAGACAGAAAAACAAGTCAATGATAAATGATAAATGATTTAACTCCATGCTGTTACAAATAATTATGAAAACAACTAAGGCATGTTTAAAACATTATAATATCTCAGATGTTTAAGAACAATATAACGGATGAATGTAGTAAAGATTTTGAAGTATCTGAAAGTGTGGAAAGTTCACACATTAATATAGAAACACTCTGTCAGTGAAACTTCACCTGTTGGTGTTGTAGTTGTTGAATTTTCTATATAAGAAAGAGAAATGATGAGAAAAAAAGATAAGAACTGTATAAATTAAACATTTTCTAAAACAAACAAATAAATAAATAAATAAAAAGCCAGAATTTTTCAACACAGTGGGATAAAGATGATTTACCACACACTGTCATTGAATCTTTACCTGATGTTGTTGATGGAACTGCATGTTATTTTGTGTAAAAGACAAAGAAGAGCATAGACAGAAAAAAAAAAGAACACATATAAAATGATTCAACTTCATGCTGTTACACATTATTATGAAAACAACTAAGGCATGTTTAAATATGTATAAGATCTCAGATGTTTAAGAACAATATAACAGATTGATGGGAAGTTCACACATTAATATATAAACACACTGTCAGTGAAACTTCACCTGCTTGTGCTGTAGTTGTTGAATTTTCTATATAAGAGAGAAAGAGAGAGAGAGAGAGAGAGAGAGAGAGAGAGAGAGAGAGAGAGAGAGAAAGAGAGAGAGAGAGAGAGAGAGATGAAGAGCATAACAAAAAAAAATAAAAAAGATTTTTTTAAATAAAGATTTTGAAGTATCTGAAAGTGTGGAAAGTTCACACATTATTATATAAAAACTCTGTCAGTGAAACTTCACCTGTTGGTGTTGTAGTTGTTGAATTTTCTATATGACAGAGAAAAAATGAGAAAAATTATAAGAAGTGTATAAATTAAACATTTTCTAAAACAATCTTTACCTGGTGGTGTTGTTGATGGAACTGCATGTTATTTTGTGTGTAAGCCAAAGAAGAGCATAGACAGAAAAAGAAAAATACAAATAAATGATTCAACTTCATGCTGTAACACATTATTAGCACACTGATCTATTAATAAAATGATATTAATGAGTCAAACACTGATTGAAATCTAATCAAATAGTCATGAGCCCAAAACCTTCTTTTTTAACTACTTCCCTAAAATTGCCCATATAAGGCCACAGATGTTGTGGAAGGTTCTAGTCAGAAGTTTCTTCTATCATTTATTGCTATCAAAATGTCCTACTTGCTGCTGAAGTGAAGCTAAATTGTGTATTGATTGGTGCTGAGTAGATACACCAAGCAGCAACTAAAACAAGTTTAAAAAGAGAATGTGCTCTACCATGATTGGTGCCTTGCTGTGTGTTTGACCAGTTAAGTTTTCCCCCATAAATAACTCAAAAGGAACGACTGATTTACCAAAATGCTGTTGAGTAAAAAGTACGATTTTTGATTTATTAATGTGTTGTGGTGAGTTCGAGTCAGAAGATTCTTCCATCATTTATTACTATCAAAATGTTGTGCCTGCTGTTGAACTGAAGCTGAACTGTATGTTGGTTATAAGTAGATACACCAAGCGGCAGCTAAAATAAATGTAAAACAGAGCTAATGCTCTACACTGACTGGTGTCTTGCTGTGTGCATATAATAAGATATTGAGGGGAAATGCAAGTGTATTTTTACCGGGAGTTGTGGTGGGTATGCATGGATAGGAATCTATAAAACAAAATGTCATGATTAAAAATGTAATATACATTGCATTTTACCCACTCACCACTTTTCCATTAGGAATTAAAAACATGTTTGTTTAGATTTGTGTAGATTTAAATGCACCTATTTAATTTGATCAATACAAAAACATCTAAAAATAAAATTTATTTGACAGCTAATGGCTGCAATTGTATATTAAAAAAAAGTATTAAATCAGAAAAAATTTGTCAAGCTTATGTTTTCTATGGTAATTCATACTTACTCAGCAACTCAGTGATTGGTTGGCAGAATTGTCCATCATTTGGGAAAGCGTTGATGCAGCCACATGAGGAACTGGTGTCATTATCACAAGACCTATATTGTGTGCACTTTTCACATGGCCAGAAATACTGATCCTCACACTTGCACTGATATTTAGTATCATTCAAACTGCACACTGTGGAATAGAAAAACATGCTGAGATTAAATATTAATAAAACAATGCTGTGATTTTAAAATATATATTTTAATTAATTTTGAGAAATAATTAAATGTAGGTCATTTGCAGGTTAAAGATACTGTATAATGTATGCAGTCATAAAAAATACAAAACAAAACAAAAACAGTTAGTGATAATCTAAATATAAGAGATGGGTTTATTTTTGGAGCTATTTATAGATATAACACATTTGTTTGGTTTATTGACCACTGGGTGGCGACATGATGAATAAAAGAGGTTTTAATGTCTAGATAAAATGAAGTGACCTTTTTACAAAATAATATAAATAATAAATCACTAGACAGGAAGAGGTGTGTACTGTAGTTAGTGATAAAAAAAAATAACATGTATGTAGTGACCTTTTTACAAAACAACATCTCAGTAGTAAAATAAATCTAAAAAGTCAGTTACCTGTAGTGATGTTTATTTCCATGATGTGAAAGTTGTTATCTATTATGGCGTTATTGAAGGTTGTGAAATTGCTCCTCAGTAGATTCAGGACTGCTATATCTGCTGCATCAATCTCAACTTCAACCAGATAATCAACTGAGGAAATGGAAAAAACATTTGTATCATTATATCTAAAAAGTATAATAAATTGAAAGACTGGTCAAAATGTTTACATCTTATAATAAATATTGTTGCAGTTTTTCCTGTGAGGATTTTAACTGGACATGTAGCATTACCTATATAAAGTAAAAATGTTCTGCTTGATGTTGAATTGATGCCAAACTGCATGTTGATGCTAAGTAGATATCATCAATAAGTTTAAAACAGAGAACGTGATCTAACTTTCAGGGAGCCACTCCTCCCTCCTTCACTCAACACTATCACCTACACTTGTCCTCCTCCTACTAATCACTTACACCTGTCCTCCTCCGACTAATCACCTACACATGTCCAACTCCTACTAATCACCTACACCTGTCCTAATCCTACTAATCACCTACACCTGTCCTCCTCCTACTAATCACCTACACATGTCCAACTCCTACTAATCACCTACACCTGTCCTAATCCTACTAATCACCTACACCTGTCCTCCTCCTACTAATCACCTACACCTGTCCTCCTCGACCAATCACCTACACCTGTACTCCTCCTACAAATCACCTACACCTGTCCTCCTCTGACTAATCACCTATACCTGTCCTCCTCCTACTAATCGCCTACATCTGTGCTCCTCCTACTAATCACCTACACCTGTGCTCCTCCTACTAATCACCTACACCTGTGCTCCTCCTACAAATCACCTACACCTGTGCTCCTCTGACTAATCACCTATACCTGTCTAACTCCTATTAATCACCTACACCTGTCCTTCCCTACTAATCACCTACACCTGTCCTCCTCTGACTAATCACCGACACTTGTCTTCCTCCTACTAGTCACCTACACCCGACCAACTCCTACTAATCACCTACACTCATCCTCCTCCTCCTAATCACCTACACCTGTCCTCCCCAGACTACTCACCTACACCAGTCCAACACCTACTAATCACCTAAACCTGTCCTCCTCCTACTAATCACCTACACCTGTGCTCCTCCTACTAATCACCTACACCTGTCCTCCTCCTATTAATCACCTACACCTGTCCTCCATTTACCGTCCCATTTATAGGATCCCTATTTCCTTTTACTCACTGTCCGGTCTACTAGTTATCACTTGGACTACCTACTGCTCTTGTTCCCTGTACATCCATGCTCCTGGATATGCTTCGAGGAAAGCACTCAGATAAGTTTGATATTTGCTACAGTCTCATATCAAGCTCTTTTGTGTTTGCATGTTTAGAGCAAATAAAAGACAATTTGTTTTACTTCCTGTTTCTGATGCCTGGTCTATCCGTGACACTACCCTGATTGGTGCTTTGCTGTGTGTTTGAGCAGTTATGTTTTTTTTTTTCCCATACTTATATCAAAAGAAACAACTGACTTTACAAAATGCTGTTGAGTAGAAAGTAACATTTTTTCTTTTAAATTTAGTGAACTTAAAGAAAAGGTTTCCCTGAATGAAATTAATTCAGTAAAGAACAGATATGTGAAAAAGCTTCTTTAGTAGAGTAACAAAATACATTTACTTTGTTACTGTCCACTAATTGGTTTGTGGAGGAAGTCCAGAAAACATACCCCTTACTGATCTTCAGGTGTAGGGTTTAACTGCATGTTTTTTCCAGAGAGGGCAACATTTCTAAATCTTACATACAACAGCTTTAAAAAGTCTAATTTATGATCCATCTCCAAAAGACATATTACACATCTATATGCTAAACACACACACACACACACACAGTCATTGAATCTTTACCTGGTGGTGTTGTTGATGTAATTGCATGTCATTTTGTGAATAAGCCAAAGAAGAGCATAGACAGAAAAATAAATTATTCAACTCCATGCTGTTACACATTATTATAAAACTAACTAAAGCATGTTTAAAAATTTATCTCAGATGTTTAAGAACAATATAATTGATGGATGGAAAGTTCACACATCAATATATAAACACACTGTCAGTGAAACTTCACCTGGTTGTGTTGTAGTTGTTGAATTTTCTATATAAGAGAGAGAGAGAGAGAGAGAGAGAGAGAGAGAGAGAGAGAGAGAGAGAGAGAGAGAGAAAGAGAGAGAGAGAGAGAGAGAGAAAGAGAGAGGATGAGAAAAAAATGAAGAGAAGAAATGTATAAATTAACCATTTTCTAAAACAAACATAAATAAATAAATAAATAAATAAATACAAGGCCAGAATTCATCAACACAGTGGGATAAAGATGGTTTACTACACACTGTCATTGAATCTTTACCTGATGTTGATGATGGAACTGCATGTCATTTTGTGTAAAAGACAAAGAAGAGCATAGACGGAAAAAGAAGAAAACACATTAAATGATTTAACTCCATGCTGTTACACATAATTATGAAAACAACTAAGGCATATTTAAAACATCATAATATCTCGGAGGTTTAAGAACAATATAACGGATGGATGGAGTAAAGATTTTGAAGTATCTGAAAGTGTGGAAAGTTCACACATTATTATATAAAAACTCTGTCAGTGAAACTTCACCTGTTGGTGTTGTAGTTGTTGAATTTTCTATATGAGAGAGAAAAAATGAGAAAAATTATAAGAAGTGTATAAATTAAACATTTTCTAAAACAAACAAACAAACAAATAAATAAAAAGCCAGAATTTTTCAACACAGTGGGATAAAGATGATTTAACACACACTGTCATTGAATCTTTACCTGGTGGTGTTGTTGATGGAACTGCATGTTATTTTGTGTGTAAGCCAAAGAAGAGCATAGACAGAAAAAGAAAAATGCTAATAAATGATTCAACTCCATGCTGTAACACATTATTAGCACACTGATCTATTAATAAAATGATATTAATGAGTCAAACACTGATTGAAATCTAATCAAATAGTCATGAGCCCAAAACCTTCTTTTTTAACTACTTCCCTAAAATTGCCCATATAAGGCCACAGATGTTGTGGAAGGTTCTAGTCAGAAGTTTCTTCTATCATTTATTGCTATCAAAATGTCCTACTTGCTGTTGAACTGAAGCTGAACTGTATATTGGTGCTGATTAGATACACCAAGCAGCAAATAAAACAAGTTTAAAACAGAGAATGTGCTCTACCATGATTGGTGCTTTGCTGTGTGTTTGACCAGTTAAGTTTTCCCCCATAAATAACTCAAAAGGAACAACTGATTTACCAAAATGCTGTTGAGTAAAAAGTATGATTTTTGATTTTTGAATGTAGTGAACTTAAAGAAAAAGTTTCCCCAAATGGAAATAATTCAGTAAAGTACAGATACGTGAAAAAGCTACTTAAGTACAGTAACAAAATACATTTACTTCGTTACATTCCACCACTGGGTTTGTGGAGGAAGTCCAGAAAACATAACCCTTACTGATCTTTAGGTGTAGAGTTTAACTGCATGGGTCTTTTAGAAAAGGCAACATTTCTACATTTCACATGCAACAGCTTTAAAAAGACTAATTTATGATCCATCTCCAAAAGACATATTACACATCTATATGCTAAACACACACACACACACACACAGTCATTGAATCTTTACCTGGCACACACACACACACACACACACACACACACACACACACACACACACAGTCATTAAATCTTTACCTGGTGGTGTTGTTGATGTAACTGCATGTCATTTTGTGAATAAGCCAAAGAAGAGCATAGACAGAAAGACAAATACAAAAAAATGATTCAACTCCATGCTGTTACACATTATTATGAAACTAACTAAAGCATGTTTAAATATGTATCTCAGATGTTTACGAACGATATAACAGATGGATGGAAAGTTCACACATTAATATATAAACACACTCTCAGTGAAACTTCACCTGGTTGTGTTGTAGTTGTTGAATTTCCTATATAAGAGAGAGAGAGAGAGAGAGAGAGAGAGAGAGAGAGAGAGAATAGATGAGAAAAAAATGAAAGGAGAAATTTATAATTTAACGATTTTTTAAAACAAACAAACATGAATAAATAAATAAATAAATAAATAAATAATCAATCAATCAATTAATTAATTAATACAAAGCTAGAATCCATCAACACGGTGGGATAAAGATGATTTACTAAACACTGTCATTGAATCTTTACCTGATGTTGATGATGGAACTACATGACAAAGAAGAGCATAGACAGAAAAAGAAGAATACAAATAAATGATTTAACTCCATGCTGTTACACATTATTAAGAAATCAACTAAGGCATGTATAAAAAATGTATAATATCTCAGATGTTTAAGAACAATATAACGGATGAATGTAGTAAAGATTTTGAAGTATCTGAAAGTGTGGAAAATTCACACATTAATATAGAAACACTCTGTCAGTGAAACTTCACCTGTTGGTGTTGTAGTTGTTGAATTTTCTATATAAGAAAGAGAAATGATGAGAAAAATGATAAGAAGTGTATAAGTTAAACATTTTCTAAAACAAACAAACAAATAAATAAATAAAAAGCCAGAATTTTTTAAAACAGTGGAATAAAGATGATTTACCACACACTGTCATTGAATCTTTACCTGGTGGTGTTGTTGATGGAACTGCATGTTATTTTGTGTGTAAGCCAAAGAAGAGCATAGACAGAAAAAGAAAAATACAAATAAATGATTCAACTCCATGCTGTAACACATTATTATAAAATTAATTAAGGCATGTATGAATATGTATACGATCTCAGACCATTAATAACAATATATTAGATGGAAGAAGTGAATTAATCTGATTTATTATGGCTATAATGTTCCTATTTATTTATTTTTCACAAGACTCTTTGCTTCATCAACTCAGTTTATGTTAAACAACTTTAATGTTACTCTTAGCACACTGATCTAATAATAAAATGATATTAATGAGTCAAACAGTGATTGAAATCTAATTAAATAGTCATGAGCCCTAAGCCTTCTTTTCAACTACTTCCCAAAAATTGCCCATATAAGACCACAGATGTTGTGGAAGGTTCTAGTCAGAAGTTTCTTCTATCATTTATTGCTATCAAAATGTCCTACTTGCTGCTGAAGTGAAGCTAAATTGTGTATTGATTAGTGCTGAGTAGATACACCAAGCAGCAACTAAAACAAGTTTAAAACAGAGAATGTGCTCTACCATAATTGGTGCCTTGCTGTGTGTTTGACCAGTTAAGTTTTCCCCCATAAATAACTCAAAAGGAACAACTGATTTACCAAAATGCTGTTGAGTAAAAAGTAAGATTTTTGATTTATTTATGTGTTGTGGTGAGTTCGAGTCAGAAGATTCTTCCATCATTTATTACTATCAAAATGTTCTGCCTGCTGTTGAACTGAAGCTGAACTGTATGTTGGTTATAAGTAGATACACCAAGCGGCAGCTAAAATAAATGTAAAACAGAGCTAACGCTCTACACTGACTGGTGTCTTGCTGTGTGCTTATAATAAGATATTGAGGGGAAATGCAAGTGTATTTTTACCGGGAGTTGTGGTGGGTATGCATGGATAGGAATCTATAAAACAAAATGTCATGATTAAAAATGTAATATACATTGTATTTTACCCACTCACCACTTTTCCATTAGGAATTAAAAACATGTTTGTTTAGATTTGTGTAGATTTAAATGCACCTATTTAATTTGATCAATACAAAAATATCTCAAAATAAAATTTATTTGACAGCTAATGGTTGCAATTGTATATTAAAAAAAGTATTAAATTAGAAAAAATTTGTCAAGCTTATGTTTTCTGTGGTAATTCATACTTACTCAGCAACTCATTGGTTGGCTGGCAGAAGTATCCATCATTTGGGAAAGCGTTGATGCAGCCACATAAGGAACTGGTGTCATTATTACAAGACCCATATTGTGTGCACTTTTCACATGGCCAGAAATACTGATCCTCACACTTGCACTGATATTTAGTATCATTCAAACTGCACACTGTGGAATAGAGAAACATGCTGAGATTAAATATTAATAAAACAATGCTGTGATTTTAAAATATATATTTTAACTGATTTTGAGAAATAATTAAATGTAGGTCATTTGCAGGTTAAAGATACTGTATAATGTATGCAGTTATAAAAAATACAAAAGAAAACAAAAACAGTTAGTGATAATCTAAATATTAAAGATGGGTTTATTTTTGGAGCTATTTATAGATATAATACATTTGTTTGATTTATTGACCACTGGGTGGCGACATGATGAATAAAAGAGGTTTTAATCTCTAGATAAAAAGCAGTTGTGAATCTTGCAATATATATATATATATATATATATTTTTTAATGAAGTGACCTTTTTACAAAATAATATAAATAATAAATCACTAGACAGGAAGAGGTGTGTACTGTAGTTATTGATAAAAAAAAAGAAAACATGTCAGTTACCTGTAGTGATGTTTATTTCCATGATGTGAAAGTTATTATCTATTATGGAGTTATTGAAGGTTGTTAAATTGCTCCTCAGTAGATTCAGGACTGCTATATCTGCTGCATCAATCTCAACTTCAACCAGATAATCAACTGAGGAAATGGAAAAAACATTTGTATCATTATATCTAAAAAGTATAATATTAACAAAAGAACAATAAATTGAAAGACTGGTCAAAATGTTTACATCTTATAATAAATATTGTTGCAGTTTTTCCTGTGAGGATTTCAACTGGACATGTAGCATTACCTATATAAAGTAAAAATGTTCTGCTTGATGTTGAATTGATGCTAAACTGCATGTTGATGCTAAGTAGATATCATCAATAACTTTAAAATAGAAAACATGTTCTAACTTTCAGGGAGCCACGAGCCACTCCTCCCTCCTTCACTCAACACTCTCACTCAGCCTCTCCTTCCTACTAATCACCTACACCTGTCCTCCTCCTACTAGTCACCTACACCCGACCAACTCCTACTAATCACCTACACCCATCCTCCTCCTCCTAATCACCTACACCCGTCCTCCCCCTTCTAATCACCTACACCTGTGTTCCTCCTACTAATCACCTACACCTGTGTTCCTCCTACTAATCACCTACACCTGTCCTCCTCCTACTAATCACCTACACCTGTCCTCCATTTACCGTCCTGTTTATAGGATCCCTATTTCCTTTTACTCACTGTCCGGTCTACTAGTTATCACCCGGACTACCTACTGCTCTTGTTCCCTGTAAATCCATGCTCCTGGATATGCTTCGAGGAAAGCACTCAGATAAGTTTGATATTTGCTACAGTCTCATATCAAGCTCTTTTGTGTTTGCATGTTTATAGCAAATAAAAGACAATTTGTTTTACTCCCTGTTTCTGACACCTGGTCTATCCGTGACACTACCCTGATTGGTGCTTTGCTGTGTGTTTGAGCAGTTATGTTTTTTTTTCCCATACTTATATCAAAAGAAACAACTGACTTTACAAAATGCTGTCAAGTAGAAAGTAAGATTTTTTCTTTTAAATGTAGTGAACTTAAAGAAAAGGTTTCCCTGAATGAAATTAATTCAGTAAAGTACAGATATGTGAAAAAACCTCTTTAGTAGAGTAACAAAATACATTTACTTTGTTACTGTCCACTAATTGGTTTGTGGAGGAAGTCCAGAAAACATACCCCTTACTGATCTTCAGGTGTAGGGTTTAACTGCATGTTTTTTTCAGAGAGGGCAACATTTCTAAATCTTACATACAACAGCTTTAAAAATGCATCTCCAAAAGTCATATTACATATCTATATGCTGCGCACACACACACACACACACACACACACACACACACACACACACACACACACACACAATGTCATTGAATCTTTACCTGGTGGTGTTGGAACTGCATAAAATTTTGTGCAAAAAAGCCAAAGAAGAGCATAGACAGAAAGACAAATACAAATAAATTATTAAACTCCATGCTGTTACACATTATTATAAAATCAACTAAGGCATTTTTTAATAAGTATAATATCTCAGATGTTTAAGAACAATATAACGGATGTATGGAAAGTTCACACATTGTAAGCGAAACTTCACCTATTGGTGCTGTAGTTGTTGAATTTTCTATATAAACGGAGAAATGATGAGAAAAATTATAAGAAGTGTATAAATTAACCATTTTCTAAAACAAATAAACAAATAAATAAATAAAAAGCCAGAATTCTTTAACACAGTGGGATAAAGAAGATTTACCACACACTGTCATTGAATCTTTACCTGGTGGTGTTGTTGATGGAACTGCATGTTATTTTGTGTGTAAGCCAAAGAAGAGCATAGACAGAAAAAGAAGAATACAAATAATTGATTCAATTTTATGCTGTAACACATTATTATAAAATTAATTAAGGCATGTATAAATATGTATACGATCTCAGACCATTAATAACAATATTTTAGATGGAAGAAGTGAAGTAATCTGATTTATTATGGCTATAATGTTCCTATTTATTTATTTTTCACAAGACTCTTTGCTTCATCAACTCAGTTTATGTTAAACAACTTTAATGTTACTCTTAGCACACTGATCTAATAATAAAATGATATTAATGAGTCAAACACTGATTGAAATCTAATAAAATAGTCATGAGCCCTAAGCCTTCTTTTCAACTACTTCCCAAAAATTGCCCATATAAGACCACAGATGTTGTGGAAGGTTCTAGTCAGAAGTTTCTTCTATCAGTAATTGCTATCAATATGTAATACTTGCTGTTAAACTGAAGCTGAACTGTATATTGGTGCTGATTAGATACACCAAGCAGCAACTAAAACAAGTTTAAAACAGAGAATGTGCTCTACCATGATTGGTGCTTTGCTGTGTGTTTGACCAGTTAAGTTTTTCCCCATAAATAACTCAAAAGGAACAACTGATTTACCAAAATGCTGTTGAGTAAAAAGTATGATTTTTGATTTTTTAAAGTAATGAACTTAAAGAAAAGTTTCCCCAAATGGAAATAATTCAGTAAAGTACAGATAGGTGAAAAAGCTACTTAAGTACAGTAACAAAATACATTCACTTTGGTATTTTCCACCACTGGGTTTGTGGAGGAAGTCCAGAAAACCTACTCATTACTGATCTTCAGGTGTAGTGTTTAACTGCATGGTTCTTTCAGAGAGGGCAACATTTCTAAATCTTACATACAACAGCTTTAAAAAGTCTAATTTATGATCCATCTCCAAAAGACATATAACACATCTATATGCTGCACACACACACACACACACACACACACACACACACACACACACACACACACACACACACAGTCATTGAATCTTTACCTGGTGTTGTTGGTGGAACTGCATGTCATTTTGTGTATAAGCCAAAGAAGAGCATAGACAAAAAAAGAAGAATACAAATAATTGATTCAATTTTATGCTGTTACACATTATTATTAAATCAACTAAGGCATGTTTAAAAAATTTATAATATGACAGATGTTAAACCTGTTAGCCTTCGTGACAGATTTTGGGACTCACATCTGTAAATGCCCTACCTAAACTTAAATGTCAGACACTTCCCAATAAAAATGTGCTACATACACAATTTAAATGTCTTTAAAAAGAAGACACTTTACCTTAACTGTCCATTATTCAAAGTTGATATTGCTCTAGAAGATAATAACTTATAAAAAAGTTATATATGAAGAAATACCGTAAAAATAATGTTCCTGAATTGAATTTTTTTTTCTTCACATATAAATACATGAAATCAGTCCTGGAGCAATCCAGAAAAGTAATGGGTTAAAAGCAACATGTATCATTAGTTTATATTTTAAATTAAATGCCAGGGATACTCTTCTCCCTTTTTATTAAATCTATTTCTAAACATTAACACCTGAGAACAATGGAATACCGGTTGCGGTGGCTCAAACCTGATGACTAAAAGATTAAGAACAATATAACAAATGGATGTAGTAAAGGACTATGATTTATTATGGCTATAATGTTCCTATTATTATTTTTTTCACAAGACTCTTTGCGTAATTACTCAGTTTATGAAAAAAGACTTTGTTACTCTTAGCACACACATCTATTAATAGAATGATATTAATGAGTCAAACACTGATTGAGATCTATTACAATTATCCTGAGAAAAAAACTTTCTATTTAACTACTTCCAGCAAATCCTGCAAAAAAGCCACTGGTGTTGTGGTGAGTTCGAGTCGGGAGTTACTTCCATCATTTATTACATTTAAAATGTTCTGCCTGCTGTTGAACTGAAGCTGAACTGTATGTTGGTTATAAGTAGATACACCAAGGGGCAGCTAAAATAAATGTAAAACAGAGCTAACGCTCTACACTGACTGGTGTCTTGCAGTGTGCAAATAATAAGATATTGAGGGGAAATGCAAGTGTATTTTTACCGGGAGTTGTGGTGGGTATGCATGGATAGGAATCTATAAAACAAAATGTAATGATTAAAAATTAAATATACATTGTATTTAACCCACTCACAATTTTTCCATTAGGAATTAAAAACATATTTGTTTAGATTTGTGTAGATTTAAATGCACCTATTAAATTTGATCAATACAAAAACATCTCAAAATAAAATTAATTTGACAGCTAATGGTTGCAATTGTATATTAAATTAGCAAAAAATTGTCAGGCTTATGTTTCCTGTGGTAATTTATACTTACTCATCAACTCAGTGATTGGCTGGCAGAAGTGTCCATCATTTGGGAAAGCGTTGATGCAGCCGCATGAGGAACTGGTGTCATTATCACAAGACCCATATTGTGTGCACTTTTCACATGGCCAGAAATACTGATCCTCACACTTGCACTGATATTCAGTGTCATTGAAACTGCACACTGTGGAATAAAAAATCATGCTGAGATCAAATATGATTAAAACAATGCTTTTTAAATATATTTTTTAAATGAATCTTAGAAACATACACACACTGTTAGATCTTTTATTATTTTACATTCTTAACTTTTAATTTTGTCAGCACCACCCAGTGACCTAAACAAAAAAACCCTGAATGATGTTACACTGAATGCGTTCAAGTCTCAGTGTAAAATTTTAGTTTAAGGTCATAAAAAACACGAGGGAAAAATATCAGTAATACTCTGTATGACTCTATTGAAAGTGGGATCATATAATCTCTATGTTATTGTCATGAAATAGTCATGCCTAAGTTTCCCGTTCCAATTTTTACATATTCATCAACTCAATGAATGACTGGTAGAAGTATCCATTATTTAGGAATGTGTTGATACAGACACATGAGGAACAAATCATTAACAAAATATATCTGAGAAGTCAGTTACCTGTAGTGATGTTAATTTCCATGATGTGAAAGTTTTTATCTATTATGGAGTTAATGAATGTTGTTAATTTGCTCCTCAGTAGATTCAGGACTGCTATATCTGCTGCATCAATCTCAACCTCAACCAGATACTCAACTGAGAAAATAGGGGGAAAATCATTTGTATCATTGTATAGAAAAAGTATAATATTAACAACAACGACAACAATAATATGGAAGACTGGTCAAAATGTTTACATCTTATAAAGGATATTGTTGCAGTTTTACCTGTGGGTATTTCACCTGGACATGTCGCGTTACCTATGTAAAGTAAATCATTAACATCATAAAAAAAATTATAAAAATAAATTCTAATTGAAACAGACTGTAAAAAAACAAGCTTTAGTCAGACATGTTTATGTTTTGTATGAAATTTCATACGTACTCAAGAGCTCAGTGTCTGGTTGGCAGAATTGTCCATCATTTGGGAAAGCATTAATGCAGCCACATGAGGAACTGGTGACGTTATTACAAGACCCATATCGTGTGCACTTTTCACATGGCCAGAAATACTGATCCTCACACTTGCACTGATATTGAGTATCATTCAAACTGCACACTGTGAATAGAAAAATCATGCTGATCATATAATTTGTAACACAATGTGAATGTGAGACTCAATAGAAACTGAAAAGTCAGTTACCTGTAGTGATGTTAAGTTCCACAAACTCGACATTACTTATTGTTATGGGAAAATTAAAGTTTTTCAATTCGATCCTCAATTGATTAAGGACTATTATATCTAATGCATCAATCTCAAATTCCATCAGATAATTAGCTGAAAGAAAGAGGAAAATAGTGTGTAATTATATACAAAAAATTTAATAACAACAACAACATTAAAAAAAATAATGAACACTGGTCAGAACTGCACATCTTATGGGAGAGACTGGGAGAGGTTTAGCTGTGCATGGTACTGCTGGACAGCTAAACCTCTTCCAGTATCTACCATAAGATGTGCAGTTCTGACCAGTGTTCTTTATTACTTTAATTGCACTTTTAATTGCACTTTTGTTATAATATATATATATAGTGTTGTTAAACTCCTTATTTTGCCAGTTCATCAAAGTCTGAAGTAAGTTGTGTTGTGGCAATTCTCAGGATAGATCCGAGGTGTTTGTCAGAAACGGTCGCAGTTTTTATAGAGTATTAGATTAAGCTCTCTTGAGAGAAGAAGAGAGTATTGCACGCGAACAACGTCAATAGAGCTGAAGTGCGACATCTTTAGGGGAAACGTGGTCATTACAGGGGAAAGGTAAATTGAACAATGTTTACCCGTAACTATTTTAATAGAATTTGGTCACGTTCGGCGGCCGGATTAATAAACCCAACAGGCCGTGTGTGGCCCGCGGGTCGTAGTTTGCCCATGTCTGCTCTACACTGACTGGTGTCTTGCTGTGTGCTTATAATAAGATATTATACAAGTGTATTTTTACCTGGTGGGGATATGCATGTAGAAGAATCTATAAAACAAAATGACATTTGAAAATTACAAGGAAATTGTATTTAACACATTCTAAAAAAAATTCTGAGAAATTAAAACAATTTTGATTAAATCTATTAATACAAAATGGTTTCAATTGGATACTAATAAAGTAATATATTATCTTAAATTAGTCATGCTTATGTTTCTTGTGGCAATTCATACTTACTCATCAACTCAGTGTCTGGTTGGCAGAATTGTCCATCATTTGGGAAAGCGTTGATGCAGCCGCATGAGGAACTGGTGTCATTATCACAAGACCCATATTGTGTGCACTTTTCACATGGCCAGAAATACTGATCCTCACACTTGCACTGATATTCAGTGTCATTGAAACTGCACACTGTGGAATAAAAAATCATGCTGAGATCAAATATGATTAAAACAATGCTTTTTAAATATATTTTTTAAATGAATCTTAGAAACATACACACACTGTTAGATCGATAGGTTACTTAACGTAACCCCGGTTCTTTGAT
>MU551615.1:121028-133128 GCA_024362625.1 Silurus asotus | reverse complement strand
TGTACTTTTGTACACAGTTAAAAGAAACTTGCAGGATTGAAACAACATAAGGGTGAGTAAATTGACAGAATTTACATTTTTGGTTCAACTGTCCTTTTTATTTCAATGCTTTTAATGAATGTTCAATGAATGGTTGGCAAACCTAAGTGTTTGTTTCTTCATATTGTATTTTTATGTTTAAGGGGGCATTTTTTGAGAATTATTTTTGAGAATTGGGTTTTGTGTGATTACAAAAAATAATAAAATATGCTGAATTCAAGGTGTAATATTCTATGGTGTAAAATTTTGTCCTTACAAAACAGTGAAAATTCTTGTTTGTCTAGTTTTAAGACAACATTATTTTTAGTGACCAGATTTAAGCATTTTTAATTTATGTTTTAATTATTCTGTTTATAAAAAGGAAGAAAAAAAAGTCTTGAACCTGGGCTTTTCTGTCTAGTTACAGGATCTATTAGAATTTATTATTGACTATATATTAATGGTAGTTTCAAGAATTCTTACCAAGTCAATTTTGCTTACCCCATTGGCAGATTTCTTTGCTTGATTTCTGAGTGGTGCGTGCTATACCACTGTGCAAATTTTTTCTCCATGGTCATTTTGGTTTTAAGGGGAGCTTCATCATCTAGAGCAGGGGTGGGCAATTAATTTTTTTTACAAGGGGCCACATGAAAAACCTGAATTTTTTATTTTTTGTGTTATGCCTTTTGCCTTGGCACCATCACTGGAAAACCTGCCTTTTCAAAAACGTCCTCTACTGATGGAGTGTGCGTGCTCAGATCGACTTTACATTTCTGCGCCGCGTTCTTTTCATATTTAAAATGGCAATCGGGATGTTTGGATTTCAGGTTATGAAATAAACCCGACGTGGAGAAACTCTTTGCAGATTCACCCCCTCTTGAAATTTCAGCATTGTATGTTTTGTAAAAAGCTATCCATGGGCCTTTCTCCGAGATATTGAAATAAGTCGACACCGCAGACATGTTGGCTCTTAACCAGATAACCCTGTGCTTGCTGCGCTTTTTTAATGCGTCATTACAATTGTGTGTCTGCCGCGTTGTTTTGTTATTTAGGTATTTTGGTCGCCAAATTTTTGGTGCATCCCTGTAGTTTATGATTGGCCTCACGCGGGCCGGATACGGCTGTACAAAGGGCCGGATGTGGCCCGCGGGCCATAGTTTGCCCAGGTCTGATCTGAAGTGTAACAGAACATTGATTTTAGGTATTCAGTGGCCCAGTTGAGCTCTGCGTGGTCAGACGGAGATCTAATTAGTATTGACGGAAGATTATTTATAAAACTCACTGCTGTAGTTGACATGAATGTAACGTGGCGAGGTACTAATGCAATGACCGAAGCAGATTTTTAAAGAAATAGCTTCAGACTGTGGAATTATGACTACATTTTTTATTTTTAATCCAAATGTTAATAACAAATCAAGACTATGTCCACCACCACAAAGCATTTTACTGCATGTCGTACCCTGTATGTATGTTTGTGACAAATAAAATTTGATTTGATTTGATGTGTGGGTCTTAACATTCTGAATAATTTCCAATTTAATCTAGAATGGACACATCTGCTATTCTTAAAGAGTCTTCCTGATTATCAAAAGGAATATTAAAGTCACCAACAATTAATGCTTTGTGTAAATAAGTAGCTAAATATGTAATAAAATCTGCAAATTCTATAAGAAAATCAGAAAATGGCCCTGTATATGATCCCTACGGTCTATTACACCAGTCAGCACCGTTACTGAAGAACTCAAAATGGTGCCGTTGTGGAGTTTGGCAAGCCATCACCTAGTGTCTGTGTTCCCTATATTGAGTATATTTGTCTTATTTGTGTGCACGTCTGCACAAAAAGTTACCACAATGCTTGGATATCTAAGTTGGACGGCTACAACCCACTGTTATGTATACTTCTTTATAGACCCCCAAGCACAAAAAGTTACCACAATACTTGCTTATGATCATGCAGACACTCGGAGTGTGGCGTTTAGCTGTGATCGCGGCTCGATTTCGTATTTGTGGTCTCTCAAGCACGGTGCCGTGCGCTCGATAAGGTGTACTGGTCCTAGACTACGGATCTATAGAAAAGGAGTAAATCCCCGCAACCTTCGTTCATTGGATTATTCCCCATCGTTGGAGTTTCAACATAATTCTACAACATCTTGCCATCGATTTACTCATCAGGAAACGGACATCCAAGTAAGGATGGCGTTGCTAAACGTTAGATTGATCTCAAACAAGATATTTCCTATTAATGAACAAATTTTCCAAACTTGGTCCACTCTCTGAAGTTTGTCTTAAAGTTTATAATTTTTTTAACAGGTCAAGGTCAGTTGGTCGTGGCGGGGGCTTAGCTACTATTTATAGAAATAAATGAAAATGCCGTCTACTTGCCTCAGATTTGTTTTCTAGTATTGAAGTTCCGATATTTAAGTTGGACGGCTACAACCCACTGTTATGTATACTTGTTTATAGACCCCCAAGTACAATAAGGATTTTATAAGTGAGTTTTTGTGTTTTTTATCTTCTGTTGTGCCAAATGCAGATAGGCTCTTGATATTGGGCGATTTTAACATACATGTCTGTTGTCCTTCAAAGCCTATGGTAAAATAATTTCTCCAAGTTATGGACACTTAATCTTATGAAATCTGTTGTTGGTCCCACACTTGATTTAATTTTATCCTATGCTGTCTAGCTACACTGTCCACTGCCAACACCTTACAGTCGCCAATCTCCTTCAGGTTGCATCTCCTGCATAGCACATAGTCCACCTGTGTGCACTTTCCTCCACTCTTATACGTCACCCTATGATCCTCCTTCTTTCTAAAATAAGTGTTCACCACTGCCATTTCCATCCTTTTAGCAAAATCTACCACCATCTGCCCTTCCACATTCCTTTCCTTAAAACCATACCTACCCATCACCTCCTCATCAACTAACTCATCAAATTAAATCTAACTGTCCTAGTGCTAATCCCGACACGTTAGGTAATAAGTTAAATGGGCTATCTTCAAATATACTTCATGCTGTTGCACCTTTTAAATTAAAAAGACCTAGAAGTTGTGTACATGCTTGGTTTAATGATGAAACTAGGGCGAATAGACAGAAATGGAGGAAAGCAGAAATAAAGTGGAAGAGGGATAAATTACAAGTATCATATGAATGCGTTTAAGAGGGTATGATTCACTATCAAAAAACTGTTAAGATTGCAAAGGCAAATTATTTATCTGATCTCATTGCTGAGAATGCTTATAGTCCAAAAATATTATTTAATACCGTCAATAGTGTTCTAAATCCAATGTCTAATTTATATCCAGATCCGTCTCCTATGGCCTGTGAAAACGTTACGGTTTTTACTGACAAG
The DNA here is from genome assembly GCA_024362625.1 of Silurus asotus. Lineage (NCBI taxonomy): Eukaryota > Metazoa > Chordata > Actinopteri > Siluriformes > Siluridae > Silurus > Silurus asotus. Next base: position 129,758 of record MU551615.1, on the reverse strand, counting down.
ATCATGTATTGTTCCCTCCTCTCTGTACTTCCCCCAGTCCACATCAAATTTTACATATTTATCTGAATTTACTCCAGTGTCTCACAGTTACCTGGTGCAAATTATTCATAAATTGAAGCCAAGCCAACCTTTTGTTCGTCGGATGTTGTCCCTCCTCGTCTTTTATTAGAGACACTTAACACTATTAGTCCTAGTTTACTGTCAATAATTAATAGCAGTTTAATCAGCGGAATAGTCCCATCCTATTTTAAACATGCCAACATACAGCCACTACTCAAAAAAACAAATCTTGATTCAACAGATCTAAATAATTACCATTTCTAAATAACTGTTTTTATCAAAAGTTTTGGAGAAGGTTGTTTAATCAGCTTTCTTCTTTTTTTTCTACAGGAAAATGGTAATTTCGATTAAAATATCAGTGTGGCTTTAGACGTCAACACAGTACAGAATCTGCAGTGCTAAAAGTTTTAAATGATTATTGTTGATTGTTGATTCCGGAAATTGTGCAGAAGTTTTAATCCTGCTGGACCCTAGTGCGGCATTTGACACTCTCGATAATGGCATTCTTTTAAACCGCTTACAGCAAATTGGGATTCAAGGACATGTTTTAGATTGGTTTGTATCCTTTTTAAAAAGGATCGAACCCTCTCTGTAAAGACGGGCAAATATTCATCATCTTGTTGTAACGCAGTCCTACTAGTGTGTAGCACTCTTATAACCAACCCTAGGTCACTGCATAAAACACTCGTGGAACCACGCCAACCACTGGGGATTCTTATGGACCAGAATCAGAAGATAAGGGTCGTCTCACAGGAGCAAAAGGTAAGCAATAAGTATAACAGTAAAATCAAATAATAGTCTCTAATTAATTAATTACACGGAATAAAGTAAAATAAGGAACAGAGTCATACAGTGGGGAAAAGACAGTATTATTTGTTCATTGGTTATTTTTACTCCTCGAAACTTTTTTTAAATTGGTAATAAAATAGTGAATTGAATAATAAAACTCAAAATAACAAAAAATGTATAAAAATTCAAAACCCAAATTAAAGTTCAGATTCTAAATACAAATATCAGTAAATTTCACACGCTGAATTTCAAAATCAAATGTTTCAGTTTTTGCATTCAACTCAATCTTAATGTCCAGTTGAGTTTAAGTTCGATAACTCAATTTCAAGTTAAAAAATATAAAACAATGTTCATCAAAGAGTGGAAGAAAAAATTTAAATCCAGTAGAGAGAAGAAAAAAAAAATGTTTGATCCAATGAAGGTCCAGGCAAAAAAAACTTAGGAAAAATCAAAAATCAAAGCAAAATTAGTTTGATCCTACCAGTTCGGCAGACTTCACGCTCTTTACTCTGTTTCCAGTCCCGGCCAGAATACGAATATTCAGCAAGGACAGGATTCAGGAACAATTTTCACAAAAAAAATAAAAACCCAGCCTTGTAACAAACAAAGCCAAAAATGAAACATTAATGTCATTGTCCAAATAAATCATTTTACTTTAAACCAAACTCTCCGTCTCAATCATTTGCACATACATGAGAACATGCTAATGCACCATGTTCTCAGTCCAACACTAGGCCGGCACCGTGTGAGCAAGCTAGCACCGCATGGCGCATATTTCACATTAAGAAATTATCTACCATAAACCCGTAAAACATCTTATAAACCTTTAAACATTACTATATACAGTCATACATCATATTCACACACTTTTAAAGCAATTTTTTGCAAACTTTTACATCACTTATCACCTTTTTTTAATTTATTTAACATTACAATTCAGTGTTTGTAATAAATAACTGAATACACTTCCTATAAGAAGGTTTGTACTCACCAAGGAGAACAATAAATCAGGAAAAAAATAGTTTTTTTTTTTTCCAGAAAAAATGTATATTGTATAAATATATTGTATATTGGCGTCAGTCTTATCAATTCCCATTCAAACGAGCACACGATACTGTTAATTTGTGCAATCACGGTTTCTCTCGGTCAAGTTCACTCTCATTCTACCTGCTTGTCTGCTAACGTTCGGCAAGGGGGGCGGGACTAACCTTTCACCTCGCCAATGAGCAATCAGCTCAAAAAAATTTTTATTTTAAATTTATAAAGAAATCTTCCTGCATTTTTCTTCTTTCTTCTTCTATATATTTATACATTTTATAAAAATAATAATTATATAAAATGCCAATAAAATGCTAGTGACCTAGGTTAATGACCTGGGTTACATTGTGCATAAGTTTTGGGTCCTGTTCTATTTTCTTTATACATGCTCCTTTGTATGCAATATTTAGGAGTCACAATGTTTCATTCCTCTGTTACGCAGATAATACTCAGTGTTATGTTCCCGTGCACCCAAAGGATGTCTCCAGTTTACAGTGTCTGTCCGATTGTTAGATGTTAGAGTGGATGTCTGCCAACTTCCTTCAGTTAAATGAGTCTGAGACTGGGGTCCTAATTTTTGGCTTCCCTGCTTCTACAGAGGTAGCGGCCAGTAAACTGGGACCTCTACCTGATAATCTTCATTTACATTCCAGAAACCTAGGCAGTACTTTTGATTCCGCCTTGACTTTTGATAAACAGATTAATGATGTAGTTAGAAGTTGTTTTTATCAGCTAAAGAATATTGCAAAGATGAAGTCAGTCATTCTTAACATCAAAAGACATGGAGACTGTAATACTTTTATCTCATCCAGATTAGATTATTGTAATGTACTGTACTTGGGTGTTTCACATTCTTTATTGTCCAAAATGCTGCTGTTCAATTTCATAACTGGAACAAAGAAGAGGGAACATATTTCACCAGTGTTGATCTCTCTTCACTGGCTTCACTGATATTTATTTTAAAACACTGTTGTTTGTTTATAAGGGTCTCCATTGATTGGCTCCATCCTATATCTCTGATCTCCTTCTGTACCAATGTAATGTCTCTAGGGAACTTTGTTCAACTAGTAGTCTTCAGTTGACTGCTCCAAGGACACATTTGAAATCGAAAAGAGATTGTGCTTTTTCAGTGGCTGCTTCACAGTTATGGAACAGGATACCACCCTATATAAGAACTGTGCCAACATACGCTGATTTTAAGTCTCTTCCTAAAACGTATTTATTTACTGTTGCATATGATCATAAGTAAGCACACTGGCATAACTTTAGTGTAATATCTGTTGCCATGTCCCATGTTGACTTGTACTATGTTGACCAACAGCTGTGCTCTATAAATTTGACTTGACTTGAAAACAGCAGGCACAAACAGCTTTTCCAGCTCATGCCTACTGGACTTTATTAACAGGAAAAAAAAACAAAGAAACAAAATGAACAGTCAAATAAATTGTTTTGTCTGAGATTTGCACAAATCTTGATCTTGAAAATCTTCATATTTATGAGACATGTAGCTTTCAACCCAGTACTTTTCTGGATTGATTTAATGTATTTATATACAAAATAAAAATTATGTTCAATGCAGGAAATGTATATAATTGGTACTTAATCTATAAGTTTATATCTTTTTGAGCAATATAAACAATGATTGGCAGTAAAAGCTTCTTTTTAAAGATATCTAAATTGTGTATGTAGCACATTTTTGTCAGGAACTGTTAACAGGTTAAAAAACATCTGCCTAAAACACTCACTGAAAGACATCAGATGTTTCAAGAATATCTTTCAGCTGGGCAAGGATATAATCAGATTCTGCATGTCAAACTTTTTACCATGCAGGTGCAACATTTACAGTGACTTATTATTTTAATTCAAAATGATGCAGCTGTGTATTTTGTGATAGACATGCATAAAGCTGACCAAGTACAAGGGTGCATTGTCTTAGCGGTAATGACTTGGTGGATTTTTATCAATTATAATCATACATTGTTAATAGGCACCAAATCATTCCACTGAAACACAGTGTGCTGTCGTAATAAAAAGATTTCAGGCACAGTGATAAAAAAAAAATAAAAAAAAAAATACTAAAATGCTTATGTATGCTTAATAAAATGTGAAGATATGCAGGACTGTGCAAAAGTCTTAGGCACCTTACTATTTTAACCTTTAAATAAATGGTTATGAGCCAGTTATTTTTATTTTGCTGTAGTGTATCAGAAGGAAATATCAGTTTAAATTTCCAAACATTTCTTTTGACATACAGTTTAATAATCCTGTGCTCTTTGGGTAATTTTGGTTGGCCAGCCACTCCTGGGAAGGTTCTCCACTGTTCCATGTTTTTGCCATTTGTAAATAATGGCTTTCACCGTGGTTTGCTGAAGTCCTAAAGCTTTAGAAATGGCTTTATAACCTTTTCCAGACTGATAGATCTCAATTACTTTCTTTCTCATTTGTTTCTAAATTTCTTTAGATCTAGTTTTTGACTAGACTAGTTGTCTAGTTTTTGAGGATCTTTTGGTCTACTTTACATTGTCAGGCCGGTCCTATTTAAGAGAGTTCTTAATTGCAAACTGGTGTGGCAGTAATCAGGCCTGGGTGTGGCTAGAGAAATTGAACTCAGGTGTGATAAACCACAGTTTTAACAGGGGGGAAAACACCTTTTTACACAGGGCCATGTAGTTTTAGATTTTGTCTTACCTCAAAAATTAAAACCTTCATTTAAAAATTGCATGTTGTGTTCAATTGTGTTATCTTTTACTAATATTGAAATTAGTTTGATGATCTAAAACATTAAAGTGTGACAAAAATGCAAAAAAATAAGAAATCAAGAAGGGGGCAAACACTTCTTCCCACCATTGTGTGTGTATATACATACAGTGTTGGGCAATAACGCGTTACTGTAACTTTTGACAGTAACTAATACTGTAGCAAATTACTTTTTAAATAAAGTAACTCTGTTTCTCTTATGTAATGTGGATGTGGACAAAGTTTATTTCCAAAAGAAAGGCAAAAGCCAAAACAAAACACACACACCGGATACGGAGAGTCACAAACTGAAAGTATATATCCGCTCGGGACAAGTAATCCACAGATGCGCTTGGGAGAGCGCGGTGCTGGGCAGGAACACAAATATGTTATACCTCTGAAAAGAGGAAGATGAAAAAGCATGAACACACGGATGTTTCCTCACTGCAAACTTTATGTAGAATCATCTTTTCATGACAATTGACAATAACAGATAATACACTTTGCCCAACATAACTGGTCTTCTCTTTTCAATTGACACATTTTTACAATACTTGTTAATTATATACCCTTTTTAGTTATTTATATATAATAATCAGTTATTTATAATCAATAATACATAAATTAATTAATAAAGCTTTTTAGAACTTGCACCCGAAAATACATCAATCTCTTTAATTATCCCCAATACATTCACCTTTTTCAGCAAATCTATCAATCAACACTAAATTAACAGGATTAAACATTCAATACAATGCAAAAGTGAAACTCTCTCCGAATAGATATAGCTTCCCGCCATTTTGTGGACCTTGCGCCATCTCACACCGGAGCTCGTGCCTCTACATGCACACATTTACACATTTAAACATCTTTAACCAAACACAATCGGTCTTATTCTAACATTTACACACTCGTAACCATTATATTATCATCACATCAAAACATTTTCATTTTTCTCATTCAAACTTATACCTGAAAAGAGGGAGATGAAAAAGCATGAACACACGGATGTTTCCTCACTGCAAACTTTATGTAGAATGAAGAAAACCCGTGAGTTCTCCCTCTAATGATCAAGCAGGGAAAAGCAATCAATCTAATTGCACCAAACTAATCGAACACAGATGACCTAAAATGAAAAATTACTTTACACCTTTTATAAACAGTTGTAAACATTCACAACATTGGTAACATTTTTACTGCTTCACAGATTTATGAAAGAATACATATTTCAATCTGTCACACACTCCCCTACAAAATAAATGTCGTCTCGACATTATCTACCTCTTTCAACACCAGAGTCTTTTACTCCCAAAAACTCTTGTAGTGCAAAAGTTCTTTTAACGGTTCAACATTTTAACAGTCCATGGATTGTCCTAAACACGTTCACTTACTGGAGCAAACAAAACGTTTATCTGAAAGAATATTCCCTCATAGTTTTAAAATGCAAACTCTAAAGAGGTAAGAAACAACAGTCCATATTCTCTTTGATTTTCAAGAGGTCAACAGCCTCTCAAGACTATACTATAAGGCAAACAGTCCATTGCTTTCTCAATATTTCAAATGTCCCCAAAGCTGTTATAGGCAATATTCCTTGGACAAAACAGTCCATACTTTTCAAACATTAAACGTTCAAAGAATGTTCAAGGCAATCTTCCTAAAACAGAACAGTCCATCGACTCCAGACTACAACAGTCTATCATGCAAATTGCCAGTTTAACAGTTCATAGAACCCATTCAGTGGACTCCATACACGAAAGGCAACTGGTAACCGTATTGTTGAACAGGTGGCAACCATGTCGACAGTCCATGAGCAGACACATACGGCACGTTCTGTTGTGGTGTCTGCCAGATCCCATTCAGTTGCCTGACATTATAAGTCGGTGCTCCAAGTTTATCATAGGTAAGTACTCTTGGTGGGTATCTTTGCCTTCTAGGTGGCTGGTGATTTTCCTCTCTTTGACCCTCTTGGTCACGTTCAGAGGAGGACATGGGGGCAGGAGCTTGTTCATCAGCCGGTAAGTTAAACTCTTGATCTGCACCCTCGATCCCCACCAGTGGCTCTTGATCCTCTTGGTCACTCTCCACAGATGACATCGAAGCAGGAACTTGTTCCAGGAACCAACTTGGCTGTTTATCAGACTCAATGGTAGCTAGAGTATCGAGCCTTTCAGGTTCCACAACATGATTGGGTTGAGGTGCTTGTGGTGGTGTGTAATGGAAATCAAATTCACTTTCACTCTCATCATCGGATTCCACATAACTGATTTGAGGCTTTTTTAATGTACCTTTGAGTTTGATCTTTGAAGGCGAAACATTTTTTTCAAAGGGTAGGTGATCACAAGGCATTAATAAGTTGCGATGGAGGACTCTGGATCGCCCCTTTCCTTTTTCTGGCTTTACTTCATAAACTGGGAGCTCACCACCCATTTGTCTCACAACTACATGAATATTATCTTCCCAGAAATTACGAAGTTTTCCAGGGCCCCCTCGTGGTGTAAGGTTCTTTACAAGAACACGCTCACCTGGCTGCAGTGTGGTACTTCTTACCTTACCATCAAAGATCCTTTTACTCCTGTCCGCAGATTTTTGAGCACACTCCCTAGCGATTTTATATGCCTCTTCCATTCCGTGTTTCCATTTCTCCACATATTCTCTCTGATTACCGGTAGGCACTCCTGAGTTCAAGCCAAACAACATGTCGACCGGCAGTCTCGGAGACCTTCCATATAACAGGTAGAAAGGAGAAAACCCTGTAACTTCTGAGCGGGTACAATTATAAGCATACAGTAGCTTATTCAAAGAGTCCTTCCAGTTAGATTTTTGGCTTTCTGTGAGCGTTCTTAGCATTTGTAACAACGTCCTGTTAAAACGTTCGGCTTGGCCATTGCCCTGTGGATGATACGGGGTCGTTCTGGAGACCATGATGCCACAGTATTTTTGGAGCTGTTCGAACAATTGATTCTCAAACTCTCCACCTTGATCATGATGGATGCGAGAAGGGAAGCCAAATTTCAAGGCAAAGTCATTAAAAATACGATCTGCAGCTGTTTTACCTGATTTTGAGGTAGTGGCATATGCTTGGGCGAATCGGGTGAAATGATCTACTACCACAAGAATATACTCAAAACCTCCTTTGCAGCGGTCTAAGTGAAGAAAGTCAATTGAGATCAATTCAAATGGTTGAGTCGTAACAATATTTGTCAATGGGGCTCTTGTCTCCTGATAGGGCTTTTTTTGCTTCAGGCATCTGCATGTTTTTGTGACATAATGCTCAATGTCTGCCTGCATATATGGCCAAAAGAAACGTTCACGGATGAGTGAAACAGTGCGATCGGTACCTTGGTGGCCCATTTCATCATGAAGCTCCCACAAGACTGTTCTTTTAAATTTCTCGGGGAGGATTGTGAAGTGGAAATCTGCCAATTCCGCAACCCACCGGCAACCTGTGCCATTCAATTTGGCAGTTGACAGGACATAGGTAAGGGGGTTGTTATCACTATATACAGTGAAAGTTGGAGCATAATACAAATAATCACGGAATTTTTCGGTGATTGACCACTTCAAAGCGAGAAATTCAAGCTTGCCTGAGTGCAAGTGATAGATTTCTCAGCAGCTGATAGAGTACGGGATCCATAGGCAATCACACGAAGTTTCCCATTTTGTTCCTGGTATAAAACTGCACCTAAGCCTTGAGCTGATGCATCCGTATGCAGTATGTAAGGCTGTGAAAAGTCAGGGAAAGCTAACACAGGGGGCTGGAGCAGACAGTCAATTAGCTGATCAAGAGTGCTCTGATGTAGTTCAGTCCAGGAAATAGCCTTACTAGAGGAGACACCGGTTTTCATGCATTTTGTCTTTGATCGTTTCTGGCTTTCTTTCCGGTGGGCATTATCTTCTGTAGTACTTTTTAACAGGTCATACAAAGGGCTAGCAATGCGAGAGAAATCTTTAATGTACTGTCTGTAGTAGCTAAGTAGACCCAGCATTCTCCTTAGCTCACCAACATTCTTCGGATGTTTGTCTTTCATGGATCGGACAGCTTCAGTGTCTGCAGGATCCACTTTACTTCCCTCTGCAGAGACTATTCTACCCAGATAGCGAACTTCC
>MU551615.1:108807-120701 GCA_024362625.1 Silurus asotus | reverse complement strand
TGCATGTACTACTTTTAAAAGTAGTACATGCAGTACATTTTGTATATTTAAAAGTAGTACATGCAGTACTTTACAAGCAAACACTGAAAATAAGATTGTATTGAGCTCTGTTGTAATTATAGTAGAAGGAAAATATCTGCTTTCTTTGTCTTTTTTTTTTTCCCAGTGTGTCTGGAGGAGAACTGTTTGATCGGATTGTGGAGAAGGGCTTCTACACTGAGAAAGATGCCAGCGCCTTGATCAAACAAGTTCTGGATGCTGTCAACTACCTGCACTCACTGGGCATCGTCCACAGAGACCTGAAGGTTCGTAAAGGAATTAGTTTGTGAAAGAATATGTGAAGATGAAATCACAAGAACATTTTAAATCGGTCCATTATTCTGTTTTTCTCTCCGCCAGCCTGAGAATCTGTTATATTTCAACCCTCGTGATGAGTCAAAAATAATGATTAGTGACTTCGGATTGTCGAAGATGGAGGGAGCTGCAAATGACATCATGTCCACCGCCTGTGGGACTCCGGGATATGTTGGTGAGATTTCTAAAACTTAGTTCTAGCTTGTACCCATTCTGCTCATACCTGCTGTTTTTCTTCTTGAAGACAAAAAAAAAAGAAAAGAGAAAGAAAATGCCACTAGGTGGCAGTATGCAGCCAGATATTTTAGTAGTCACTCGCACTGTACGTGTTCACTGGCATTTGGATGTTGAATATTGTTTCTTCATCACTCTTGCTAGCTCCAGAGGTCCTGGCGCAGAAGCCCTACAGTAAAGCCGTAGACTGTTGGTCTATCGGAGTTATTTCTTACATATTGTAAGTATATCCATTAAAGCCTCCTTTTTTATAGAAAAATGGATTAACCTTAGAACACTGGCAGCTTGGTGTTTTTTGTGTTACAGGTTATGTGGCTATCCTCCTTTTTACGATGAGAACGATTCCAAACTATTCGAGCAGATCCTTAAAGCTGAGTATGAATTCGATTCACCTTATTGGGATGATATCTCAGACTCAGGTGAGGTGTAGTTTGTAAACTTTGTATATCATTAAAAATTATTATGTGTGTGTGTATGTCTGTGTGTGTGTGTGTGTGTAAGTATCCATTATAAAGTATCCTGTTGTCAAGCAGCTAAAGATTTCATCAGTAATCTGATGCAGAAGGATCCAGAGAAGAGGTTCACGTGTGACGAGGCTCTCCGGCATCCCTGGTTAGTGCACAGCAACAACACAACAATATGTTGTAGGTGTATTTAGACTCAAATGGAATAGATGCATTTACTTGTCACAATTTTTTTACAGCATAGTGAGATTTTTTCTTCGGATATCCCAGAGTTGTTAAGAAGCTGGGATCAGAGTGTAGAGTCAGCCAGTCCCCATGAAGCACAGAGGGTTAAGGGCCTTGCTCAAAGGCCCAGGAGTGGCGGCTTGGAGATAACAGGGCTTGACCTTTCAATCAGTAACTCAGAGCCTTATCCACTGAGCGCCCCAATAATTCTGGAAAATGTATTCACAGAGCTTCATTATGTTACAGCCTCATTCCAAAATGGATTAAAATTTTAATCTTTGTACATTTGTTAAAATAAAATAAAAAATCGTATGTACAAGTATTGTGGGAAGTGTCAGTGCACAGACCTTTTTAATAGAGTTCAAGTCAGGGCTTTTGCTGTTGTCTCGTAGTCGTCTCTGTTCATTGCTGCATTCATCTTTCCCTCAATTCTGACTAAACATCCCCACAGCATGATGCTGCCTCCACCATGCTTCACTGTAGGAATGGCACTGACCAGTGATGAGCGGTGCCTGGTTTGCTCTAGACATGATGCTTGGCATTCAGGCCAAAAGGTTCAATCTTTGTTTCTGAGAGTCCTTCAGGTGCCTTTTGGCAAACTCCAGGCAGGCTGTCATGTGCCTTTTACTGAGTAGTGGCTTCCGTCTGGCCCCTTGACCATACAGGCCTGATTGGTGGAGTGCTGCAAAGATGGTATTTATTCTGGAAGCTTCTCCTCTCTCCACAGAGAAATGCTGGAGCTCTTTCAGAGTGACTATCAGGTTCTTGGTCACCTCCCTGACAAAGTAAACATATTTCACATTGTTACAATGGGGTATTGTTTGTAGAATTTTGAGGAAAATAATTTAAATAATCCACTGTGGAATAAGGCTGTAACAACAAAATTTGTTAACAAAAAAACGCACTGTGAATATTTTCTGGATGCACCGTATGATTTAATACTCAAATAATGCTTTGTAATCTGCTTTTGCAAATTTATTTTTAAAGTTGTAGTTTAGGGAAACGTTTAGTGCAATATTCAGTGACACCTAATATTAGACATGAAGTTGGACCTTAATTTTCCCAATTTTTTTTAAAAGTCTGAATTTGTAGTTTGAAATGGTTTCGCCTCTTCTCATATATGGTATGGTGGCCAAATGAAAGGCCACCATGGGTCAACTTTTCCCCCTTTGGGCAAATAAAACCGAGAATAAAGCGCCATCTGCTGTAATGTTTCACACAAAATGTAAGACGCTAAACACTACATAACATCCTTGTTTAAAACAAACTCAATATCCAGTTCCTGACCGAAATGTTTCTGTCGATAGAAAGTTACAAAGAAATGTATGCTCCATGTCACCAGAATAAACTCTACCCAATTAGTATAAATACTGGCAAAGTGGAAACTTCAAATCAAACCTCTGTACCTTAAATCTTACTGATATAAATTTATTTCTGAGTTCAGTCTTGGAAAGTAAAAGGTCCAAGGAACCAAAACTAAGATTCTGAGATATATATATATATATATATACACATACAGTGAGGAAAATAAGTATTTGAACACCCTGCTATTTTGCAAGTTCTCCCACTTAGAAATCATGGAGGGGTCTGAAATTGTCATCGTAGGTGCATGTCCACTGTGAGAGACATAATCTAAAAAAAAAAAAATCCAGAAATCACAATATATGATTTTTTAACTATTTATTTGTATGATACAGCTGCAAATAAGTATTTGAACACCTTTCTATCAGCTAGAATTCCGACCCTCAAAGACCTGTTACTCTGCCTTTAAAATGTCCACCTCCACTACATTTATTATCCAAAATTACATGCACCTGTTTGTGGTCGTTAGCTGCATAAAGACACCTGTCCACCCCATACAATCAGTAAGAATCCAACTACTAAGTTGGCCAAGACCGAAGAGCTGTCCAAAGACACTAAAGACAAAATTGTACACCTCCACAAGGCTGGAAAGGGCTACGGGAAAATTGCCAAGCAGCTTGGTGAAAAAAGGTCCACTGTTGGAGCAATCATTAGAAAATGGAAGAAGCTAAACATGACTGTCAGTCTCCGTGGGACTGGGGCTCCATGCAAGATCTCATCTCGTGGGGTCTCAATGATCCTAAGGAAGGTGAGAAATCAGCCTAGAACTACACGGGAGGAGCTGGTCAATGACGTAAAAAAGAGCTGGGACCACCGTTTCCAAGGTTACTGTTGGTAAGTCGTCATGGTTTGAAATCATGCATGGCACGGAAGGTTCCCCTGCTTAAACCAGCACATGTCCAGGCACGTTTTAAGTTTGCCAATGACCATTTGGATGATCCAGAGGAGTCATGGGAGAAAGTCATGTGGTCAGATGAGACCAAAATAGAACCTTTGGGTCATAATTCCACTAAACGTGTTTGGAGGAAGAAGAATGATGAGTACCATCCCAAGAACACCATCCCTACTGTGAAGCATGGGGGTGGTAGCATCACGCTTTGAGGGTTTTTCTGCACATGGGACAGGGCAACTGCACTGTATTAAGGAGAGGATGACTGGGGCCACGTATTGCGAGATTTTGGGGAACAACCTCATTCCCTCAGTTAGCACACAGCCAGGAAAACGAAGGAGTGGCTCTGTAAGAAGCATATCAAGGTTCTGGTGTGGCCCAGCCAGTCTCCAGACCTAAACCCAATAGAGAATCTTTGGAGGGAGCTCAAACTCTGTGTTTTTCAGTGACAGGCCAGAAACCTGACTGATCTAGAGAAGATCTGTGTGGAGGAGTGGGCCAAAATCCCTCCGGCAGTGTGTGCAAACCTGGTGAAAAACTACAGGAAACGTTTGACCTCTGTAATTGCAAACAAAGGCTACTGTACCAAAAATTTGCATTGACTTTCTCAGGTGTTCAATTACTTATTTGCAGCTGTATAATACAAATAAATAGTTAAAAAATCATATATTGTGATTTTTTTTTTTTTAGATTATGTCTCTCACAGTGGACATGCACCTATGATACCAATTTTAGACCCCTCCATGATTTCTGAGTGGGAGAACGTGCAATATAGCAGGGTGTTCAAATACTTATTTTCCTCACTGTATGTATAATATATACATATATATACACACACACACACACACACTCACTCACTCACTCACTGGCCACTTTATTAGATACACCTGTCCTACTGCTTGTTAACGCAAATTTCTAAATCAGCCTATCACATGGCAGCAACTCAATGCATTTAGGCATGTAGACATGGTCAAGACAATCTGCTGCAGTTCAAACCGAGTGTCAGAATGGGGAAGAAAAGAGATTTAAGTGACTTTGATCATGGCATGGTTGTTGGTGCCAGACAGCCTGAGTATTTCAGAAACTGCTGATCTACTGAGATTTTCAAGCACAACCATCTCTAGGGTTTACAAAGAAAATATCCAGTGAGCTGCAGTTCTGTGGGCGCAAATGCCTTGTTGATGCCAGAGGTCAGAGGAGAATGGCCAGACTGGTTCAAGCTGATAGGAAGGCAACAGTAACCCAAACTCATACAACTGAGGTATGCAGAAGAGCATCTCTGAATGCACAACACGTCGAACCTTAAGGTGGATGGGCTACAGCAGCAGAAGACCACACCGAGTGCCATTCCTGACAGCTAAGAACAGGAAACTGATGCTAAAATTCGCAGAGGCTCACCAAAATTGGACAATAGAAGATTGAAAAAATGTTGCCTGATGAGTCTCGATTTCTGCTGGGACATTCAGATGGGAGGGTCAGAATTTGGAGTCAAAAACATGAAAGCATGGATCCATCCTACCTTGAATCAACGGTTCAGGCTGATGGTGGGGGTGTAATGGTGTGGGGGATATTTTCTTGGCACACTTTGGGCCCATTAGTACCAATTGAGCATCGTGTCAATGCCACAGCCTACCTGAGTATTGTTGCTGACCATGTCTATCCCTCCATGACCACAGTGTACCCATCTTCTGATGGCTACTTCCAGCAGGATAACGCTCCAATGTCATAAAGCGCGACTGATCTCTGACTGGTTTCTTGAACATAGCAATAAGTTCACTGTACTCAAATGGCCTCCACAGTCACCAGATCTCAATCCACAGAGCACCTTTGGGATGTGGTGGAACAGGAGATTTGCATCATGGATGTGCAGCTGACAAATCTGCAGCAACTCCTTGATGCTATCATGTCAATATGGACCAAAATCTCGAACAAATGTTTCCAGTACCTTGTTGAATCTATGCCACAAAGGATTAAGGCAGTTCTGAAGGCAAAAGGGAGTCCAACCCGGTACTAGGAAGATGTCCCTAATAAATGTGTAATATAATTATATACAGCACATTCTCACCCCACATCATCACATGTCGACGCTGTGGAAATTGCGTCCGACGCTGAGGGTACCCCCTTTGCCTCGCTTTTCGACGTAGAGAGGCGGTACCTCCCTTTCCGTCGCTTTTCGACGCAGATGGATGGGAGCCCCTGTGCTTCGCTTTTCAATGCAGATGATGACCATAACCCTAACCCGAACCCTAACCCAAACCCAAACCCTAACCGTAACCCGCAAATGGGGTCCCATCCATCTGCGTCGAAAAGCAACGTGAAGGGTTTCCCGTCCCTCTATGTCAAAAAGCGACGCGAAGGGGGTACCCTCGGCGTCGGACGCCGGACGCAATTTCCACAATGTCGACATGTGACGATGTGGGGTGCGAATGTGTTGTTATATATATATATATATATATATACACATATATATACACACACACACACACACACACATACAGGGAGTGCAGAATTATTAGGCAAGTTGTATTTTTGAGGATTAATTTTATTTGAGGATTTAATTTGAATAACAACCATGTTCTCAATGAACACAAAAAACTCATTATTATCAAAGCTGAATATTTTTGGAAGTAGTTTTTAGTTTTAAATATTTTAGGGGGATATCTGTGTGTGCAGGTGACTATTACTGTGCATAATTATTAGGCAACTTAACAAAAAACAAATTTATACCCATTTCAATTATTTATTTTTACCAGTGAAACCAATATAACATCTCAACATTCACAAATATACATTTCTGACATTCAAAAACCAAACAAAAACAAATCAGTGACCAATATAGCCACCTTTCTTTGCAAGGACACTCAAAAGCCTGCCATCCATGGATTCTGTCAGTGTTTTGATCTGTTCACCATCAACATTGCGTGCAGCAGCAACCACAGCCCCCCAGACACTGTTCAGAGAGGTGTACTGTTTTCCCTCCTTGTAAATCGCACATTTGATGATGGACCACAGGTTCTCAATGGGGTTCAGATCAGGTGAACAAGGAGGCCATATCATTAGATTTTCTTCTTTTATACCCTTTCTTGCCAGCCACGCTGTGGAGTACTTGGACGTGTGTGATGGAGCATTGTCCTGCATGAAAATCATGTTTTTCTTGAAGGATGCAGACTTCTTCCTGTACCACTGCTTGAAGAAGGTGTCTTCCAGAAACTGGCAGTAGGACTGGGAGTTCAGCTTGACTCCATCCTCAACCCGAAAAGGCCCCACAAGCTCATCTTTGATAATACCAGCCCAAACCAGTACTCCACCTCCACCTTGCTGGCGTCTGAGTCGGACTGGAGCTCTCTGCCCTTTACCAATCCAGCCACGGGCCCATCCATCTGGCCCATCAAGACTCACTCTCATTTCATCAGTCCATAAAACCTTAGAAAAATCAGTCTTGAGATATTTCTTGGCCCAGTCTTGACATTTCAGCTTGTGTGTCTTGTTCAGTGGTGGTCGACTTTCTGCCTTTCTTACCTTGGCCATGTCTCTGAGTATTGCACACCTTGTGCTTTTGGGCACTCCAGTGATGTTGCAGCTCTGAAATATGGCCAAACTGGTGGCAAGTGGCATCTTGGCAGCTGCACGCTTGACTTTTCTCAGTTCACGGGCAGTTATTTTGCACCTTGGTTTTTCCACACGCTTCTTGCGACCCTGTTGACTATTTTGAATGAAACGCTTGATTGTTCGATGATCACGCTTCAGAAGCTTGGCTATTTTAAGACTGCTGCATCCCTCTGCAATATATCTCACTATTTTTGACTTTTCTGAGCCTGTCAAGTCCTTCTTTTGACCCATTTTGCCAAAGAAAAGGAAGTTGCCTAATAATTATGCACACCTGATATAGGGTGTTGATGTCATTAGACCACACCCCTTCTCATTACAGAGATGCACATCACCTTATATATATATATATATATATTACACACATGCACCCATACACAAACACATACATGCATATGTGCATACATACATATATCTACATCTGCCTACATGTTTCCTTTATCCTCGGCTGGAGGCAACTGTCTATATTTAGTTGGGCCACCATGGCTTCCCCACCACTATAGTCCCTATGAATCCTACACCTACTCTCACAAACTTTTATTGTACTGCCTTCCCACCTAATTAGCTTCCTAAGCTTGACACTGTAAACATTGTACACATTGTCCTGGAGAACTTTCAGGGACATGCTTTGGATGCACTCGCATCTCACACCCCACTGCACACACTTTGCCACTGAGATTGCTTGCCACGTTTGCTTTGCCACCTTTAGCTCCAAGTGCCTAAAGCCACTACCGTACAACACCGGGTCACAATGTATATTTACTCCCCTTCTCCCCCCTGCATCCAATCGCAATGCATCCCCAAAGTCGTGCCACCACAAACCTTGATAGGGGGCACAAAACTGATAGGGGCACCAGCAGCACATGTTATGTGTATACCGTGAACCAGGGTGCCGGACATAGCAGGTCAGCTTAGGATTTTAGGAAAGCACAGGTTCTCTAAGATCACACAGGAGCTAATGATACATGCCTTCAACAG
The DNA here is from genome assembly GCA_024362625.1 of Silurus asotus. Classification (NCBI taxonomy): domain Eukaryota; kingdom Metazoa; phylum Chordata; class Actinopteri; order Siluriformes; family Siluridae; genus Silurus; species Silurus asotus. The sequence goes on along the minus strand of MU551615.1, from coordinate 112,589 downwards.
ACAGATGTTACCAAGAGTAATATTATAGAGGTGTGTAAATTAGCGAAGGCAATGTTCGATGCAGTATGCCATGGTCGCCATGGAGCCACTGTCCAACATCCCCTGAAGCTCAACCTTGTCCTGTAATAACACACTTGCATAAAATAAACTGTTACTTTGATCAACCTGCATACTGTTCTGAAAAATTACTGTTTTTGATTTGTCAATACTCTCACATAGGAAGGAATAAAGAGACTCAAGATCATTCTCAGAGGAATTACTACACAGCCCCACCTCGCCCTCTGTCCGAAGGGAGCTGTCTAGTTTCCCTGAGGCATGACATTGTTATGATGATCATGTACTGATGTTACTCTTTGACCTTCGCAGTTGTAGCTCGTGTGTCCAGCTGTAAAACACTTGAAACACAAATTATACATTTTACAATGAGCAGTCGTGCTGTGCTCACTGCTCTGACACACTCTGCATTCTCGAATCTTATTGCCCGTTCGTTTAGGCCACGGGCCCCGCGCAGACTGAGTATTGCACACCAACGTTTTTTCAAGCAAAGACAGAACTTTATCCAATGCGTTCTCACCAGTTACACCCACACCCTGTTCAGACTTAGAACACGAGACAGAAACATCAACATCAACGTCTGGCTCTGAGACAACCGTGGTGAATTGTTTGACAGTGTGATTTGTCAACTTCCGTTCTCTTAACAACTCATCAAGCTGCTCTTGCACCTCAGATGCGTTCCACGAGTGTACAGGCTTACTCTTGAAAACAAAAGCTAACTCTTTGTCAGGGCAGTTACAGATGAACATAACCGCTACCTCTTTGCTTCTGTTATCCAGAGTTCTGCCTTCCCATTTTAAACTTTGCTCAGCTACATCTGCTGCCTTGTTAAGTCTTATCCAAAAGTCCCAAGCACTCTCTTTGGGATGTGGTCTCACAGAATAGAAGTCAGCCAATGGAATACCAGAACTGCTCTGGTCCCCAAAGTGCTGCTTCAAAACAGAAAATACAGAGTCAACAGTAGCAGTTGTTGAACCATTACGCAGCCATACTCTCATTACATCTCTGGCCCGCCCCATAATTCTGTTCATTATCTCATCAACAAGTTCAGAATCTGTCACATCAAGTTTCTTTAAATACACCCTCATCATGTCTTCCCATTCCATGACTGAGTATCTGTCCGAACTATCTCCTCTAAAGTGTGGTGGTGCGGACACCTCAGCTTTCAGGATCAAGTTCATTTTTGACGCATCAATGACCGTAGTATTTAATGGGTCAGTCACCTGACCCATTGTCGGCCATTCTGCTCAGGTATCAGAATACTCTCAAAACACAAAAATATTAACAAAACTTAATATTTAAAGAAACCTTTCAACTCACAATAGAATAATAAAAAAAAACAATTATGAATAAGGGAAGAAAAAAATAAATAAAAATTAATTGTCCTTTAACCCCCTATAAGACACAGTCCACTTTATTCTTTTTATTTTTCCTAGTCCTTAAAAAAAAATCAACTGATGAAGTGAGGTACCTTCAACACACAGTACTGTTGAAACAGTTAGATGGTGACTCTCCTCGATGATCCGGTCCGCTGCTCACTCGAACTAGCTCGGTCACCACTCACCAGTCCACCTTTCCACTGCACCTTTACCCTTTAATATCTCCAGCACCCCATTAGCAGTCACACTCCACGTCAACAAACCCGGCGGTCAACAGCGATCAACCAGTCGACGGGTCACGGCACCAGTTTTGTAGCGGCTGTTCCTCTGAGTTGTGTTAATTTTTGATGCTAAATAAGGATTTTTCACACAAAAGCTGGTTTGGCGAGATTTATTTCCTGTGCCTCTCTCCACTCTGTAGCAAAACATAACCAGACAGGCACTGTTATCTGCAATTCTCTTTTAGTCTGCCTCTCTCCTCTAGTGCCATTGCGGGAAAGAGGACGCAGAGTAACACAAACACTTACACTTTACAAAACACATTATATAAAATTAATTCACAACCTTATAATTATCATAAAGAAATATGCAACAGCATTATAATTTTCAGGTAGAAATATACAACAGTATTATTGTCTTATAGATACTAATTGACATACCTGTGTAGCAAAACATAACCAGACAGGCACTGTTATCTGCAATTCACTTTTAGTCTGCCTGTTAACCACAAAATGTATATAAAGTACACCAGGTAATTACCAACAGAACTCACAATAAATGCAGAGTATAATAGATATCAATAAACTAGGATTTATCGTTAGTGTGCCCCGAAAATACACGTAACCAGTACTTATGAGATGTTAGCCGCTTAGCTGCTAACACATCTCTCACACGTGCAACGCACATGCCTCATTGCAATTTCACAATGCCCTGCTTACTTGTTAACAATCCTCAAAAACTACATTTTCCACATTAAAAACTTGAACTAATGGTCAAATACAACATCACATAGAATACTCTCTCACATTTAATCATTTAAACATAACATGAACATATAACACTGTTTAACACCAGATAAACCGGGCTCATGAAATCGTACCTCTCCTCTAGTGCCATTGCAGGAAAGAGGAAGAACTGCTAATTGCGCTGCGATTTAAACCGCTCACTACGTATGACATGAGCTGGCGTACATACCATACCTTATTTAATAAAAGCCCGTAACAATTTCAAAATAAAATACCCCAAAACAGATGGTAATAAAAACAATTAATATAATAAAAAAAATAACAAATTATAATCTGGTGTAACAACATATCCCTGCTACATCTGCGGCCATCGTAAGGAAAAGACAAGCCTTTGGAAATGTAAAGAAACGACTCCGTGAACGAGGAATTTACTTTGCCATGACATATCCAGCGACCCTTCGAGTACAGCACAACGGCTGCGAAAAATTCTTAAAACAGCTGACAAAGGCAGAGTCTTTTCTGGACAGCCTGCCCGAACCACCAACCATCACTTTGTCAGGGCTGAATGTCCTCAGAGAGGCTGAATGACACAGTAACAGACTGCTCGGGTTTTTGTGACATACTTCTATGGATGTTTTGTTCATATTTTTAGGAGTTTAGCGACTTAATCTTGGGACACAACAACTAAGCAAGTCTGGTGGTAGACGATTAAGGGGAAAAACGCAAGGTTAATATAATGGTATGATTTAAAGACTAAACTAATATAATGTTAATATACAGAAGGCTGTTGCCGCAGTGAACTGATGAAAATCATACAGTGCCCTCCACAATTATTGGCACTCCTGTTTAAGATGTGGTCGTGGACTTCAAAAAATTCTCCTTTTTTTTTTTTTTAAACAACATAGAACCCAAATGCAAAAAAAGAGAAAAATCCAAACTTTTATTTAAGTACACTACTTTGGTGGTAAAAAAATCACACATTTAGAAAAAACAAACAAACTTGAAATCATGTGTGCCACAATTATTGGCACCCCTGATGTTAATACTTTGTACAACCTCCTTTTGCCAACAAGACAGCACTTAATCTCCTCCTATTATATTTCACAAATTGGAGAACACAGAGAGAGGGATTTTTGACCATTCTTCTTTGCACAGTCTTTCTAAATCATCCAGTGTCCTGGGTTCTCTCTTATGCACTCTTCTCTTTAGCTCGCCCGACAGGTTTTCAATTGGGTTGAGGTCTGGGGACTGAGATGGCCATGGGAGGACCTTGAGTTTGTGACTGCTGAACCACTTTTGTGTAGATTTTGCCACATGTTTTGGATCATTATCCTGCTGAAAGACCCAATGACAACCCATCTTCAGGTTTCTGGCAGAGGCCATC
>MU551615.1:67941-108201 GCA_024362625.1 Silurus asotus | reverse complement strand
TATATATATAAACAATTAAATGTTTCAGAAGAATTGTTAGGGGTGCCAACATGATTTCAATTTTTTTTTTTTTTCTAAATGTATGATTTTTTTTACCACCTAAGTTATGTACTTAAATGAAAGATTTTTCTCTTTTTTTGCATTTGGGTTCTATGTTGTTTAAAAAAAAGGATAATTTTTTGAAGTCCACGACCACATCTTAAACAGGGGTGCCAATAATTGTGGAGGGCATTGTATCAAACTTTTTGGATTTTGCGGTGCTCTTTTTGAATACCGTGCTTTTTCTGTTTGCTCTATCTAAGCTGCGGTCATGTAATGTTTCCAAGGAGACAGAGTGGAGATCACTGTTGCTCTTAAATGCAACAGTGATCTCCACTCTATATATATATATAATTTCTTTTTTTTTTCTTGTTTCTTTTCCCCTTATTGCTATACATGGTATCAACTCCAATGGGATTATCTTTCATATCTATTAGAGTTAAACAGCCCACTTGTTGTTTATGCCAGTGAATAAATCAATATTAAACATATGTAGCTGGAATGTAAAGGGGGTTCAAAATCCAGTAAAACTTTCTCTCCCAAATACTCACTTTAAAATGTAATAGATTGCAACATTGGGAACTTCGTAATTTCAGATCATGCTCCCGTTTTTCTTAGACTAGGCTTATCCAACCAAATATTTTACCCAACTTCTTGGAAATTCGAACTGTGGCTCATCCATGATCCAAATTTTGAAGCTTTCCTTAAAGAACAAGTTAAACTATTTCTTATGGTCAATAAAACCCCAGATGTGTCTCCCAATCTGCTTCGGGACACTGCAAAAGCTTACATTAGGGGAATAATTATCTCCTACGTAAAAAAAAAAAAAACAGCTGGCAGAACAGAGAAAATTAGAAATTATTCTCCATGACTTACAAATAAAATATAATGCACGTCCCTCAGATATACTTCTAGCTGAGATAGAAACACTTAAAACCCCTCTCGAAGCAGTTCTCACTAATAAAGCGGAAAAATCTGTATTCTTTGCTAGACAGCGGATGTAGGAGTTTGCTAATAAACCTAACAAATATCTAGCAAACAAGTGCCCTGAGGAGTGCGGATCATATCTTCCTATCTCTCTGCTTAACGTGGATACAAAAATTTTAGCGAAGATATTAGTGATCCGGCTTGAATCAATCCTCCCCACAATAATCAATCCTGACCAGACAGGCTTTGTTAAAGGCAGAACCTGGGCTCATAATGTTAGAAGGCTTCTTAATATAATTCAGTATTCAAATTATCGCACAAATTCAGGGCTAGTCATTTCATTAGATGCTGAGAAGGCATTCAACAGGGTCGAATGGCCATATTTATTCTCAGTGCTTTCTAAATTTAACTTGGGTTAGTTATTTATTAAATAGGTAAGGATTCTTTATTTCTCCCCCACAGCAAGTTATTACTAACGGTCTTAAATCCCCAGAATTTACATTAGCAGGGGTACAAGACAAGGATGTCCAATGTCACCACTGCTGTTTGCGCTGGCTATTGAACTGCTAGCTGCGGCGATTAGAGATGACCCATTCATTGAAGGGTTTAGATTAGATAAGAGAACATATAAAATTTCACTTTATGCCGATGACATTTTAATTTACCGCAACTCTCCACAACAATCAATTCCACATCTAATTTATACAATTTCCAATTTTGGCTCCTTTTTAGGGTATAAAATAAATCTTTTAAAATCAGAAGCAATGCCATTAACACTAGAATTACTGACTTTTTATTTTCTGGTGCACGTCCTGAGGTGTGAGTCACCCCCCGGAGATTTTCACAGTTCTTCAGTTTGATTCTCCCCCTCCTTTTGTTGTGCAAACCACCTAACACCTGTGAGGCCTGGCACATTTGCATTTGTTTACTGAGACCCAGAGAGCCTAGTGAGGTCAGGAGACCCACTAGAGCTTGTAATGTCCTAGGCAGCTTGTCTTTGCTTGGTAAACTGTGTGTATGCCTCTAGTGTAGAGCCTGGAGATACAGCCAGTTTTTATCTGTTCTTTCTCGAAATTCAAGCTCTCGTGGGTCTCCTGAACTCATTAGACTCTGAGGGAGATGGTGAACTACAGTGTAAACTACCAGTGGCCATTCTACATTGTGCAACCTGTCACTCAGCACTGACCATTCAGCAGTGGTCACTCAGCAGTGGCCTTTTAGCATGCATTCTGCATCACGCAAACTACTGAACAGCAGCTAAGACAGCAAGAATCACCTCATATATGCTCAGTTCTATACCCAGTAAAGTTGAGTGTTCTGAATCCTGTACCGCATTTTGACTGACACGCTGGGGCGAGTACAATCCCCTGATCAGCGCTCACCAGATCCTAACATTTTGAATAGAAAATATTCCTAACAATTGGTCGTGATTCTGTCCATTGTAACTTTGTATGTAAGGGAGTGGCATTGCATGACTACAGCGCAGTGCTGTGCATAAAAGCAGACAGACCCAGGTGGGATAATAATTTCTTCTTTTCGCATTTTTGAGAACGCACATCAGGATGGCCTCCGTATCACTGCCACACAGGAAGAACCTCTCCATGCAACAGGCTTTGGCCTGGCTTCAGGAAATGGACGAAGCAGACTCTGATGGAGGAGAGATTTAATTTGTCCAGCAGGTCACTGATACCTCCTCAGAAGAATCCTAAAAGAAAACGGAACAAGAACCCAACATGCCTCCACGGAAGATGCACCGTGGTACTGGGAAGCCCTGTCTGAGCCAGACTGCAAAAGACGGCACTGTGTGGGTAGAGGAGGACATCGGAATGCCCAGTAGCAAATCACTCATTCTTCACTGCGCAAGCTGGACCCACAGAGTCTGCTAAGGGTTGTCATTGATATAGTACATATGATATTTATATAAAACCATATAGAGTGAGGTTCATGTAAATTTACCATTCTCTATTTGTTTATCTTCCGGCAATGTAAAATTACAAGCATGTTTCAAAGCTTCCTTTGCCTGTTGGATGTGGGAATGCTGCAGACCATCAGGAAGTGCACGGTCCATCAAGCCCGCAGAACAGAGCCGGACTGAAATTTGGCAATTCATGAACTGATGGCATTCATTTCAATTCTGTTTGTAAGAGCAATCGTGTCCCGTTGGTGCCAGTGTGGGTTGCTGGTCAGAAAGCTTTCTGGTGCCAGTAATCAAAGAGACAATGCCCCGAGATAGATTCATTTCAGTTATGCAACACCTTCGATTGATGACAAGGACACGCGGGCAGAACGGCTGAAAACAGACAAATTTGCTGCAATCTCCTACATCTGGACACGCTTTAACAAGAACTGTGCTGAGAGTTTCACTCCAGGAGAACACATGACCATAGATCCGGCCCAGGTGAGGCCAATCATAAATTATAAGGATGCACCAAAAATTCGGCCACAGGAAGTTTTCTGGAGAAATACCTAAATCACTGAAACAACACGGCAGAAACACAATTGTAATCACATAATAAAATTGCCATTCTAAATATGAGAAGAACGCGGCACAGAAAAGAAGTCAATCCGAGCATGCGCACTCCATCTGCAGCGGACGTTTTTGAAAAGGCAAGAAAGTTTTCCAGTGATGTGCCAAGGAAAAAGGCATAACAAAAAAAAAATAAAATTCATTGCCAGATCACGTGGTCATCTTTGAAACATTCCCTGTAGATAATAATTATTACAATTTAATAATACGTTTCATTCACTTGAATGGGCTTCCAAACGTTCGGCCGGCAATTATTTTGTATAACAGACCGCTGTCTGTCTGTCAATACTATGAATGGTAACAAATAAATAATAATAAATAAAAAACTTTTTTAATTGAATTTATTCTTCGAATTGCAATTCATTGATTTTAGTGAGTTTAGGATAACAATAATTTTTTTTTGTTTTCTTATTTGACCTACACAATTTCACAAATATTTACAGAATAGTTTTATTCTTCCGATGATCAGTAACAGCTATTCAAAATATATAATTTAGTGCATTTTGCAATGAAAGAAAGTTGAGCAGAATTAAGTTCAAGTTATTGTTGGTGTGGCCCTCTGACACAATTCAGGTTTCTCATGTGGCCCCTTGTAGAAATCAATTGCCCACCCCTGAAATAGATAAACAGCTGTTCCCTACCAAGGTTCGTTGTCCATTCACACAGTATATATCGCAACCAAGCCAGACAAATTTGGGATCAAATTCTGGATAGCCACGGATTTGGAGACCAAATATGTCTGCAATGCATCTCTCTCTCTCTCTCTCTCTCGCTCTCTCTGCTTTTACAGTGTGGTGTACACGTGTTTACCCAAATGGCACGGATGTATTCCATAAGAGCAGCAAGATGCAGGTGGCCAGTAGTGTTTTTTTACAATATGCTGGACCTGGCAGCGGTGAATGCCTACATTTAGCACAAGGCATGCACAGGGTGGACAGGCAAAAGAAGATTGTTTCTGAGTTTTCTTCTGGCTTCTGAGCTACTCTGAGTAAAGAAATGCAAATGTGCCAGGCCTCACAGGTAATGGGTGTGTTTGCACAACAAAAGCAGGAGAACAATGGAGCTGCAGGCCTGTGAAAATCTCAGCAGGGGTGCTACTAGGTGTGAGGGCCAGGGAATTTACGCAAATTTGCGCAGGTTTAGTAAAACTAGTAAATTGCACTCCCTTAACCCCACAATTTCTCACCCGTTTGAATGGTCTCCAGCGGGCTTTGTTTACTTATAAAGATTGCGCCAAATTTGAAAGATCTATATAAAACTAATTTTGCTCCTATTTTTAAGAAAATTAGATCAGACCTAGATAGATGGTGTAATCTTTCCTTATCCCTATTAGGCCGTGCCCACCTTGTTAAAGTGAATATTCTACCTTGCCTTCTATACCCATTTCAGATGCTACCAGTTATTATTCCTAACAAAGCACTTAAACAGTTACGTGGCTTCATTATTTCCTTTATCTGGCGAAAAAAAGACCTAGACTAAGATATAGCCTTCTAAAACTATCGAGCAGATGTGGAGGCCTAGCCGCCCCTGAAATGGCACTTAAATGAACTTACTTTACTCTATGGAACTTACTATATCCTACACCCAATAAACTGAGAATTCTTACTAAAGATAATTTTATTTTTAAAAATATGACTAGAATGTTTAAATTAGTCCGAAAATAGAAGGGCTTGACTCCTACCTTTCACTTCTCACACCCTTACATAACAACCCAGATTTCCCCCCGGGGATGAATGAAGGCTTAATACATTTAAGAGACAAAGGAATACATGTTATAGGTGATCTGATAGAGAATAAACACTTAATGACCTTTGAACAATTCACTGCAAAATTTGGACTCAATAAGAAGTTCTTCTTGAAATACCATCAGATCCGCAGCTTTATAACAAAAAATCTCAGAGTTTGTTCAAGTGGATTCTGCGTTTCCCCAATAGAGGAACAGTTGAATAAAATTACTTCACCTCGATCTGTATCCAAAATCTTCTACAATATTTTGATAAGGGCCAATACAGATAGCTCAGATAAAACTAGGGTGTTATGGGAAAAGGACTTTGGAAAAGAAATTCAGATGACTGATTGGGAAGCCATATGTGAGATGCCTTCCTATCTTACCAGCAACTCTGCCTGGGAAATGCAGTAAAAATCGTTCATCGTCTGCATGTTACTCCTGTCCAAAGACATAAAGTGAATCAAAAACTCTCCAACCTCTGCAATAAATGTAAAATTCTAGAATGAACTCTTATCCACTGTTTTTGGAGCTGCTCGAAAATTCTACAATTCTGGATGGGCGTCGTAAAAGAACTTGAGAAAATTTTTCACTGCTCATTGGATATAGGACCAAAGACTTGTTTGCTTGGCATGAACCTGGAACTCCCTTCCAGGTTTCAAGAGACCCATCTTCTTCAAATTTTACTCCACTTTGCCCGCAAATGCATACTCGTATGCTGGATAAAAGACCAAGTCCCGTCAATAGCACAATGGATTAACACAATCAAAGGTCTTATTCCATATGAAGCTTTTTCAACAGCATTAAAAGACAAACCTTTTAAATTCTATAAAGTATGGGACCCCTTTTTTTTTTTTATCTAACTTGGAGCTGGAGAGAGACACCTATTAGCACTGGGAATGCAGAACTTGGCATGGAAAGAATAAATAGTAATGTAACGGTGATACAATTTTATTCATTCCTATTTAAAATTTATTAAATAATTTTTTTTTTTTTCTGCAATAATGCATATTTAGTAACATTTTAAATGTGTATTTTGAAGAGAATTCAAATGAATGGCAACCGTTTAAACTGTAAAAGCTCATGTGTGTTTACTATGTTTAAACCCTGTAAATGTCAAAAATTTCAATAAAAAAAAAAATAAAAAAATAAAATAGGGGAGATAGCGAACAGCCCTGATGGACACCCCTGCAGATATCTACCGCTTTGGAAACATGCCCGTTAAGTAAGATTCTGCTGATCAGGTCCTTGTACAGCAGTCCCACCCAAGCTATGAATCGTTTGGGAAACCCATTTTTTGCAGAACCTGAAACAGGAACTGGTGCGAGACACGATGAAAAGATTTTTTTAAATCTAAATTTAGGACTACTAATTGAATGTTTCTGTCTCTCGCATAACAGATGGCGTCTCTGATCAGTACTAGGTTGTCTGTGATCTTCCTCCCAGGCACAGCGCAGGTTTGATCCGAGCGGATCACATCCTCTAAAACTTTATTAAAAAGTTTGCAGTCAAAATTTGAAAGTGTAATCGGTCGCCAGTTTTTTAGGTCCGTCTTGTCTCCTTTTTTTGTAAAGCAAAGAAACTATCCCTATTCTAAAACTGTCAGGAAGACTGCCTTTGACTGTTTTTAAATTCTTTAAAAACAGTCATGTGCAAAAATGTCCCAGAAGGTCAGGTAAAACTCTAGAGGGAGCCCATCCATACCTGGGGCCTTCCCTCATTTAAATTTTAAATTTCCTCTATAATGTCTGTGTATCTGTTTTGGGCTGTACAAGTCTTTATAAAATGTCTCGACCCCTTTTTTCTCTGCTTCCTTTCCTGCAAATTTTAACTTTGTAAAAGCCACTCCCTTCAATATAATCAACCTGGTACAACCTGGTACACTTTTCTCCTTCTTCTAGCTCTCTTTCTTTGCTTCTTAAAATAATCCCCTTACCCTTGGTTTTGGCTAAAACGGACATCTCTCTTTTTTTACATCATTTAACTTTTCTTTAAAATCAAACCCATTATTTAAAAGTTTACAATATCACTGCAGTCTTTTTGCAGCCCCACCATTAGTTTTTCTTCCTTAAACTTTTTTCCCTTCCTTTCTTTTTCAAAAACTGTCTCGTCCGGTCTTTTACCATCTCACACCACTGTGCTTGTGAGTCGAAAGGGTCCTTGGAGGTTCTGCAATTGGTTTAACTGCTCCTTATATTTTCTGACCACTCCTATGTCCTCTAAAAGAGAGCAGTTCAGCTTCCACAACCCTCCCACTACCATCACACCCGTGGGAAGCAAAAGGGTTCATGACAACATAAGGCAGGAGTCGGCAACCTTCACCACAAAAAGAGCCATTTGGACCTGTTTCCCACAGAAAAGAAAAGAAAACACAAAACCCTTTTTTTACATTTAAATTGAAATAACACTACATGTAAAGTTTTTTTTGCCTTTATGCCATGTATAATCAAACCATAATGTGTTGCATTTATGAAATCAATGAACTGCAGAGAGAATGAATTTACATTTCTGTATGTGTAAGGATGTAAAAAATGATGTAATACTGATACATTGAACGGTTTGATATAAGTCAAAAGATGATTACATTACAATATGCAGTGTTTGCTTGTTTACATTTCATTTTCTTTTGCCGTAAGTTTAATGATCTGTCTGTGATCTAGTGCTAATGCCTCGTTCAGCCTGCGCGCGGAGCGTGCAGCTGACGTCCATTACAGCATTGGACGTGACTGAAGCTACATCGTGTCCGTGTCATATTTTCTATTTCCTTTTATACAGGTAAGAACGAGGGTTGTATATTGTGTGAACAAGTCATATATGTGTTTAATACTGTAAGGAACATGCGGGGAGTAAATATTAATGATTGTATTTATGTAAGCCCATTTAGCAGACTAGTGTGAAGTGTTAGCCAGTGTAGCCTGCATGCTAGCTGTGTAGCACATGGTGGAGCCCATTGATCTAGGTTAACATCGCAGCCACCATTTTCTGTGTGTGTGTATACGTTTTATATCATAGGGATGAGGTAAACGTGTTATTGTTAAAGTTTAAGAAAATTGTGTTTAAAGAGTGTTTAATGGGAAGAGGCAAGATATTTTTTATTTAAGTTTATATGTGTAAGCACAATGCTAATATTGAGAGTAAAATGTTAAGTGTATTCTGAATTAATAATAACTATAAAACAGCAGTGTTTAGAATTAAAGAATATCTATTGTGCTTTTTATTGTTCTAAACACTACAGAGTAAAGTTTAATCTATTTTGTTTAAATAATCTTTTATTAAATGTACTGTCAATACTGTTTTAAAATGCTGTGAATACATTTTAATATCTACTGTTTTATGAATGTTTAAAAACAGTATGAATGCTGTAAACACATTTTTTAATGTTTTTGGTAACTCATGTTAAAGGTAACTCAGGTATTTTAGTAAGAAAGAGTTATAACTTACCAGCTGATATTTTTCCTAATCGTGAAGTTTCTCAGAGAGACAATATGTCATGCAAAGGGATTATAACGTGTAGGTGTGATACTGTGTAAATGTTACTGTGTAAATGCTGTTCATGGTAAATGCATTACAACATTGGACGTGACTGAAGTTACATCGTGTCCATGTCATATTTTCTATTTGCTTTTATACAGAGGCGTAACATTCGAAGGCACTGCTGGGATAGGTGTGCAGCATGGTCTAGCGTCTACAACAGATGTCCCCAGCTGTCACACATCTCTTTTAAACAACCCAGAACATCAGAAAGCAGCTGGCGAATCAGCAACAGTGGTATTCCAATTGTCTCAGGCAGCTTGCATATGATCTGAGGTATTTCTGCATACCAGGAGAGCTGCTATGACTACCTAAAGATTGAAAGGTACCACTTCACTGCTAGCATATACATACACTCAGCTACTTAGTCAAACATGCTACCAACAAGGGCCGAACTGCTCTCATCACGCTTATTTCAAACCAGATACAGAGAGGAGAGCTAGACGAGCTTGAGGATAGAGGTATGGCTGACTTACTCCATCTTCAAGACAAAATTTCTGAGATCCAGATAGCTGCTAAAGCTGGAACATCAAAACAAGTAGGCGAGCAACAGAATGGGGAGTAAAAAAAAAATATTGGAGGGAATTGAAGCCTTGCAGCTTCAGTTAACATGAAACATGAAAAGCACTTTTGTACGTCGCTCTGGATAAGGGCGTCTGCTAAATGCTGCAAATGTAATGTTAATGTAAATGTTAACAAACGCACAAAAACAGAATGAGAACCATAACCCAGAGACAAAAGAAATTAATAAACATTACCCCAACCAGACAGTCACCACAGAGTGTAGTTTACAGTCCTGCACTTCACCAACGAGCATGCTTGGAGGCGGGAGATGTGGAAGGTCGGGTGGATGTGCAAAACACCAGGGAGCTTGAGACGCACTGGCACGGGTTTTATCACCTTGAAAATGGAAAACGGACCCATAACACGAGGGGCAAGCTTTCAGGATATGGCCTTGAGAGGTAGGTCACGAGTAGAAAGACAGACCTTCTGGCCGATCCGATATCGAGGGGCCGGTCTGCAATTTGCGATTGGCCCAATGCCTATAACTCTGGGATGACTTTAGGAGGGCTGCCCGGGCCACCCTCCACCCGCGCCGACAACGCTCGAACTGGAGCAGGAGCTGGGTGGTTTCCTTCACAGAGGGAAGCTTGGGCAGGGGAATGAAGTGACCCATCTTCGAGAACCTGTCGACCACCGTGAGAATGGCCGTATAACCAGCGGACAGGGGAAGGCCGGTAACAAAATCCACAGCAATGTGTGACCATGGGAGTCGGGGTACAGGGAGTGGGTGTAGGAGGCCTACTGGACACCCCTTGGGGTTCTTGTGTTGATTGCATGTGGGACAGGCAGCCACGAATTTGGGAACGTCCCTGCGGACAGACGGCCACCAAAAACGCTTCAGGAGCACGGCCGAGGAACGAGGAGCACCTGGGTGACAGAAGAAAGAAGAGCTGTGGCACCACTGGAGAACGAAGGTGTGAAGGCACTTAAAGCCTATGTGGCGGGTAGCCCTCAGGGACAGGTTGACCTACGGTGGCCTGCTGGACCTTCTTCTCTATCTTCAGGCTGAGGGCGCGGACAGTAACCGTGGTTGAAAGTATGGGGTCGGGTGGTGGTTACTTCTCATTAGGGGACTGCAAACGGGACAAGGCGTCAGGCTTTCCATTTAGCGACCCCGGCCGGTAGGACAAGGAGAAGTTAAATCACCCAAAAAACAATCCCTAACGTGCTTGACGTGGATTCAGGTGCTTGGCAGTCCGCAGATATTCCAAATTACCATGATCGGTCCTTCAGTTTGGTAAATGCCCACAGAGCTATAGCCCCTGATGAACCGCTGATAGAAATTGGCAAAACCCAAAAACCTCTGTAACTGCTTACGGGTGGTGGGTTGGGGCCAGTCCTTTACCGCCTGAATCCTGGCTTGGTAAATCTGGATGTGACCGGCAGAAAGGACAAATCAAAGGAAGGTGGTGCTGGACACTTGGAAATCGCATTTCTCCGCCTTAACGTATAATCCATTCTGGAGTAGCCGCCCGAGTACCGAACGCACATGCTGGACATGTTGCGTGAGAACACAAGAATGTCATCTAGGTATACGAACACGTAGTGGTTGAGTATGTCTCAAAGAACGTCATTCACCAACGCCTGGAAGACAGCTGGCGCATTGGTAAGGCCAAATGGCATAACAAAGTATTCATAATGCCCTGATGGGGTATTGAATGCTGTCTTCCACTCATCCCTCTCCAGGATGCGGACAAAGTGGCAGGCATTGCGGAGGTCCAGTTTTTTGAAGATGACTGAGCCCTGGAGAGAGTCGAACGCAGAAAACATCAAGGGCAATGGGTATCGGTTCTTGACAGTTATGGCATTTAGGCCCCGATAGTCAATGCAGGGACGGAGGCTCTTGTCCTTCTTTTCCACAAAAAAGAACCCAGCGCCTGCCGGAGAGGAGGACGGGCGGATAATGCCAGCAGCCAGCGAGTCCTGAATGTATTGGGTCATGGCCGCCTGCTCGGGTGCTAAAAGATGGTAAAGCCGGCCACGAGGTGGCATAGTTCCCGGCAGGAGATCAATGGTGCAATCGTAGGGCCGATGCGGGGGCAAGGAAGAGGCTCGAGTCTTGCTAAACACTGTACCGAGGTCATGATAGACAGATGGAACTGAACTGAGGTTGGGGGAAGTCTCCGGAGAGCATGAGACCGGCCTGGGGGAAGATGGAGTGAGGCAGTAAGATTGGCAATAGGTTCCCCAATCGAGAACCCGACCGCTGGACCAGTCTAGGTGGGGGTTGTGCTTGCAGAGCCAGGGGAAACCGAGCATGACCGGGGCGTGAGGGGCGGAAATGACTAAGAAGGTGAGCCACTCCCGGTGTCGCTCTCTGATGGTGACCAGAAGGGGCTTAGTATGGTGAGTGGCCTTATCTAGGGGGTGCCCATCCAGGGCCCGGACCTGGGGAGTCTCCGGTAATGGCTCCGTCTCCAGGCTCAGCTGATGAGCAAGGTCTAGATCCATGAATTCCGTGTCCGCCCCAGAGTCCACAAAGGCCGCCAGTCGAAAAGTCCTGAGCACCGGAACGGATGCAGATTTTGACTAAGGGCTTGAAAGGGACTGGTAGGATGCGGCTCGCTGTGGCCCCCTCCGTCAATGACGAGCCCGCCCTTTTGCTGGACATGAAGCAGTCATATGCTCGGCTTCACCATAATAGAGACAAAGCCCCTGGGAACGGCGTCTTTTCTTTTCTGATTGAGGCAGGTGCCGACGTGCGATTTCCATAGGCTGCGGTGGGGATAAGGCTGCAGAGGCAGGAGTAGTCCGGGGGGGAGTATGGTGGCGAGCCGGAGGTGTGTGGTAGGCCCGCTCCGGATAGCGCGTGAAACGCTCAGAACGACATTCACGTATTCTTTTGTCGATCCGAATGGCCAGGGCAATCAAGGCATCCAGACCGGGGGGAAGCTCACAGGCAGCTAGCTCGTCCTTCACCTGGGCTAAGGGACCCCAAAAAAAAGGTGTCATATAGAGCAGTGCGATCCCACCCACTGTCAGTGGCATCTGTGCGGAAATCTGCAGCATACTCAGCCACTGCGGCATCCTGGCAAGGGGTGGCTGAACCAAAAACCTTGCATAGTTCCTCAGAGAAGGCAGTGAAGGTAGAGCAATGCAAGGACTGATTTTCCCACTCGGCGGTAGCCCACCGCAAAGCTCGTCCGGAGAGCAAGGTCATAACATAAGCCACCTTGGCCTGTTCGGTGAAAAAAGAGGATGGTTGGAGAATAAAAATTAGGCTACATTGTGCCAGGAAGGACCTACAAAGTTCGTGAATAAGCTGCTGAAGACCCAAAGTAATATCCTGGAGCCATTGCTTATGGGTGGCGGAGACCTGGACCAGAGCATCAAGGGTGGTCTAAAGATCGGTAGCATCCGCGGGATTCATAGCTGGCCAGATTGTTCTGTCAGGGACTCAGGTGCGGGGCTAGGTAAGTGGATGATAGGACCCAAATGCAGGATTCTCCAGACGATATGAATCGAGAGAGGAGGGTTGCACAGGCAGTAAATATTTAATGTCCGAATACAACAGCACAAAAACACAGTCGCGGCACGCACAGGGTTAAAGTAGAAGAAAAAGATGAGAAGGATAGAACAGGCAGGAAAGCAAAATGTCTGAAAACTTATTAACACACAACAGAAGCACCCACTGGGTGAATATAGAAAAAAAAAGAAAAACAATAATGTCTAAATACTTTTGACCACATAGTAGAAGCACACGATGGGTTTAAGCAGGGAAAAAAACAATAACGTCCGAATACTTATGAACACACAGTTGCGGCACTCACTGGGTTAACCCTCTGGAGTCTGGGGGTGTTTTTGACCCCTTGAGAGATTTTGACATGCTTTAACATTTGGTTCTTATTAGTTGCTTTTAAAATATATTATTGACAAAAGACTTATTACACTGTTTTCAGCACAAACTGGGCTACCATAATATGTAAACAACTTATATGTGTTTGTTTGTATTTTTGACAAAATAAGGTTTATGCGTGGTTTTTGAAAAAGCAAAAAAAAAAAAACTCACTGAAATAAGGCCACTAAACCTACAGTAAACATGTTTTCCAAAGACTTTTTGAGAACAGAGCTTCTAATGTAGTTTTTTTTATTTTTAATCATGTGAAAATCATCCTGCCTGCTCATTCACCTTAAACAATACTTTGATTTAAAATTAAAAAAACACTTTCTACTTCGAAAGGCCATATGCGAAGAGGCGTCGCCATGCTGTGACTGACAGCTTCGTAGACAATGGGTTGCATAACGAGCTGTCGATTACATAATGAGTTGCGGATCACTGAGCCAGGATCTGAGTGAGAAGTACAGTACTACAACAAGGAATGTGTTATCTTTGTGTTTATTAAAAATACACATTAGCAAGGACAGCATTAAAAAGGGAATTGTGTAACAATAAAACAATACAGTACAGTATGTATAAAAAATAAAAAGTGCAACAAAAATACACTACAGTAGGGTTCTGCCAATTTCTAGCCTGTGGGGCTACAATACAATGCAACTTAAACAACTTGAACACCCACTTAGTCGGCTTGGCTTTCATGTACTGTGTCCTCCAAGTGTTAGCTTTGCATGCTACCATCCTCTCATTCACGGCTAAATGTCTTCTAGGATGATAAATTGCTTTGCAAGTCTTACAGATTGTGTCCATAATCAATTTCAATCTGAACAGACGGTTATGTTCAGATGTGCCCCTCTCTCTGTCATTTTCTTTGTCTGCATCTGGGTGACTCATGTGTACATTCCACGAAATGTTCCTGTATCTGTCCCTTGACATAATTGTTACTGTGAAAATACTGCTCTGTCGCCAGTAGTCTATGATGGAGGGCAACTTTACCATTGCCATGTAAAATAAGAGCCCAATGTAGCAATACATCTCCCTCACGGTTACATCTCTCCATTTGTATTTGCGTCCCTTGGCTATTGACTTGGCAGCTTGAGCATTTGTGTTGTGGCACAAAGTTGACACAACACTGTCCGGAAAAAACATTTTAAATAGACTACATGGAGAATGAGAGTCAGAAGACTTCAGTTGAGGTTCAGGTTCACGTACAGGCAGGAATTGCAGAGTCTGTGGAACTGTGTTGTTATCTGTCTGATCCTTCCATGACATGGTGGACTGTGTGTGCTGCCTTTGCCCTTTTTGGAGCAGGTGCTTGATCACATCTGTTTATAAAACACACACGAACATCACTAATTGTGTCATTGGTAAAGTTGTTTGCATAGGTCATACAATGCAATAATGATTCAAACTAAATATAATTTAAGAAAATATAAAATATGTACTCAAAATGTAGCGACGCCTGCGTGGCCTGGTGTGAGTTTCCAGTGAAGGCAAGAGTGATGCAGCCACATTCCCAAAAATAATCAAACAATATATTTTAGGATGATAAATAAACTTGAACAATATATATTTGTTAGCATGCATTGTACAGCCTATAGGCCTATTTGTTGATTGGCAATAGGACAGATAAATGTTTGTTGATGGGCCATAGACCATAATGCATCTCAGACATTTACACCATCACTATTTACAGCTGAGCAAATAATATTGTCATTGATAAAGTTGTTTGCATATGTTATACAAAGCAAAAATGATTCAAACTAAATATAATTTAGGAAAATATAAAATATGTACTTATTCAGGATGATTCTCTGTCAAACTCAAAATGGAGCGACAACTGCGTGGCCTGGTGTGAGTTTCCAGTGAAGGCAGGGGTGATGCAGCCACACTTCTAAAAATAATCAAACAATATATTTTTCAGTATTTTTAATGAATACACTTGAACAATATATATTTGTTAGCATGCATTGTACATATAGCATTTACACCTCAGCATTTGGGAACATCTCTGCCAGCTAACACTACATAACAGCCTTTCAGGATGATCAGTGACACCAACAAAAACTGAACTGAGGCTAAAATATAACTTTATATAACGTCAACAATATTTAGGGCATACAATCACAAACAGTTAATGTTACAAATGAGCAGATATTGGTGGATATTTATTGTAACATTAAAAGACAATGCTGACAAAAGCTAGGCAGAGATGTCTACAAACAATATGAGTTCATATGATCAGAATGTAAGATTTAATAACTTACTCATCGTAGCAACTTGCTGGAAAGTCCTCGCTCTTCAAAATGCAAATGCTCCTCGTCGGAATCGCAATCTTCTTCAGATGAAAAGGTAAATTCTCTGGCATTGTTTTATGCCACTGTCCGGGGGGCGTGTGTGCGTGTGACTCAACGTGTGAACTGTTTTACCTGTGAATAGCGGGGGGGGGCGTGTCCGCTCGCAGCTCATTATCAGATAATGAGCTGCGGTGGAAAATCTGTGCCTCTACTTGGTTTTACATGATTTACATTAAATGAAAACATATGGTTTTTATTTCACTGACTTATTCTAAAACTACACACTTTAAGCTGTCTAAAGATATATTTTTTATTTCCGCATGTCAGCTATTGGCCGAGTTCCAGCGCTTTTTGATGACACGTTTCTAAATAAAGTTTACGCAGACAAAGGCGACAGATGGCGCACCCTGACTATTTTATTCATTTAAAAAAAATACAACGTTTTGTTTATGTAGTAAACATACACAAATGAAAGTAGACCATTTACAGATTTAAATTACAGTATTACTTTGACATTTTTGATCAAATATGACCGAGCAGTTTCAGCTCTTTTTGCTGGCATCTGAAAAAAAGCACGTTTGGGCGCCGGCGGCAATTTAGACTCCAGAGGGTTAATAAAAAGGTCCGTGGAACCGGGAGAGCGAAACAGGGCTGCAGAACGACAACATCAGGCGGGATCTTCAGCCTTAGTTGGACCAAGCTGACATCTCTGATGAACTGTTCTTCGAGCGAGTGAATACAGCATGTGCTAATGAGACCGAGAGGCAGAAAAAGAAAAAATTGTCAGGACAGCAAAGACCTGTTATCATCCATTTAGTCCAGTCCAGTCCAGCGATGCTCCGGCTGGAAAGAATACAAATCCACAAACTCAACAAAAGTCTAAGGTTTCCCCAGCTGTTCTTTCCCAACTTGAGGAGATTAAATCTGAAATGGCTCTGTTGAAAGACCTTAAAGCTGAAGTGTCTCAAATTAGGGAGTCCATGCACCAGCCCCAGCAACCGCCAGCAGAGGGGGCCGATGGCTCACCAGGACTGCAATTTACAGCTCAGCAGGTACAGGGCCCGGCACAGGGATACTGGTTTACTGCCGGCCCCAGGCACCGAGGAGGAACTGCTTAGTATCAGCAAAGGTTTGCCCCACAGCCCAGCTTCCCCCTATTAGATCGCGGCCAAAGGAGAAAAGGTTTTGGTTGTCAACAAAGTGTAGTCGAGGATTATTGCACACACTGTTACAGGTGTGGCAGTAGCGAGCACTTATAGCTGGTTGTCAAGCAAGGGGACGGAGATTGTTTAGGGATGAGTCTTTAAATGGGGGAAGGTCACTCGCACGGGACAGGGAGTGACCAGCAATGCAGTAATGTCCCAGCAAGGTGTGAATTTGGGACAGGGGGGTGAAAGACTAATTCTGAAGCAAGGTGTATCCTGTAAGAAAATGCTTTACTGTTCTACCCCATGTGAAGTTAATAACGGGACAACACACAAAAGAGAATGTCAAGCACTCTCATGTATGACTACAAACACCACTCCAAAGAGGGAAAAAGGGGCTAAAAGGACGCCATTGGTAGGGGGGAAAACACATGGTTGATTGCTTCATTCAAGGCCAAAGGGTTCAGGCTTTGTGGGACTCGGGCTCCCAAGTGACCATAATTGATAAGCTATGAAAAGAAACACACCTGCCAGCTGCAAAACTAAGAGACATAATAGAAATTCTGGATATAACACAGATTTTTGACATACAGGCAGCAAATTTGGAGAGTATGCCATACACGGGTTGGGTCGAGGTAACTTTTAGATTAGCTTCAGGGGCTGCATCCAACACAGAAGTTATTGTTCCCACACTTGTATTGAAGGGCAGTAAGCTTGTTCAACCCATCATTGGGTCTAATGTGATCAAGATTATCATAGACAGTGAACTGAAACAGTCAAACATCACTGAGAGGGAAGGGTTAAGTAGAACAGTAAGGGCAGCCTTCCCAGGGCAAGCAACAGCTTTTGTAAAGCAGGTAGCTGCTGTTGTAGAGCAAGTTAGCACCCCACCAGTGGATGAGTATATAGTCAAAACAAAAAGGGAGAGGATCAACATACCAAAACGCACATCAGTCAGAGTTGCATGTCATGTAAACATGGATTCCCCACATGAATACAACATACTTCTCTTCGAGCCAGATGTAAACCCCCGCTGGACAGAAGGACTCGAACTATGTGACATGCTCGTGAAAGTCAATAAGCGGAGCAAAATACCCTCTATTACTTTAAGTGTGCAGAATATTACAGATCATGACATGATGTTAGCAGGGAAAACTGTAATGGGGACTGTCCAGCAGGTCCAAGCAGCCTACCCCGCCTCCATACTAGAGGGGGAGCCCTTCACCTTCAGCTACAACAAATCACATCAGAACTAATAACACTCAGGCTACAGGCAGTGTGTTGGATCCACCTGTGGACCTGGACCACCTCAGTGAGCCAGACCGCGAATTAGTTAATAAGATGTTACGAGAGGAGTGTGCCTCCTTTTCAAGAACAGATGATGATATTGGTTGTATGGAAAAACTTCAACTCAGCATCTCCCTGAAAGACACAGAGTCTGTCGCAAAAGCATACCTCTCTGTGCCCAAGCCACTTTACCGGGAAATGAAGGACTACTTGAATGACCTCATCGCTCAGGGTTGGGTGGAGAAGTCTAACTCACTGTACGCATCACCAGTCGTGTGTGTTTAAAAAAAGGATGGGAGTCTTCGACTGTGTATAGACTTTCATGAAGTGAACAGAAAAACCCTCTCTGACCGCCAGCCTATTCCCCGAGTGCAAGACATAATGGATGGCCTAGGAGGAAACTCATGGTTCTCTCATTTGGACCAAGGGAAAGCGTACCATCAGGGCTTTATGTCAAAGGAGAGTAGACCCACAACTCCTTTCGTCACACCATGGGGTCTTTATGAGCGGATAAGAATTCCCTTTGGTCTGATGAATGCTCCAGCCACCTTTCAGCGCTGTATGGAAGAATGCTTGGAGGGTCTGAGGGATGAAATCTGTATCCAATATCTAGACGACACCCTGGTCTTCAGTAAAACCTTCGAGGATCACGTTGAGAATGTGAGGACACTGCTACAGCGCCTACGGCAGCACGGGATAAATTTAAAACCAAGTAAGTGTGAAGTGTTCAAGCGTAAGTTCCGCTACTTGGGGCGCATTGTGTCTGCTGTCGGCAGTAAGATGGACCCAGCTGATACTGTGGCTGTTAGGGCCTTAAAGGAAAAGAGGCCACAGACTGTGGGAGAATTGAGAGCAGTCATGGGGCTACTGAGCTATTACAGACAGTATATTAGGGATTCAGGAAAACTTGAATTTCTGGCTTTGAAGTGGGCCGTTACAGAGCGCTTTCGAGACTACTTAATCAGCTCATCATTCACTGTATATACAGACAACAACCCACTCACCTACGTGCTATCGACGGCCAAGCTGAACGCAACAGGACAGAGGTGGGTTGCTGAATTAGCAGACTTCGACGTAACAATAAAATATCGCCCAGGCAGAGAGAACTGTGATGCTGACGGCCTTTCGGTGCACAGAGCAGGTGTCTCTTCCGTGACTGGGAGAAACTCAGCTTTGACGGAGATGGGATAATTCATAGAAAGACTGCAACCAAGACACAACTTGTTTTCCCTGAAATAAACAAGTCAACAATTATAAGACAGCTCCACCAAGGTGTGGAATGCACAACATCGCTTGTCCGGGATCGCTTCTGATGGTTCCAAGATGGCGGCGCGGCAGTAGCTTGCAGCGGCCGCTCCGGACCCAAAATGGTGCTAACGTTATTCTGTAGCCCGCCCTACACAACACATGGACATCGGAGCAACCGGTGTCCCTGTGTACAACCGCAAAACAATGAAAGAACTCAGAAACAACCCAAACAACACCATAAATGATGCAGAAGCTATGCGACCCCTGCATGCTCCGAGAACCAGGCCTCCAGACCTCGGCATCGCCTGCGGAGAATGGACGGAGGAGGGGGAATCGGAAGCGTTGCGCAAGGAAGCAAAACGCAGAAAGCGAGCGTGTGCTAATGCTAGGCTAAAAGCTAACCCTAGCCGGCCCACTCCACCATCACAACTGCTGGCAAATATCTGCTCCCTGGACAATAAATTAGACTACATCAGACTCCAACACAGACACTGCTGCGTTTTTGTGTTTACTGAGACGTGGCTGAGCGACAGAGTTCCGGACGCCACCATCCAGCTGGACGGGCTAGCCGTGTTTCGTGCCGACAGAAATGCAGCTCTGTGCGGTAAGACTCGCGGCGGCGGTCTGTGTGTTTACATCAACACGGAATGGTGTAAGAGCTCTGTGCTTGTTTCTACCTACTGCTCATCGCTGCTGGAGTTTATTGTTGTGAGATGTAGACCTTTTTATTTAAACCGGGTATTCACCACCCCTATTGTGCTCGGAGTGTACATACCACCTAGCGCTAATGCTAAGGAAGCGCGTTTAGCGTGCTCTACGGGACCATTAGCGGACTTCAAAACACACCCTAATGGATTGTTTATAGTCGCCGGAGATTTTAATCATGCAAATCTCAGGACTGTGCCTTCCAAATTCTATCAGAATGTGGACTTTGCAACCAGAGGAAAAAACACGCTGGATGTTGTTTACACAAACATCCGGGGCGCATACCTAGCGAAGCCCCGCCCCCACCTCGGGTACTCAGATCACATCTCTGTTATGTTGATCCCAGCATACAGACCACTCAGCAGGCATTCAAGACCAGCTCAAAAACAAGTGAGAACCTGGCCAGCAGGATCTATGTCTGCTCTCCAGGACTGTTTTGAATGCACTGACTGGGACATGTTCAGGGAAGCTGCAACCAATGGCGATTTCATCAACTTGGAGGAGTACACTACAACAGTGACCAGTTACATCGGCAAGTGCATTGATGATGTGACTATCTCCAAGACCATCACTATACGCTCCAACCAGAAGCCATGGATGACCGCCAAGGTTCGTGCGCTGCTAAAAACA
The DNA here is from genome assembly GCA_024362625.1 of Silurus asotus. Classification (NCBI taxonomy): domain Eukaryota; kingdom Metazoa; phylum Chordata; class Actinopteri; order Siluriformes; family Siluridae; genus Silurus; species Silurus asotus. The sequence goes on along the minus strand of MU551615.1, from coordinate 87,740 downwards.
AGAGACTCTGCCTTCAGAGCAGGGGACAAGACGGCCTTGAAAACAGCAAGGGCCAAACTGTCCTGTGCTATCAGAGAGGCGAATCGTGCACACGCCAAGAGAATCCATGGCCACTTCCAGGACAGTTGGGACACCCGGCGCATGTGGCAGGGCATCCAGGCGATCACGAATTACAAGACCACATCACCTGCTTGTGACCGTGACGTCTCCCTTCCAGATGCGGTGAACGACTTTTATGCCCGGTTCGAGGTGCAGAACAACGTGGTGGCGAGGAAGACAATCCCTCCTCCCAGTGACCAGGTGCTCTGTCTAACCACAGCTGAAGTGAGGAAAACTCCATGCAGAGTTAACCCATGGAAGTCTGCTGGACCTGACAACATTTCTGGCAGAGTGCTCAGGGAATGTGCAAAACAACTAGCAGATGTCTTCACTGACATCTTCAACATCTCCCTGAGCAGTGCCACTGTTCACTCATGCCTCAAGACGACGACCATCATTCCTGTGCCAAAGAAATCGACTGTCTCCTGCCTCAATGACTATCGTCCCATTACACTCACACCCATCATGATGAAGTGCTTTGAGAGGCTAGTCATGAGGCACATAAAGACCCAGCTCCCACCCGCACTGGCCCCCATGCAGTTTGCGTATCGTCCAAACCGCGCCACGGACGATGCCATCTCCACAACCCTCCATCTGGCCCTCACCCATCTTGATAACAAGGACTCTTGTGTAAGGATGCTGTTCATAGACTTCAGTTCAGCATTCAACACAATCATTACCCAGCACCTGATTGAGAAGCTAAGCCTACTGGGCCTGAGCACCTCTCTCTGCAACTGGATCCTGGACTTCCTGACTGAGAGACCTCAGTCAGTCCAGATTGGGAACAGCATCTCCAGCACCACCACACTGAGCACTGGGGCCCCTCAGGGCTGTGTGCTTAGTCCACTGCTGTTTACTCTGCTGAACTCACGACTGTGCACCAACGCACAGCTCGAATCATATCATCAAGTTTGCTGATGACACGACCGTGGTGGGTCTAATTAGCAAGAACGAAGAGTCAGCATACAGAGAGGAGGTGCAAAGGTTAACAGCCTGGTGTGGAGCCAACAACCTGTCTCTGAACGTGGAAAAAACCAAAGAGATGGTTGTTGACTTCAGAAGAGCACTGAGTGACCATTCTTCACTGATCTTCGATGGATCTTCAGTGGAGATCGTCAAGATTGTCAACCAAATTCCTTGGTGTTAATCGGGCGGATAACCTCACCTGGTCACTTAACACCAGCTCCATCACCAAGAAAGCCCAGCAGCGTCTCTACTTCCTGAGAAGGCTGAGGAAAGCGCATCTCCCTCTGCCCATCCTGACGATGTTCTATAGAGGGACCATCGAGAGCATCTTAAGCAGCTGCATCACTGCCTGGTTTGGGAATTGCACTGTCTCGGATCGCAAGACCCTACAGAGGATAGTGAGAACAGCTGAGAAGATCATCTGAGTCTCTCTCCCCTCTATCATGGACATTTACACCACACACTGCATCCGCAAGGCACACAGCATTGTGGACGTCCACACACACCCGTCACACACATACTTCACCCTCCTACCATCAGGAAAATGTTTCCAAAGCATTCGGGCCGTCACATCAAGACTGTGCAACAGTTTTTTCCCGCAAGCCGTCCGGCTCCTGAACAAACATCTGGACTGAACTCTCTCTCTCACACTTACACACAACTGAGTGACTGATCTGTACAACCGGACTCGACACACATACACTTCACACACCCAGGTTTCAGCACCATTCACACCTCTCATTATAGCAAAATGTTTACATGCTGTTTGTTGCTGATCTCCAGGACTTGCTCTTTTTGCACAATATTCTGTCAATCCTTTGGTCACTGATTACTTTATCTTGATTGCTGCTATCATATGTTTACACTATTATAGAATTGCAAAATTCTGTTAACATTTCTGTTTACACTTCTGCTACTGTGCACCTTATCCTATCACGACAGGTTTTACTGGCGGAGCTACTGCTGCTTTTATTTTTATATTTTGTGTATTGTGTATTGTCCTGCACTGTCCTGTGTTGTCTTGCACTGTTTGCACCAGTTGCACACATGCACTATGTGGCGAGGATCTTAGTTCCTGGCAATATGTTCTTCTGTTCTGTGATTGTTGTTTTATGTTGTTTTATGTAGCACCTGGGTTCAGGAGAAACGTTGTTTCATTTCACTGTATACTGCATCAGCTATATATGGTTGAAATGACAATAATAGCTTCTTGACTCTTGACTCTTCTGGCCACACATGCAGAGAGAGATTGAACACTATGTCACTCAAAATTGTACCTGCCTTAAACAGAAAAAACCCTGTCGAGAAACAAGAGCTCCACTCACACCGATTGTCACCACTCAGGCATTCAAGCTTGTATCCATTGACTTTCTACACCTAGACAAGTGTAAAGGTGGATATGAATACATATTGGTAATCGTATATCATTACACACGCTTTGCACAAGCCTACCCCACCCTCCCCTGAGGATCCATCACGATCAGGGAGGGGAATTCGAGAACCAGTTGTTTGCGCAGCTGAAGAGGAACTGTGGAGTAATGGGTTTAAGAACAACACCGTACCACCCACAAGGTAACGGGCAGGTGGAGCGCCTGAACAGGACACTAATGCAGATGTTGAGAACGCTCACCGAGAGGCAAAAGTCAGATTGGAGAGAGTCGTTGCCCAAGCTTATCTACTCATACAACAGCACTCGATGTGAAGTCACAGGTTTCTCCCCCTTCTACCTCCTATTTGGAAGATCACTGAGATTACCTGTGGATTTATTTTTTGGCTTGTCACCAGAGGGTGGGACTACTGATCATCAGGTGTATATGAGAAGGTGGAAAAAACAGATGCAAGAGGCTTATGAGATGACAACGGCAAATGCAAAAAAAATGTGCTGAAAAGAGTAAGAGAAATTATGACAGCAAAGTGAGGAGTTCTGTATTGCACGAGGGTGACCGGGTTCTTGTCAGAAATTTGACACCCAGGAGCGGAACAGGGAAGCTCCGCAATCACTGGGAGGATTGCATTCACAAAGTTAATAATCAGGTGGAAAAAGACATGCCTATATATGAAGTAATATCAGAACAAGGAAAATCGAGAGGACGTAGGATACTGCATCATAACCTGCTGTTACTGTGTGACCATTTACATTTACATTTACATTTGCGGCATTTAGCAGACGCCCTTATCCAGAGCGACGTACAAAAGTGCTTTAAATCTCTAGTAGTGAATAAATCTTACACTGGTACGAAAGAATACAAACTCAATATAAATATAACTCGAATTCTACAAACTTGGAAAGTGCTAATTTAAGTATTTCAGGAAGAGGTAGGTCTTCAGTCGTCGCTTAAAGATAATCAGGGACTCTGCTGTACGGACATCTAGGGGAAGTTCATTCCACCACCTCGGTGCCAGAACAGAGAAGAGCCTTGAATTGTACTTACCTCTCAATCTGAGAGAAGGTGACCATTTGCCACTGGAAATACAACTAAAACCAGCTAAAGCAAAAAGACAAATCACAGCATCTACCCGCAAAGGAACTGAGCAACAACACCAAGCAGCAGATGTTGAGGATAGTGATGAAGATGACTATGGATACTATCCACCCAGGGATCAGCCTTTCCATGTGATACAGCCCGAAGTAGACACAGATAGTCGGGATGCTGACAAGGAAGCTGAACATCTTTCACAGGATGCTGGGCCTCAGCAACAGGACATTTGCCAGCTGGAACAGGATAGTGGAGATACACTGACATTGGGACACATCAGGACAACAGGAGATTATTTGCCAGGAGGAAACTGTTTTGAGGAGAGACCGTCCATAGTGCAGTCACCTGTTCAGAGTGGAACCCACTGTGCACATGAACAACTATATTAGCGGCCAGTCAGGGAGAGATGGCCTCCAAGATTTCTTCACATATGACCAGTTGGGCAATCCTGGTTGTTATAGTACCAGAACAAGTAACAATATGCAGTGATATCCACCACTACCTTATAGAGCCATGCAAGCGGCAAGTGCATGGATGACTCCAGTACAGCACTTTGGCTACCAGCCTGTTGTAGTACCAGGGTACTGAGTGTGAAACATACTTACCCATACACATACACTATACACTTATGATGGACTGTTGAACAATCTGAGTGTTAAACATACCATACACATACACCATACACTCATCGATGGACTGTTTAATAATCTGAGTGTTAACACACTTACCCATGTGAGCATAAACTAAACTGAGGGACAAGCCGAGAGCTAACATGTGCACTATAAACACTATCCTAGGCCTTTAAATTATCTGAGTGCTCGTATAAGAACTGTTACAAAGGTAATCAGGTGACATCATAGGTACTGTTTATTTTGCCTTCATCATTACCCATCTGTTAGTTGGGATGTCGAGGATGACATCTGTGTTGAAGGGGAGTATGTAAGGATATAAAAAATGATGTAATACTGATACATTGAACGGTTTGATATAAGTCAAAAGATGATCTGTGATTAAAATGCTGTTTTATTTACATTACAATATGCAGTGTTTGCTTGTTTACATTTCACTTTCTTTTGCCATAAGTTTAATGATCTGTCTGTGATCGATTGCTAATGCCTCGTTCAGCCTGCGTGCGGAGCGTGCAGCTGACGTTCATCCATTACAACATTAGACGTGACTGAAGCTAAATCATGTCCATGTCATATTTTCTATTTCCTCTTATACAGGTAAGAACGAGGGTTGTATAATGTGTAAACAAGTCATATATGTGTTTAATACTGTAAGGAACATGCAGGGAGTAAATACTAATGATTGTATTTATGTAAGCACATTTAGCAGACTAGTGTAAAGTGTTGGCCAGTGTAGCCTGCGTGCTAGCTGTGTAGCACATGGTGGAGCCCATTGATCTAGGTTAACATCGCAGCAACCATTTTCTCTGTGTGTGTATAAGTTTTATATCATAGGGATGAGGTAAATGTGTTATTGTTGAAGTTTAAAAAAATTGTGTTTAAAGAGTGTTTAATGTGAAGAGGCAAGATGTAAATTTATATGTGTAAGCACAATGCTAATATTGAGAGTAAAATGTTAAGTGTATTCTGAATAATAATAACTATAAAACAGCAGTGTTTAGAATTAAAGAATATCAATTGTGCTGTGTATTGTTCTAAACACTACAGAGTAAAGTTTTATCTATTTTGTTAAAATAATCTTTTATTAGGTTATTTGTCAATACTGTTTTAAGATGCTGTAAATACATTTTGATGTCTACTGTTTTATGAATGTTTAAAAACAGTATAAATGCTGTGAACAAATTTTTATATGTTTTTGGTAACTCGTTAAATTTTAACTCAGGTATTTTAGTAAGAAAGAGTTATAACTTACCAGCTGATATTTTTCCTAATCGTGAAGTTTCTCAGAGAGACATTATGTCATGCAAAGGAATTATAACATGTGTAAGTGTGATACTGTGTAAATGTTTTATGCTTTTCATGGTAAATGCATTACAACATTGGGCGTGACTGAAGCTACATCGTGTCCGTGTCATATTTTCTATTTCCTCTTATACAGAGGCGTAACATATGCAACAAAAAAATTTTGAACTCCTTAAATAAAGACATTGGGTTGAAGGTTACTTTCAAGTAAAATACTTAATTTCTATTTGAGTCCTTCTTGCATTCATGAAAAGAAGGCCGAACATAAATTATCCACCGGCAGCAAAACAAAAATAACGTCCTCTTCTGTGTGCCGTCATCCTTTTACTGGCGCAAGCAGTCAGCTGTCAACCGGAATGATAAAAGGACTATTTCGCCGAACAATGAAAAAATATGAATACAGTGGAACCCGGTTATGTCGATGTTGCAGTTAGCGGGGTGCCAAAAAGCATCGAGGTAACCAATGATCGAGATAAACGAAAATCAAAATGGCGGCAATATATTAACGTGCTTGAAATTTCTTTATGTACATGATGTGCGTTAATAAATGAGAATGTGCTTGCACATGTTTTTGAAGGTGTTTTTTACACAACAGCGTTGCCGCAATTTATTTTATGAAGGCATGCTATTAAAATACATACAGTACATGTTTATCTGTCAGGAATCCACCTGCCATGCCCTCTTCGGCCCCCTTCGGCGTGTCAGGTGTTTTCTCGGCCGCTTTCTCTGAAGCTCTCGGCTTCAATCGCGCACATATGGTGCTCGTTTATCATCATCACCAGCTCCTATTTAAACTTCCACACTCTCACTGTCCGTTATTGTTGGTATATGATGGTTGACGGCGGTCTTTGTTGTCACGCCTTCCCACCGGCACTCTCTCAACGGCTGCGCTTTTCTTTCCAAAGTGCTCCGCAGATTACCCCCCCAAACCCCCCCGATCCTGCCGGTGTTCATTCTATGATTTTGGAAGGTCATCACACGTCCCGGGCCACCAAACGCGGCTTTCGCCTCCCGTTCATCGCATAACATTTAACAACAAAAGGCATATGTGCACTAACTAACAGCAGAGATTCACCAGTATACAATACAACACCTGTAGCACTTCCGTGAGTTCTTCTGCGGCTGCACCGAGATAACCGACGTTAAATGGCAAATTTTTCCCCCCTTGTGCTCGAGATATTAGGGTTCAGCAACATAAAAATTTCGACAATTATATTGACACAAATGATAAAAAATGCTTAAAAATAGGGTTGTCAAGGTAACCGAGGGCGAGATAACCGGGTTCCACTGTATATGCAAAATAATAGACAATTAAAATATGTATCACATTGGTTAATGTAATTTCTGCTCCTGAACCTCAGCGCCCAGCGTCTGCATGTCAGGGCTGTATGATGTCACTTTCATCTTTACACAGGATCGTAAGCTGTCATCTGTGAGGCGTGCGCGATGTTTGTTTTTAATAAAGTTCATGTTGGAAAACACCTGCCCACATACATATGTGGATCCAAAGATCGACAGGACTCCAAGGGCATACTTTTTCATGCTCACATAACATCTTCAAGGTCTGCTGTCAAGCGTTTAAACTTGGATGCCAATATGTCGGCTATGTCGGCCATTTTCGTCTCAAGATCAGGTTGACTCACACTTGCAAATGCAGTCTTGTTCAGTAGGGATGGATCGATGCTTAGGGGAGCGACAGGGAAGGATAATGTGTTTTTTTTTCTTCTTTGAACTCACAGACACTTTTCTTTACTCAGAATTCTCCATAGTTGGCCTAACTGGGGTCGAAAAGTTTGAGAAGTCACGTGCCGGTGGGTGTCGCACATTAGCAGTTGTGACACAAATGAAGAGCGACAAAAAACTTTAACTAGTTTTATTTTGATTTTACAAGATCACCAAAATCTTCAAATTTAGAATTACATTTGAAAAACTAACAGACTAAAATAAAATAAATTTTAATTAAATACTCATTATTTATTTTCCAAAGCCACAGGGAGCCGCAGAAGAGGGATGAAAGAGCCGCATGCGGCTCCGGAGCCACGGGTTGCCGACACCTGGCATAAGGTGATCAGAAAAGAGTGGAGCGTCAATGTAGAATCGTTCGGCAGGCAGTCCCATGTAAAAACTTAGTCTATTGGAGAGGCTCTGGTGCTGTCTCACCACAAAACAGTCTTCTAATTTGAAATCTCTTTCTAAAATATCTTAAAAAGGATAAAACAATCTGTGCAGGGGGGACCTCACACTTCTGACATTAATTGTTGAGATGGTGAGGGCCATGAGCAGTGTGGTTAATTAAAAGGCATGTAATTTGTTTTAAAACTACATATATGAACCTGCAGAGCCAAACATTAAAGTCACATTATTTCTTGACACTTGCTCCGCTTTTATCCCCATGGGCTGGGGGTCAACGGGGCCACAGAAGGGATCTCTTGTAGCTCAGAGGGGCCACAGAGGGGATCTCTTGTAGCTCCTTTGGCGACGATGTTTTTAGCTAAAAATGCAGAAAAGAGACCTCATTGGGAAGCGGTGAGGGCCACATGCGGTCCATATCTTCCCAGGAGGAAGTATCTGGCCGATGCACTGCCCTTAGCTTTTTCTCCTCTGTTACCAGGAAAGGAGATTCCGCAGGCCTTTTCTGTACCTGAGCATAAGGGAGCTCACAGTCACTCCCACTAGTCTCCAAAGACTTCTTTAAAACTGTTTGGAGAGAGGAAGCTGTTTCCTCCTCCCCCTCCTCCATTTCCAACTCCCTTTCTGGGGAGGGCGGTCCTTCCTCCCTTTCAGTTCAATTCAATTCATTTTTATTTGTATAGCACTTTTAACAATGAACATTGTCCCAAAGAACAGATAATGATAATGTGATGATTGAAAATGAATAAGTTCTTTATAAGTAAGTTTGTCCCTGATGAGCAAGCCGGTGGTGACTGTGGCAAGGAAAAACTCCCCGAGATAGCATAGGGAAGAAACCTTGAAATGAACCAAACTCAAAAGGGAACATTCCTTATCTGGGTTGCACCGAATGTCCTTTTATAGCAGATATACAATGTTTTGGGGTACAGTGATGATGATCAGAAGCAAAAAGTAGTCCTGAGTCAATGTAGCAGACTGTTGACATTACCTACAGTCTAATCCATCCTCAAAAGCGCCCGTTCTTACTCCAGAATTTCATGGAACCACCCAAGGTGTTGATGAGTAACCGCCCCAAGCTGCACTGAGTGGCCTCCAGTCAAAAAGAACACTATCCAGAGGCAGACCTGGACAAAGTGGGAAGATCCACGTAGGGGAGAGGGGCAGGAACAGTGGTCACTGGAGCCTTAGGAGCATAGAACAACTCAACAAAGAAAGTAAGAGAGAGAGAGAGAGGGAGAGAGAGAGAAGAGGAGTGACAGGAAGAGAAGGATATGGATCATTAGGTGGCTTTATTGTTGTATGAAGGCTAATACCACTGTGCAGTGTGGACTCCGGCAAGACTCGCTATGGCAGCATAACTAAAAGGGAGAACCAGAAGGCAACACCACATGCGGGATCTCTGGGATAAAAGATGACCCACCACACCACTGTCAACAAACCTGAACGTGTGAGAGTGAGGGGATGACAGCATACAAATATCCCAGTTTACCAAACACTCTACATCCATGCTCCCCCCAGATCTGCACCTTTACCTAAGAAAAAAAATCTACTGATGAAAGGCTTAACTAAATAAATATGTTTTCAGGTTGTTCCATGACTGTGGGGCTTTATATGAGAAAGATCTGCCCCCGCTGTAGTCTTTATTATTTAAGGAACCAACAGATAGCCTGCACCTTTTGATCCAAGTAAGCGTGGAGGATCATACTGGTACAGAATTTCACTCAGACACTTTGGTGCAAGACCTTTAAGTGCTTTATACATCAGTAGTAGTATTTTATAATCAATGAGAGATTTGATTGGGAGCCAGTGTAGACTGATCAAAGCAGGAGTGATGTGGTCATATTTCCTAGACCTTCTGAGGACTCTTGCTGCTGCATTCTGAACTAACTGAAGCTTATTTATGCACTTACTCGAACACCCAGACAGTAAAGCGTTACAGTTGTCTAATTTAGATGTAACAAAAGCAACGACATCATATTTTTAATTTCAGCAATATTTCTAAGGTGAAAGAAGGAGATCCTGGTAATATTATTCACATAAGCCCCAAAAAAAAGACTAGGGCCAATAATAACGGCAAGGTCTTTGACAGCCGTACACGCTGAAACAGAAACATCATTCAGAGATGCTACATAATCGGAAAGTTTGCTTCTAGCTGCATGTGGTCCTAGTAAAAGTACTTCCATCTTATCTGAGTTTAGCAAAAGAAAGTTATCAAGCATCCTCTGTCTAATGTCCTTTACACACTCCTCAACATTGTTAGGCTGATCTCGCTCGTCTAGCTTTGTTGAAATATACAACTGTGTATCATCAGCATAGCAATGGAATCGAATATCATGTTTATGTATAATTTCACCCAGGGGCAGCATATATAAAGAGAAAAGCAGTGGGCCTAAGACAGATCCTTGAGGAACACCAAAATTTACCCCAAAAAGTGTGAAGAACTTACCATTTACATCAACACACTGATAGTGATCAGTTAAATAAGTCCTAAGCCAAGAGAGAGCTGTTACCTTTGTTCCAACAACATTCTCAAATTTAGCAAGCGGTATAGTGTGATCAGTGGTGTCAAAAGCTGCACTAAGGTCGAGCAAAACAAGTAAAGAGAAAAAACCCTGATCAGAGGCCAATAGCAGGTCATTTACCACCTTAACTAGCACCGTCTCTGTGCTATGATGAGGCCAAAATCCTGACTGATATATTTCAAAAATGTTATTCATAAGTAGATGAGAGCATAACTGCTGTGCTACAACCTTTTCAAAAATTTTGGATATAAAGGGGAGATTTAATATTGGCCTGTAGTTGGACAGCTGACATGGGTCAAGGTCAGGTTTCTTAATTAGGGGTTTGATAACTGCCAGATTAAAGGATCTAGGTATATAAACAGTGCTAATGGAAGAGTTTATTATTTTTAAAACAGGTTGAATTACCCTTGGAATTATATGTTTAAAGAAACTTGTAGGTAAGGGATCGAAAAAGCAGGTTGATGATTTTGATGAGGTAATTAATGAAATTAAGTAGTTCTCATGAATAGGAGGGAAGCTTTGTAATTGATTGTCTGTTATAATTACACTGCTGTCTACAGGGTTAATTATAATTGGATTTATATCTGTCTGGACTACTTGCCTGATGTTTTTTTTACTTTATTTTCAAAAATGTTCATGAAATCATTACTACCTATTGATGGTGTGCATGTTAGTGCAGTGCTTTTATTTCCTGTTAATTTTGCTACTGTGCTGAATACAAATCTAGGATTATGCTTGTTATTTTCTATGAGGGTGGAGAAATATGCTGATCTAGCAGCACTAAGAGATTTTCTATGATTTAGGAGGCTCTCCTTTCATGCTATTTGAAATACTGTTAATTTTGTTTGACACCATTTACGTTCTAATTTCCGACTGGTCTGTTTTAAGGTGCGCGTATGATCATTATACCATTGTGCTAAGTTTTTGTCCCTGACCATTTTGATCTTAGGGGAGTTACATCACCTAGAGCGGGGGTCGGCAACCCGCGGCTCTAGAGCCGCATGCGGCTCTTAAGCGCCGCCCTAGTGGCTCCCTGGAGCTTTTCAGTACGATATAAATTAATAAACATTCTTAACGTTTTTCAACGTTGTAAAAATGTGTATAATAAATATTTAATTGGCCGATATAGCTGACAAAGATTTGTGGGTGTCCAAGTTCAAAAGTCTGACAGCCGAACTTGAAGACGTCACTCGCCAGAAAGCCCGGCTTGCCCAAAGCCACGAATGGAGCGTATATAAGGCGTTTAATTTTTTGCGGCTCCAGACAGATATTTTTTATTTATTTTTTGGTCAATATGGCTCTTTCAACATTTTGGGTTGCCGACCCCTGACCTAGAGTAACGTAACGTTGATTGTAGGTATTCAGTGGCTCAGTCAAGCTCTGCGGGGTCATATGGAGATCTATTTTAAATCTTATTTTCCGGAAGATTACTGATAGAACACGCTGCTGTAACTGACGTGAAATTACGCTTAGCATGGTAACGTGACTGTTTTTAATTTTTAATCCAAATGTTAACAACAAGTCAAGAGTGTGTCCACCAATATGAATGGGTCCTATAACATTCTGATTAATTCCAAATAAATCTCTCCACATTTGACTCCACCCCTGAGGCCGCCCCACTTCCTCCACCTTGTCCAATCCCTGAGGTTGGCTGGGAGTTTAAATTTCCCGCCAAAACCTCAGGGCCCGATTCCTCCCCTGTTTGTTCCTCTTGTAGGGTGGCCAGCTGTTTGCCATTTAATTTGTTGGCAAAACTATCAGGACAATCTATGTAGAGATGGTTTGATTTGCCACAAAGATTGCACCGTCTGCCAGTGGTGCACTCTTCAAACCTGTGACCAATTTCTTTACACTTCCCACACATTATTTCTTGACACACTTTAGCCAAATGCCCCGTTTTTCCACACTTCCAACATAGTTTGGGCTTGCCCTGATAATGTATGTAGCCTCTGTTCTCTCCCAACACAATCATCAAAGGCAGATGCTTCAGGCCCTGGTAACCTCCGGCGTCCTCCCATTGTTTAATGTGGATTCGCCAGGAGCAATTCCAGATACCATCCTCATCTAAAACCTTGACTGGTTGGCCTCCAACGGTGCAATATCTGCCCAGCCAGACACAAATGTCTTCTCCACAGTTTCATTTAACACTGCTTTAAGTGAATTGTCAGAGAGTTTCTTCACTGTAAACATGGAGAACTGCGCCTTTACAGTGTCAAACCTTTTGCCAAAAAATATAAATAAAAAAAAAAAAGCAATTCTAAAACTCACATCAAAACCTTTGTTCAGGGGAAGTGTCACTAAGCAGTTCAGTTTACTTGGATTGAAATTGAGAGACTTCTGGATCAGCTTCCTGGAGAAGTCAAGCCAAGACATCCCCAGGAGCCTCCCTTCCACCTCTTTAAATAAAAACCGTACGCTGGGGTGCCTCCTCGTAATTTATTAAATGAAATTGAACACGCTACACAACTCAGAGCTATGTGCACCCAAAGAAAGAAAAATGAGCATGAGCTTGTTCTTTTTATCCTTCTTTATTTCGTTAACACGTGCTCCAGTGGCTTTTGAAAAGGTCTCCAAAGCATGCCCCACTGCACAGAAGTCCTCGTCCCTGACAAGAAACAATGTTGCATCATCAGGGTACACCAACACATTGGCCCTTATCCCTTCTGCACCTGGGATATGCAGTCCCTGGTCCATAGAGCAAAGGTTATAGCGGACATCCCTCTCTGACCCCTCCTCACTGTAGAATCAGCTTGGACAAGTGCCCATTCACCACCACGTGGCTGACCACCCCAGCGTATAGCAGGTGGACCATGGCGGTAAAAGAAGGCCCAAAGCCCATTCACTCCAAGAGTGCAAATAGGAAATCGTTTGAGACCCGGTCGAAGGCCTTTTCCTGGTCCAAACTTACCCTGTGCTTAGCCAAAGGTACCCTGTGCTGTTCTGACATTGCCAATACATCTCTGATCAGCACCAGGTTCATGCCACACATCCTCCCAGGCACACCACAGGTCTAGTCTGGGTGTCCCACCCAGACCATGACTTCTCTGAGGTGCAGAACTATTAGCTTAGCCAAAATCTTGTAGTCAGCCATCAACAACGTGATCGGCCTCCAGTTTGCCAGGTCTAGCCTGTCGCACTCTTTATGAAGGAGAGTGGCATACCCTACTTTAGCAGACAGAGGTAGGGCACTGCACTCTATTGCTTTCCTATACAAGGCCAACAAATCCAAGCCCACCAGTGGCCAGAAAGTTGCCTATTTTATGAAGGAGAGTGAAAATATTTTATTGTCACCATCACATTCTTACAGCATGATTTACTTTTCACATATTAAATAAAATTAATAATTTTTTTTTTTTAAAAGCAGATGAATAAATGAATTGATAAATAAATAAGCAAATCATGATCCACTCTTGTTCAGGACCAGGTGTAAATCCCTATCAAAAAGGGCCATCAATCAAGTCTTCAGCGCAGGCCAAGGCCCTTCACTTCAGGTCCCAGCTGAGTTCCTCCAACTTCTAACCCGCTGCTTTTGTAGCCGTTGTTCGTAAGGCGGCTTCTACGGGCAGCCAGGTTCGGTCACGGTCCACTGGTCCCGCAAAGCGCCGCTCTCCCAGAGCAGGTGTCGCAGGTCTCTGGGGCATGGCATTCGGGCCAGGGGAAGGGAGGGCTTGTGGCCATGCCATGCAAGTACAATACCATCCTGACCGGGAGGATCTCATGGTCCACTATCCCTGATAAATCCTTGTGCCTGTTCTGAAGAGCCGGGTAGGCAGCGTTCCTCCAAACTTGTGTGGTCTCACAAGGATGAGGCCTGGAACTGGACACATGCTCGTTAAGTAAGATTCTGCTGATCAGGTCTTTGTACAGCAGTCCGACCCAAGCTATGAATCGTTTTGGGAAACCTATTTTTTGCAGAACCTGAAACAGGAACTGGTGCGAGACAGGGTGAAAAGCTTTTTCTAAATCTAAATTTAGGACTATTAATTGAATGTTTCTGTCTCTCGCATAACAGATGGCATCTCTGATCAGTACTAGGCTGTCTGTGATCTTCCTCCCAGGCACAGCGCAGGTTTGATCCAGGCGAATCACAACCTCTAAAACTTTATTAAAAAGTTTGCAGTCAAAATTTAAAAGTTTAATTGGTTGCCAGTTTTTCCCCGTTTTTTATAAAGCAAAGAAACTATCCCTATTCAAAAACTGTCAGGGAGTCTGCCCAAGGTCTTAAATTCTTTAAAAACAGTCAGTAATTCATGTGCTAAAATGTCCCAGAAGGTCAGGTAAAAATCCAGAGGGAGCCCATCCATACCTGGGGCATTCCCTCTTTTAAAACTTTTAACAGCCTTTTGAATTTCTAAAATGGTAAAATCCTGGGATAAAAGCATGTTGTCACTGTCGACCATTTTGTCTAAATTTTTTTCAATTTCCTCTACAGTGTCCATGTGTACGTGTTTCGGGCTGTACAAGTCTTTATAAAATGTTTTGACCCCTTTTAAAATCTGCTCCGTCTTCTCTGTTTCCTTCCCTGCAAATTTTAACTTTGTAAAAGCCCCTCCCTCCAATATAGTCTTTAAAAAAAAAAAGTACCTGGTACAATTTTTCTGATTTGTTTCAGTCTCTGGGAGTTTGTATCTTGTTCCTGTCTTATTAGTTAACGTATATGCCCCCAACTGGGACGATGTAAGTTTTATTAATAAGCTTGTCTCTATTCTACCAGATCTTAAATCCCATCGCATGATATTTGGTGGTGACAGGGTTGAGTGGAGTATTTATTCTCGGTGCTGGAAAGATTTGGCTTTGGAACATATTTTCTTTCACTGGTTATGTTACTGTACTTCTCTCCTGTGTCATCGATAATTACAAATGGGGTACGTTTAAAGTCTTTTCCTCTATCAAGGGGTACGAGACAAAGGTGCCCTCTTAGCCTTTACTTTTTACTTTAGCCATCGAACCCCTATCCAAAGCGTTAAGGTGCTCGAAGCATTTTACTGGCATTAGCAGTAGAAACCTAGAACATAGGGTATCTTTGTATGTTGTTGTATCTTTCGCACCAGATTGTAGGTATTCCACAAGTAGTTAAGATTTTGGATCAATTTGGTGAATTCTTAGGTTATAGATTAAATTTCTCAAAAAGTGTTTGTTTCCCCATGAACAGTAGGGGCCTACAAATTTTAGGGAATGATATACCGTTTCAATTGTCTATATCAGGTTTTAAATACTTAGGGATAAATATCTCACAGGGTTTTCCTATCCTTTACAAAGAAAACTTTGCTTCTTTAATTGACAAGTTAAAACTTGATCTCAAAAAATGGAATCTGCTGTTTCTTTCTTTTGCAGGAAGAATTAATTGTGTAAAAATGAACATCCTACCGAGGCTCTTGTACTTGTTTTAGTGTGTCCCAGAATTTTTACCTAAATCCTTTTTTCAGAACTTAGACAGTTTAATTTTATCATGTATATGGTTTGGGAAAACACCTAGGATTCGGAAGGAATTCCTCCAAAGACAAAAAAATTCAAGGTGGATTAGCACTACCTAATTTCAGATACTATTATTGGGCTGCAAACATTTCAAAAGTACTCTATTTGCTTCAAGACCCCAATGATGATTGGTGCATTTCATAAGCGTGTTCTTGTACCTCTTCATAACCCAGCCATTAGGGAGGCACAAGCCAGTGCATTCTTAGTGCCGGTCCCAAGCCCGGGTAAATGGGGGGGTTGCGTTAGGAAGGGCATCCAGCATAAAACATGTGCCAAATCAAATATGCGGATCACAAATGAGAATTTCATACCGGATCGGTCGAGGCCCGGGTTAACAACGACCGCCACAGGTATCGCTAGCCGACAGGGTACCGGTGGAAATTGGGCTACTGTCGGCCGAAGGAGGAAAAGGAGAGGAGGAAGACGTCTACAGAGACGGCAGGGAAAGGAGCTGTGTAGGAGAGTCGAGGTTAGGGTTGGTACTTTAAATGTTGGTACTATGATGGGTAAAGGGAGAGAAGTAGCTGATATGATGGAGAGGAAAAGGTAGATATGCTGTGTGTTCAGGAGACCAAGTGGAAAGGGAGTAAGGCCAGGAACATTGGAGGTGGATTTAAATTGTTTTATCATGGTGTGGATGGAAAGAGAAATGGTGTAGGGGTAATTCTGAAGGAAGAGTACAGTAAGAGTGTAGTCGAGGTGAAGAGAGTTTCTGATAGGGTGATGATCGTGAAGGTGGAAGTTGAAGGGATGATGATAAATGTCATCAGTGCCTATGCTCCACAAGTTGGCTGTGAGATGGAGGAGAAGGATTGATTCTGGAGTGAATTAGATGAAGTGGTAGATGGTGTACCTAGGAAAGAACGGTTGGTGATTGGGGCAGACTTTAATGGGCATGTAGGTGAAGGGAACAGAGGTGATGAGGAGGTGATGGGTAGGTATGGTTTTAAGGAGAGGAATGTGGAAGGGCAGATGGTGGTAGATTTTGCTAAAAGGATGGAAATGGCAGTGGTGAACACTTATTTTAAGAAGAAGGAGGATCATAGGGTGACGTATAAGAGAGGAGGAAGGTGCACACAGGTGGACTATGTGCTATGCAGGAGATGCAACCTGAAGGAGATTGGAGACTGTAAGGTGTTGGCAGGGGACAGTGTAGCTAGACAGCATAGGATGGTGGTCTGTAGGATGGTTTTGGAGGCGAAGAAGAAGAGGAGGAGAGTGAGGACTGAAAGAAGAATAAGATGGTGGAAACTGAAGGAGGAAGAGTGTAGTGTGAGGTTCAGGGAAGAGGTCAGAGAGAGGCTCAGTGGTGTTAAGGAGGTGTTGGATGATTGGGCAACTACTGCAGGAGTGATGAGGGAGGCAGCTAGAAAAGTACTTGGTGTGACATCTGGAAATAGAAAGGAAGACAAGGAGACGTGGTGGTGGAATGAGGAAGTGCAGGAGAGCATAAGGAGAAAGAGGTTGGCAAAACAGAAGTGGGATAGACAGAGTGATGAGAAAAGTAGGCAGGAGTACAAGGAGATGCGGCAGCAGGTTAAGAGGGATGTGGCGAAAGCCAAGGAAAAGGCATATGAGGAGCTGTATGAGAGGTTGGACACTAAGGAAGGAGAAAAGGATTTGTACCGATTGGCCAGGCAGAGGGACCGAGCTGGAAAGGATGTACTGCAAGTTAGAGCAGTAAAGGATGGAGAGGGAAATGTGTTGACTAGTGAGGAGAGTGTGTTGAGAAGGTGGAGGGAGTATTTTGAGCAGCTGATGAATGAGGAAAATCAGAGAGAGAGAAGGTTGGATGATGTGGAGTTGGTGAAGCAGGATGTAGATAGGATTAGTAAGGAGGAAGTGAGAGCAGCGATTAAGAGGATGAAGAGTGGAAAGTCGGTTGGACCAGATGACATACCGGTAGAAGCGTGGAGATGTTTAGGAGAGATGGCAGTGGAGTTTTTAACCAGATTGTTTAACAGGATTTTGGAAGGTGAGAAGATGCCTGAGGAATGGAGAAGAAGTGTGCTGGTACCGATCTTTAAGCATAAAGGAGATGTGCAGACCTGCAGTAACTACAGGGGTATTAAGTTGATCAGTCACACCATGAAGTTATGGGAAAGAGTAGTGGAAGCCAGGCTGAGAGAAGAGGTGACCATCTGTGAGCAACAGTATGGTTTCATGCCGAGGAAGAGCACCACAGATGCCTTATTTGCTTTGAGAATGTTGATGGAGAAGTATAGAGAAGGACAGAAGGAATTGCATTGTGTATTTGTGGATTTAGAGAAGGCGTACGACAGGGTGCCAAGAGAGGAGTTGTGGTATTGTATGAGGAAGTCAGGTGTGTCAGAGAAGTATGTGAGGGTGGTGCAGGACATGTATGAGGACAGTGTGACGGCAGTGAAGTGTGCAGTAGGTACGACAGACTGGTTTAGAGTGAAGGTTGGACTGCATCAAGGATCGGCCCTGAGCCCTTTCCTGTTTGCAGTGGTGATGGACAGGTTGACGGACGAGGTCAGACAGGAGTCTCCCTGGACTATGATGTTTGCGGATGATATTGTGATTTGTTGTGAGAGTAGGGAGCAGGTTGAGAAGAGCCTGGAGAGGTGGAGATATGCGCTGGAGAGAAGGGGAATGAAACTCAGTAGGAGTAAGACAGAATACATGTGTGTGAATGAGAGGGAGGGCAGTGGAGTGGTGCGGTTGCAGGGAGAAGAGCTTCAGAAGGTGGAGGAATTCAGGTACCTAGGGTCAACAGTGCAAAGTAATGGAGAGTGTGTTAGAGAAGTGAAGAAAAGAGTGCAGGCAGGGTGGAGTGGGTGGAGAAGAGTGACAGGAGTGATTTGTGATAGTAGGGTATCTGCAAAATTGAAAGGGAAAGTTTATAGGACTGTGGTGAGACCTGCGATGTTGTATGGTTTAGAGACAGTGGCATTGAGTAAAAGACAGGAGGCGGAGCTGGAGGTAGCAGAGCTGAAGATGTTGAGGTTTTCGTTGGGAGTGACGAGGATGGATAAGATTAGAAATGAGTTTATTAGAGGGACAGCGCATGTACGATGTTTTGGTGACAAGGTGAGGGAGGCGAGATTGAGATGGTTTGGACATGTGCAGAGGAGGGACATGAATTATATTGGTAGGAGAATGCTGAGGATGGAGCCACCAGGTAGGAGGAAAAGAGGAAGGCCGAGAAGGAGGTTCATGGATGTGGTGAGGGAAGACATGCAGGTAGTTGGTGTAAAAGAGGCAGATGTAGAGGACAGGGTGGTATGGAGACGGATGATCCGCTGTGGCGACCCCTAATGGGAGCAGCCGAAAGAAGAAGAAGAAGAAGAAGAAGAAGAAGAAGAAGAAGAAGAAGAAGAAGAAGAAGAAGAAGAAGAAGAAGAAGAAGAAGAAGAAGAAGAAGAAGAAGAAGAAGAAGAAGAAGAAGAAGAAGAAGAAGAAGAAGAAGAAGAAGAAGAAGAAGAAGAAGAAGAAGAAGAAGAAGAAGAAGAAGAAGAAGAAGAAGAAGAAGAAGAAGAAGAAGAAGAAGAAGAAGAAGAAGAAGAAGAAGAAGAAGAAGAAGAAGAAGAAGAAGAAGAAGAAGAAGAAGAAGAAGAAGAAGAAGAAGAAGAAGAAGAAGAAGAAGAAGAAGAAGAAGAAGAAGAAGAAGAAGAAGAAGAAGAAGAAGAAGAAGAAGAAGAAGAAGAAGAAGAAGAAGAAGAAGAAGAAGAAGAAGAAGAAGAAGAAGAAGAAGAAGAAGAAGAAGAAGAAGAAGAAGAAGAAGAAGAAGAAGAAGAAGAAGAAGAAGAAGAAGAAGAAGAAGAAGAAGAAGAAGAAGAAGAAGAAGAAGAAGAAGAAGAAGAAGAAGAAGAAGAAGAAGAAGAAGAAGAAGAAGAAGAAGAAGAAGAAGAAGAAGAAGAAGAAGAAGAAGAAGAAGAAGAAGAAGAAGAAGAAGAAGAAGAAGAAGAAGAAGAAGAAGAAGAAGAAGAAGAAGAAGAAGAAGAAGAAGAAGAAGAAGAAGAAGAAGAAGAAGAAGAAGAAGAAGAAGAAGAAGAAGAAGAAGAAGAAGAAGAAGAAGAAGAAGAAGAAGAAGAAGAAGAAGAAGAAGAAGAAGAAGAAGAAGAAGAAGAAGAAGAAGAAGAAGAAGAAGAAGAAGAAGAAGAAGAAGAAGAAGAAGAAGAAGAAGAAGAAGAAGAAGAAGAAGAAGAAGAAGAAGAAGAAGAAGAAGAAGAAGA
>MU551615.1:0-67139 GCA_024362625.1 Silurus asotus | reverse complement strand
TCAACACCTTGGGTGGTTCCATGTAATTCCGGAGTAGAACGGGTGCTTTGAGGACGGATTGGACTGTAGTTGGTGTTGGCGGTGTGCTGCACTGACTCGGGAGTGCAGTTTGCTTCTGATCATCATCACTGTACCCCGCAACTTTGTATATATGCGTCAGATGGACATTTGGTGCAACCCAGATGAGGATGGGTTCCCTCTTGGGTCTGGTTCCTCTCGAGGTTTCTTCCTTGTGCCATCTCGGGGAGTTTTTCCTTGCCACAGTTGCTCATCAGGGACAAACATACTTACAAAGAACATATTTACATTTAATCACCACATTATCTGTGTAAAGCTGCTTTGAGACAATGTTCATTGTTAAAAGCGCTATACAAATAAAAATGAATTGAATTGAATTGAATCTGCATACTTGATGAAGATGTTGGAGGTATACAGAGGAGCACAATTGTGGGTGAACAGGGAGTAGAGCAGTGGGCTCAGAACACAGCCCTGCGGTATGCCAGTGTTCAGAATGAGGGTTGAGGATACCTGGTTGCCCAACCTGACCGATTGAGGTCTTTTGGTGAGAAAGTCCAGAATCCATCGATGTTTGCCTATCGATGCAAACATCGCTGGATTCTGGACCTACATCGGAAACAGCATTTTGATGTAGGTGTTGCTTTTATCCAGGTGGGTGAGAGGAGAATGAAGAGCTGTGGAAACTGCATCCTCTGTTGACCTGTTCAGGCGATAGGCAAACTTGTATGGGTCCAGCGTAGGTGGTAGGCCCGCAGGTGAGGTGATTCAGGATCAGTTCCTCAAAGCGCTTCATAGCAATGGGGGTGAGTGCAACTGGTCGATGGTCATTCAGGCATTAAGCAGCTGAGTGCTTAGGCACTGGTATGATAGTAGTGGTCTTCAGTCATGTTGGTACCATGGCTTGGGAGTGGTGCATTCCTAGACACTTTTGAGTCTAGGAATGCAATTCCTGCGTGACGTCAGTTCCTGTTTCCTGTTGTTGAACTGTTCACCGGGAATTGTGTTTGTATCGGCGTTTTAAACTTTTTATAGTTAGTTTTTTCTCACTTTAAAATATCAAAATATCGTTTTGATATCCTGCATCCTTTCCGTTGACTCCGTCTCGACTATTTTTGCTGTCGGAAGAGCGCTTTTTTCCCTGTCTGAGGGTTTGAAAGCAGTGAGTGGAGGACATTTACCAAGAACTACGAACACACACTACAGTAGTCACATTAAGGTACGTAATTTCTCTATTATGGCGAACATCCAGTTCATTCAGTGTGTGAAGTGTGTCATGTTTAGTCAGTCTCTCTCCGTTGTTAGCGATAATTTTATCTGTGAGAAGTGTAAGCTAGTTTGCTCTTTGACGGAGAAGATCTTAGCATTAGAGGAGCGCATCCAGAGTCTAGAGAGAAGTAGTGAGTGTGAGAGCAGTCCAGGTTCTGCAGGGGAAAGTCTGGATGCCCTAGGTGAAGGTACTATTCCCCCGACTCCGGCATTAGAGCCCTCGCAGCGGGGCGAATGGGTGACGACTCGGCGGCATACTCGCAAAGCCAAAGCTAACGCTAAGGCTTGCCCACGGGAGCACCATTCCTCTCCGCTTCGCGTGTCCAACAGGTTTGCTCTCCTCAGTGAAGCACCCGCTGAGAAACCTGAAAGAGCTCTGGTTTTAGGAGACTCTATTCTGAGGCACGTGAAATTAGCTAGACCTTTAGGGGCACCAGCAGCACAGGTTATGTGTATACCGGGAGCCAGGGCGCCGGACATAGCAGGTCAGCTTAGATTCTTAGGAAAGCACAGGTTCTCTAAGATAGTTTTTCACACAGGAGCTAATGATATACGCCTTCGACAGTCAGAGGTTACTAAGAGTAATGTTATAGAGGTGTGTAAATTAGCGAAGGCAATGTCCGATGCTGTAGTATGCTCTGGCCCCATCCCAATGCGACGTGGCGATGTAGCCTACAGCAGGTTATGGTCGCTGAACTGCTGGATGTCCGAGTGGTGCTCCAAAAACAATGTGGGCTTCATTAATAATTGGAGCATTTTTGAGGGCAAGGCTGGCCTGTTAGGGCGGGACGGTGTCCATCCCACACGGGAAGGTGCTGCTCTCATTTCTTGTAGTATAGGTCATAGTCTCAGAACAGCACTAGTTAACAAGTGACTGTCTAGAGCCAAGGCCAGGGAGCAGACAGACAGGCTAAACCGACCGTCTGCTAGCTGCACAGAGTCGTCACTCAGGATCCACCATATTGAGACTGTGTCTGTCCCCCGAGCAAAACCAAAATATAGGAATTATCAGAAAGTCTGTTTTAGTAACCTGATTAACATTAAATTAAATAGGACTGAACGCACAGCCAGCACCTCTGATCTAAAAATAGGATTGTTGAATATTAGATCTCTCACGTCAAAAGCACTTACTGTAAACGAAATTATTACCGACCAGGAGTTTAATATAATGTGTTTGACAGAAACGTGGATCAAATCGAATGAATATGTAGCACTAAATGAGGCGAGTCCCCCTGGGTATAGTTACCTACACCAACCCCGTCTAAATGGCAGAGGAGGTGGAGTCGCAGCTATTTATAATAATAATTTAAACGTCACACAAAAGAGTAAACACAAATGTAAAACTTTTGAAGTTCTTTACACCAACATAAAATATTCAGTGTCCGAAAGCAGGTCAAGCCAGTTAATTCCTCTAATTATTATTTATAGACCCCCAGGGCCCTACTCTGATTTTCTGATAGAATTTGCAGATTTCATTACAAATTTAGCTACTTCTTTAGACAAAGCATTAATTGTTGGAGACTTTAATATTCATTTTGATAATCAGGAAGACTCCTTAAGAGCAGCAGTTGTGTCCATACTAGATTCAGTTGGAATTAATCAGAATGTTATAGGACCCACTCATAGTGGCGGACACACTCTCGATTTGTTGTTAACATTTGGATTAAAAATAAAAAACTTAGTTGTAATTCCACAGTCTGAAGCTATCTCAGACCATTATCTGATCTCGTTTAAAATTTGCCTAAGTCATTGCATTTCTACCTCACCACGTTACCGTGTTAAGCGTACTTTCACGTCAGCTACAGCAGCGCGTTTTATTAATAATCTTCCAGAAATTACGATATTAGATAAATCTCCGTCAGACCCCGCAGAGCTCGATTGGGCCACTGAACATCTAGAAACAACGTTACGTTACACTCTAGATGATGTAGCTCCCCTTAAGACCAAAATGATCAGGGAGAAAAAATTAGCACAGTGGTATACTGATCATACACGCACCTTAAAACAGACCACTCGAAAATTAGAACGTAAATGGCGTCAAACAAAATTAACAGTATTTCAAATAGCATGGAAGGAGAGCCTCCTAAATTATAGAAAATCTCTTAGTGCTGCTAGATCAGCATATTTCTCCACCCTCATAGAAAATAACAAGCATAATCCTAGATTTTTATTCAGCACGGTAGCAAAATTAACAGGGAATAAAAGCACTGCACTCACATGCACACCATCAATAGGTAGTAATGATTTTATGAACTTTTTTAATAATAAAATTGAAAACATCAGGCAAGAAATCCAGACGGTTAATATAAATCCAAATTATTTTACAAGTAACCCTGTAGACAGCAGTGTAATTATAACGGATAATCAACTACAAAGCTTCACTTCTATTCATGAGAATGACTTAATTTCATTAATCTCCTCATCGAAATCTTCAACCTGCATTCTCGATCCCTTGCCTACTAGTTTCTTTAAACAGATAACTCCAGAGATAATCAAACCAGTTTTAAAAATAATTAACTCTTCTATTAGCACTGGTTATGTACCTAAATCTTTCAAACTGGCAGTTATCCACCCCCTTATTAAGAAACCTGACCTTGACCCATGTCAGTTGTCCAACTACAGACCGATATCAAATCTCCCCTTTATATCCAAAATTTTAGAAAAGGTTGTAGCACAGCAGTTATGCTCACACCTACTTATGAATAACATTTTTGAAATGTATCAGTCAGGATTTCGGCCTCATCATAGCACAGAGACGGCGCTTGTTAAGGTGGTAAATGACCTGTTATTGGCCTCTGATCAGGGTTTTGTTTCCTTACTTGTTTTGCTCGACCTTAGTGCAGCTTTTGACACCATTGATCACACTATACTGCTTGCTAGACTTGAGAACGTGGTAGGAATAAAGGGAACAGCTCTCTCTTGGCTCAGGTCTTATTTGACTGATCGCTATCAGTTTGTGGATGTAAATGGTGAGTTCTCCACACTCTATGAGGTAAAGTTTGGTGTTCCTCAAGGATCTGTCTTAGGCCCACTGCTTTTCTCTTTATATCTGCTGCCTCTTGGTGAAATCATTCATAAACATGGGATTCGCTTCCATTGCTACGCTGATGACACACAGCTGTATATTTCAGCAAAGCCAGATGAGAGAGATCAACTAAACAGTGTTGAGGAGTGTGTAAAGGACATTAGACAGTGGATGCTTAATAACTTTCTTCTGCTCAACTCAGATAAGACGGAAGTACTTTTACTAGGACCAAATGCAGCTAGAAGCAAACTTTCGGATTACGTAGCATCTCTGGATGGTGTTTCTGTTTCAGCATGTACGGCTGTCAAAGACCTTGGTGTGATTATTGACCCGAGTCTTTCCTTTGAGTCTCACGTAAATAATATCACCAGGATCGCCTTCTTTCACCTTAGAAATATTGCTAAAATTAGAAATATGATGTCGTTACAGGATGCAGAAAAACTAGTTCATGCTTTTGTTACTTCTAGATTGGACTACTGTAACGCTTTACTGTCTGGGTGTGCGAGTAAGTGCATAAATAAGCTTCAGTTAGTTCAGAATGCAGCAGCAAGAGTCCTCACCAGATCTAGAAAATACGACCACATCACCCCTGTCTTAATCAGCCTACACTGGCTCCCAATCAAATCTCGCATTGATTATAAGATACTACTACTGACGTATAAAGCACTTAATGGTCTCGCACCGCAGTATCTGAGTGAACTTCTGTACCAGTATGATCCTCCACGCCTACTTAGATCAAAAGGTGCTGGCTATCTGTTGGTTCCTCAAATAATGAAGACTACCGCAGGGGGCAGATCTTTCTCTTATAAAGCCCCACATTTATGGAACAGCCTTCCAATCAGTGTTCGGGACTCAGACACAGTCTCAGTGTTCAAGTCGAGGTTGAAAACGTATTTATTTAGTCAAGTCTTTTATCAGTAGGTTTTTTCTTAGGTAAAGGCACAGATCTGGAGGGAGCATGGATATAGAGTGTTTGGTGAACTGGTATATTTGTATGCTGTCGTCCCCTCACATTCACACGTTCACTCGGGTTTGTTGACGGTGGTGTGGTGGGTCGTCTCTTATCCCAGAGATCCCTCATGTCTGTGTTACCTTCTGGTTCTCCCTTTTAGTTATGCTGCCATAGCGAGTCTTGCCGGAGTCCAAACTGCACAGTGACATTAACTTTCATACACCAATAGAAACACTTAATAATCCATATCCTTCCCTCTCTCTCTCTCTCTCTCTCTCTCGGTCGAGTTAAACATGCTCCTGAGGCTCCAGTGACCACTGTTCCTGCCCCTCTTCCCTCCGTGGATCTTCACACTTCTGCTGCACTGACTCGGGAGTGCAGTTTGCTTCTGATCATCATCAATGCACCCCGCAACTTTGTATATATGCTTCAAATGGACATTTGATGCAACCCAGATGAGGATGGGTTCCCTCTTGGGTCTGGTTCCTCTCGAGGTTTCTTCCTTGTGCCATCTCGGGGAGTTTTTCCTTGCCACAGTTGCTCATCAGGGACAAACATACTTACAAAGAACATATTTACATTTAATCACCACATTATCTGTGTAAAGCTGCTTTGAGACAATGTTCATTGTTAAAAGCGCTATACAAAAAAAAATGAATTGAATTGAACATTATACAGCTCTTCCTGTCCTATACATGTAAAATAGTGGAGTTGTGGAGTTGAAGTTAACACTGTCTCAGGAGATGCTGTCAGAGGTTGAACTGCCACAATTGTTTTTCTAATGTTATCTATTTTTTCAGTGAAGAAAATCATAAAATCCTCACTACTAAACTGTGATGGAACACAATTTTCAGAGCCCTGATTTGTAGTTCGTTTAGCTACAGTACTGAAAAGGAACTTGGGATTGTTTTTGTTGTTTTCTATAAGTTTGCTCAGGTGTTCATCTCTAGCAGCTTTTAGCGCCCATCTGTAGCTGAGCATACTGTCATTATACGCGATTCTAAATACCTCCAATTTAGTTTTCCTCCATTTTCTCTCCAGATTACGTGCTGTTCTCTTAAGGGGAATGTGTATGACTATTATACCAAGATGCAGGTGCTTGTTCTCTAACCTTTTTTAACCAGATAGGGGCAACGGTGTCTAATGTGCTAGTGAGGATAAGGTCTATGTTCTTAGTTATCTTCATCAAGATTATTAGTAGTTATGGGTTTAGTGAGAAATTGAGCTAAATCAGGCAGGTTATTTATGAATCTGTCCTTAGTGGTTGGAACAATAGTCCTACCAAGTCGATAACGTGGTGCAACACGGCTAATCTGCTCTACCGGTAGTGGATTGGGTGTGTGTGTTTGGGGGGGGGCAGTTTGTTGAAGAATTGTAGGAGGGGGAGGGGAGAAAAGAAAAGGAACAGGAAATGTGGAAAATACTGTCAATTAGCTGTCGCCTTATGGTATTTTTGTTTGTTATTGTGCTTTCCTCTGTTCCTTTCTCAATAAAATAAAAAAATAAAATATATATATATTAAAAAAAAGTGTGTCCACTAATATGAGTGGGTGCTATAACATTCTGATAATATATATATATTAAAAAAAAGTGTGTCCACTAATATGAGTGGGTGCTATAACATTCTGATTAATTCCAAATTTATCTCTCCATATTTGACTCCACCCCTGAGGCCTCCCCACTTCCTCCATCTTGTCCAATCCCTAGGGTTGGCTGGGAGTTTACATTTCCCGCCAAAACCTCAGGGCCCGACTCCTCCTCTGTTTGTTTCTCTTGTGGGGTGGCCATCTTTTTGCCTTTTAATTTGTTGGCAAAACTATCAGGACAATCTATGTAGAGATGGTTTGATTCTCCACAAAGATTGCACCGTCTGCCAATGGTGCACTCTTCAAACATGTGACCAATTTTTTTACACCTCCCACACATTATTTCTTGACACACTTTAGCTAAATGCCTCATTTTCCCACACTTCCAACATAGTTTGGGCATGCCCTGATAATGTATGTAGCCTCTGTTCTCTCCCAACAAAATCATCAAAAGCAGATGCTTCAGGCCCTGGTAACTTCCGGCGTCCTCCCATTGTTTAATGGGGATTCGCCAGGAGCAATTTCAGATACCAACCTTATTTAAAACTTGTTTGACTGGTTGACTTCAAACGGTGCAATATCTGCCCAGCCAGACACAAATGTCTTCTCCACAGTTTCATTAAACATTCTGACAATTACCTTTGCCAAAAAATATTCAAAAAGAAAGCAGTTCTAAAACTCACATCAAAACCTTTGTTCAGGGAAAGTGTCACTAAGCAGTTCAGTTCATCAGAGATTTCTGGATCAGCTTCCTGGATAAGTTAGGCCGTGACATCCCCAGGAGCCTGCCTTCCACCTCTTTAAATAAAAACCGCACGCTGTGGTGCCTCGTTGTTATTTATTAAATGAAATTGAACATGCTACACAACTGAGAGCTATGTGCACTCAAGAAAAGAACAATGAGCATGGGTTTGTTCTTTTTTTCCTTTTTTATTTCGTTAACATGTGCTCCAGTGGCTTTTGAAAAGGTCTCCAAAGCATGCCCCACTGCACAGAAGTCCTCATCCCTGACAAGAAACAATGTTGCATCATCAGCGTACACCGACACCTTGATTCTTATCCCTCCTGCACCTGGGATATGCAGTCCCTGGAACGCATGACCCCTTCTCAGCCATTCTGCCAAAGGCTACATGTACAAAACATAGAGCAAAGGTTATAGCGGACATCCCTCTCTGACCCTGACTCACTGTAGAATCAGCTCAGACAAGTGCCCATTCACCACCACGCAGCTGACCACCCCAGCGTATAACAGGTGGACCTTGGCGGTAAAAGCAGGTCCAAAGCCCATTTGCTCCAAGAGTGCGAATAGGAACTCATGTGAGACCCGGTCGAAGGCCTTTTCCTGGTCCAAACTTGGCCAAAGGTACCCTGGGCTGTTCTGCCTATGCCACTGCATCTCTGATCAGCGCCAGGCTCATGCCGCACCTCCTCCCGGGCACACCACATGTCTGGTCTGGGTGAACCACCCGGACCATGACCTCTCTCAGGCGCAGAACTATTCGCTTAGCCAAAATCTTGTAGTCAGCCGTCAACAACGTGATCGGCCTCCAGTTCGCCAGGTCTAGCCTGTCACCCTCTTTATGAAGGAGAGTAACATGCCCTACTCTAGAAGACAGAGGTTGGGCACTGCACTCTATTGCTTCCCTATACAAGGCCAACAAATCCGAGCCCACCAGTGGCCAGAAAGTCACCCTTTTATGAAGGAGAGTGAAAATATTTTATTGTCACCATCACATTCTTACAGCATGATTTACTTTTCACATATTAAATAAAATTAATAATTTATATAAAAAAGCAAATGAATAAATCAATTGATAAATGAATAAATAAATGAATAAATAAATAAATAAATAAATAAATGAATGAATAAATAAATAAATAAGCAAATAATAATCCACTCTTGTTCAGGACTAGGTGCGAGTCCCTATCAAAAAGGGCTATCATTTAAGCGCAGAACTATTAGCTTAGCCAAAATCTTATAGTCAGCCATCAACAATGTGATGGGCTTCCAGTTTGCCAGGTCTAGCCTGTCGCCCTCTTTATGAAGGAGAGTGACATGCCCTACTCTAGCAGACAGAGGTAAGGCACTGCACTCTATTGCTTTCCTATACAAGGCCAACAAATCCGAGCCCACCAGTGGCCAGAAAGTCCGGTACCATTCCACCAGTTAACTGTCCCCACCTGGGGCTATGTCTGTCTCCAGGGAAAGCATGGCTTTTTCCACCTCCTCAAGGGAAATCTGTCCCTCTAGCTCCGATACGTTATCCCCCGGCATCTTGCCAGCCACAGTGTCCAAAAAAGCTGTTGCGAGGTCACTTCTCGTTTCCCTCATGCCAAAAAGATTGCTGTAGAAGGAGTTAGTCACTTCCAGCATTTTCCTGGCCGAGGTTCATGACCTGAGCCCAGCTGACAGCTTTTAACACTGTTATAGAAATAATACGTTGGACGGTTGTCTTCCTCTAATGCTTTCTTGCCTGCCTGGACAATGTAACTGCGGGCTTCAGCGTCATAGTGGGCCCGCAAGGCCTCACTAGCGTGTCTTCATTCTGCCAGGCCTCCTGCAACACCGAAGACCATTCCTCACAGCCTTCTTCCTCCTTCTCCTTGCCATCTCCTGTCCCCACCAGAGCAGGTGTCGCATGGTCTCTGGGGCATGGCATTCGGGGAAGGTAGGGGCGTGTGGCCATGCCAAGTGAGTACAATACCACCCTGACCGGGAGGATCTCATGGGCCAACATCCATGACAAGCCCTTGTGCCTGTTCTGAAGAGCCGGGTAGGCAGCGTTCCTCCAAACTGGAGGAACTGGGCTCAGTTTCCCGGTCCTGCACAACAGAGATCAGAGACTTGTGGTCAGTAAAAATGGTGATATTTTTATTTTCTAAAAGATACTTCTTTAAAAACTTTTGATTTAAACCATACTCTTTGGGGAGGTTAAAAGACACTGGGGTTTTTGAGTCAACTGCTAAAATCTTTAACATCCTCAGGTAAGACCCCACCCAGAATCAAGCCATGGCAGCGGTTTTGTTTTGTATCCCTATTCTAAAACTGTCAGGAAGTCTGTCCAAGGTCTCATTCTTTAAAATAGTCAGTAATTCATGTGCTAAAATGTCCCAGAAGTAAAGTAGCAGGCGGGCAGCCTATAGAAAAAAGAGTGCAAGCATGTTCTCCGGGAGGTCAATAGCATCTTGTGCATGCTTGAGACCCATACAGACAACGCAGAAGGAATGGGCATCCCTGGCGGCAATGAGAGCACCACACGCGATAGGTTGTCCACCCGTGTAGCCAGTGCCGCTTTAGAAAGCGGCATGAAAAAAGGTAAAGTAGCAGGCGGGCAGCCTATAGAAAAAAGAGTGCAAGCGTGTTCTCCGGGAGGTCAATAGCATCTTGTGCATGTTTGAGACCCATACAGACAACGCAGAAGGGATGGGCATCCCTGGCAGCAATGAGAGCACCGCACGCGATAGGTTGTCCACGGTGTAGCCAGTGCCGCTTTAGGAAGCGGCATGAAAAAAGGTAAAGTAGCAGGTGGGCAGCCTATAGAAAAAAGAGTGCAAGCATGTTCTCCGGGAGGTCAATAGCATCTTGTGCATGCTTGAGACCCATACAGACAACGCAGAAGGGATGGGCATCCCTGGCGGCAATGAAAGCACCGCACGCGATAGGTTGTGCACCGGTGTAGCCAGTGCCGCTTTAGAAAGTGCCATGAAAAAGGTAAAGTAGCAGGCGGGCAGCCTATAGAAAAAAGAGTGCAAGCGTGGGCGGCCCGTGAAGCTAACCTGGCTGAGGACATGCACGTCCAGCGGAGGCTGATCAGAAGATATGTCCCCCTGAAGACAAAAAAAATTGCAGTCCAGGAAACAGGGAGCTGTAATGTAGGATAGCAGAGGTCACGAGAAGCGAATGTTAACTGAGGAAAGGGAGCGCGTGCAGGTGCCTTATGCACTCGGGTAAGGGGCGTTGCCTTACCTGCCATTGGGCACGCGCTGTCTGTCAAGCCAGACTTGGTGCAATTGGATGCTTCTGCAGAGGTCAGGTACAGATGTCCTTCCCATAGGTGGACCTCGAACACAAGATGGTGAAAGAGAACTAAAAAGACTATTAATTATAAAACAAATACATAGAGAATTTAAAAAACAGTAGAAATACTAAATAAATAAATAAAAAATAAATAAATAAATAAATAAATAGATAAATAGATAGATAGATAAAAGCACTTCCCTTCAGGAACCTTAGCGAAATGTACTCTTTGAAAGTTGTCTTTAAAGCCCCAAGAAAAGACCTTAGACGGGAACCCACAAAGGGCGATCACTATCTTAACCAAAAGGCTGAGAAGCAATAACCTGATTTAAGCGTCGGCCTTAAGAGTACCGAATGAAAAAGCTTTGACTACTGAATGGTAGTTATTGAGCAAAAGTTGTAGAAGCTAGCAAGATTTAGATAAAAGTTTTGCCATGCTAATTAATTTTCTTGAACCATAGAAAACAAGCAGTGTAGCAATAGGGACTGCATTACTCACAATGCACTGGAGAGCTCGGAGTGATGATGTATGTGGTGGGGAAGGAAGTTAATATATGTAGGGGGTCCTGTTGCTCATTCTCCATTCACTTGGTTTAATCTTTATTTTTAACTTCACTTTAACTTGGTATCTGCATTCATGAATCATCTTCTGTTCTTTTTGTCTGTTCTGCATTGAAACACAGGTTATATCCACATTTGGATAACATGACACTAACATTCTTCAAAGGTCTGTTTCCACATCCAGTGTTGGGGTAACGCGTTACAAGTAAAGAACATTAACTTAAAAAATAAACGTATCTGTCTCATAACTTAGCGTTCAGTGCTATGAACTGCATCTGTATATTCGTAGTATTAACCTGCACATGCCCTTAAATAAGGTTGTAGCCATAACTGGTCTTACGCTGTACATTCACATTAATTTCTTACCCTTTTATCATTGTATCACACTTATGACTGTTTTCCACACACACTGAAATTATCCACAAATGCCCCGGAGCCATAAAAAACACATAAAATAAACAAAATAAACAAAATGGTGACGCCGGCCACCATTTTTTCAACTGCATGCTGTTAAACTTAACTGTTTACACATTTGACATACTTTTAACTTAGAGAGCACACATCACTGGGGATTTATATTAGTTTCTAAACATCTGTAATCACATAAAAGGTGTGTAACTGACCTGGAAATATTACAAATATTACAGAGAAATCAGTAAAGCAGGACAACTGTTGCTCATTCTCCATTCACTTGGATTATTAGCTTGTCTTGCTCTGTGCATCATTAAATGTCCCCCTGTTACTGCCACCCTGTGTCCGTTTTATGAAATACATGTTATCATGTGTTTTTTCCATAGTCTCTCATTAGCATTCAATAATATAGATCAGAATAAAATGATTTCTTCAATTTAGCAGATTTTCCGAGATGGAACAGGCGGTTTGAGCGCTTTCATCTAACATCTGTATTGAGTAAAAAGCCTGATCAACTCCATGTTATATGCCATGGGAGACGAAGCAGAGGATATCTTCGCTCTATTACCGCTGAGTGAGTCAGACAGAAAGACATATGACTCGGTGGTGGAAGCATTCAGACAGCACTGTGTTGGCAAACACAACGTCATATTTGAACGGGCTCAGTTTAATCGGCAATGCCAAAACAATGGTGAAAACGTTGAGGCTTTCATAACAGCAGTACACAAACTGGCAGAACACTAATTTTGTGGCATTAAAAGAAGAATTCATCCGAGACAGAATAGTTGTGGGCATTAGAGACAGAAGACTGTCAAAATGTTTACAACTAGACCCAGAGCTAACATTAGCCATAGCTATCCAAACAGTGCGCCAAAACGAAACAGTCAATAAACAACAAGAGATGTTACACGGAACAGGCACACCAGTCACTCACAGTTTGGATATGGATGCAATCAGAGGTCATGCTTTAAGCTATAAAACAGTCCGGTATAAGAAACATGACCGATATTTGAATGATAAAAGGAAACAAAAATCTATACAAAGAGACTGTGGTAGATGTGGACTGGGAAAGAAACATTAATGGAAAGACTGCCTGCCAAAAAATGCAGAGTGCCGAAAATTTTAGAAAAAGGGCCACAATACAAACAGGACTCTGTTTTACAACAAGATAGAGAATCCTCACGAGGTGAGGATTATGCTTTTCTCAGAGACCTGTTAACAGGGACTGTTACAGAATGGACTGAGAGTGTCAATGTGAATGGAACTCCTATTCATTGTAAACTGGACACACGAGCAGCTGTGGCTATCTTCAAAGCAAATAAGTTTGGTGAGCTGAAAACGGCACCAAAAATACTTAATGGCCCAGGGCACAACATTCTGGATGTTAAAGGATGTTTCCCATGCGTGCTGAGTGCTTAAGCTCAAAGCAGCATTCAGGAAGTGTATGTTGTAAACAAATTCACAACATCTCTGTGGGAGAGCGTGTGGATGCGGGAAAAGAGTAACGCCACAGCAGGTCAGGTGCAAAGGCTTCACAGCCGCTTTTATTTATAAGTGCAAGTGTGTTTGTTTAAGGTTTCAGGCAGCACGCCTTCTGGCTCACGAGCGTACACACACCACCGTCTCACACACCCTCTCCTCCTTAAATGCACCCCCCCCCCCTTCATTCACTGGAAAACAGAGAACACTCATTAGGTCACATAGTCTTCAGGTGAGGCAATCCCCCGCCTACCTGCTCCCAGCCCCACCCTCCATTCACAAACCGACGCTCGACCACGCCCCGCTGCCACAATCTCTTCTCTGTGTTCCTGCAATTGAGGCCATAAATCTCATTCACAGAATAGAGACAGTCACACAACTAGACTGGACAACATTAGAGCATTTCCATCAGTGTTTAGTGGCCTAGGATTGCTAAAAGACCTGTATCACATAGAGCTGCTGACAGGGGCAATACCATACGCATTGTCAACAACCTGTAGAGTTCCCATACCCCTCTGAATGAAATTAAAAGAAGAATTCGACAGAATGGAGTAAATAGGGGTAATCTCAAAGGTAAGCAGCCCCACAGAATGGTGTGCAGGAATGGTCGTTTCTAAAGCAAACAGAAAGATACGTATATGTGTGGACTTGACAAATTTAAACAAATGGGTCAAGAGAGAGCGCCACATTCTTCCAGCGTTGGATCAGTCTTTAGCCATGTTGTCAGATGCTACAGTATTTACAAAGCGGATGCAAGATCAGGCTTCTGGCAGATTTCCCTTACAGAAGAATCGAGACCTCTCACCACATTTATTACTCCATTTGAAAGATATTTTTTCAATAGGCTTCCATTTAGCATTGCATCGGCACCAGAACACTTTCAAAGGTGAATGTCACAGCTGCTGGAGGATTTCAGTGGTGTAGAAGACATCCTAGTCTTTGGCTGTAACAAATTTGAACATGACCAGCGTCTGAACAAAGTATTGAAAAAACTTGTCACAGAAACAAAAAGACGGAACATGGAGGCCAGTAGCATAAATATCCGTGAGTGTAACAGACACAGAGAAGCGCTATGTGCAAATTCGAGAAGGAAACGGTAGCAGTGACATGGGCATGTGAGAGACTGGTTTCATATCTACAAGGTCTGAACTTCACATTGCTCACAGTCAGATTTCGCCTTCGCATGCTGCGCTTCAGTTTTGATATTCAGCATGTTCCAGGGAAAACCCTTATCACAGCAGACACACTCTCACAGGCACCACTGGAGGTGGGTCCATCACAGACAGACTTACAGCTAGAAAGGAATGTAAATGTCTTTGTGGATATGATTGTGTCATCCTTCCCTGTAACTGACAACGAACTGGAGCTGATTAAACAAGCTGAATCTGAAGACGTCACATGCAGAAAGTAAAGTACACTGTCTTGCAGGATGGCCAGAAAAACATCAATTGAGCAAAGAGTTGATGCCTACTGGCAGGTGAGAGCAGAACTGACTGTACCTAATGACATTTTGCTTAAAGGTGACAGACTTGTCATTTCAAAGATGCTGCAGAGCGACATACTAAAACGTATAAATTATGGACACCAGGGGATAACCAAGTGCCATGCTAGAGCACAACACTTCATCTGGTGGCCAGGTATTTCGTCACACATTTGTCAAATGGTGAAACAAAGCCACACGTGCAAGCAACACAAAATAGTTCTCTCTTACCTTCTTCACTTCCGCCATTGTGGACTATTTTTCCAGATACATAGAAGTTGCACATTTAAATGTCACATCGGCTGAGGTCACGTCAATGCTGTTAAAGAGGTCTTTGCTAGACATGGTATTCCAGAAGAGGTCATCTCTGACAATAGACCACAGTTGTGATTGTTCCAATCAGTGTTCGGGACTCAGACACAGTCTCAGTGTTCAAGTCGAGGCTGAAAACTTATTTATTTAGTCAAGTCTTTGATCAGTAGATTTTTCTTAGGTAAAGGTGCAGATCTGGAGGAAACATGGATATAGAGTGTTTGGTGAACTGGTATATTTGTATGCTGTCTTCCCCTCACATTTACACGTTCACTCGGGGTTGTTGACGGTGGTGTGGTGGGTCGTCTCTTATCCCAGAGATCCCTCATGTCTGTGTTACCTTCTGGTTCTCCCTTTTAGCTATGCTACCATAGTGAGTCTTGCCGGAGTCCAAACTGCACAGTGACATCAACTTTCATACACCAATAGGGACACTTAATAATCCTTTTCTTCCTGTCACCCTCTCTCTCTCTCTTTCTCTCTCTCTCTTTCTCTATTACGTAATTTCTCTATTATGGCGAACATCCAGTTCACTCAGTGTGTAAAGTGTGACATGTTTAGTCAGTCTCTCTCCGTTGTTAGCGATAATTTTATCTGTAAAAAGTGTAAGCTAGTTTGCTCTTTGAAGTAGAAGATCTTAGCATTAGAGGAGCGCATCCAGAGTCTAGACAGAAGTAGTGAGGGTGAAAGCAGTCCAGGTTCTGCAGGGGAAAGTCTGGATGCCCTAGGTGAAGGTACTATTCCCCCGACTCCGGCATTAGAGCCCTTCGCAGCGGGGCGAATGGATAACGACTCGGCGGCATACTCGCAAAGCCAAAGCTAACGCTAAGGCTCGCCCACGGGAGCACCATTTCTCTCCGCTTCGCGTGTCCAACAGGTTTGCTCTCCTCAGTGAAGCACCCGCTGAGAAACCTGAAAGAGCTCTGGTTTTAGGAGACTCCATTCTGAGACACGTGAAATTAGCTAGACCTTAAGGGGCACCAGCAGCACAGGTTATGTGTATACCGGGAGCCAGGGCGCCGGACATAGCAGGTCAGCTTAGATTCTTAGGAAAGCACAGGTTCTCTAAAATAGTTTTTCACACAGGAGCTAATGATATACGCCTTCGACAGTCAGAGGTTACTAAGAGTAATGTTATAGAGGTGTGTAAATTAGCAAAGGCAATGTCCGATGCTGTAGTATGCTCTGGCCCCATCCCAATGCGACGTGGCGATGTAGCCTACAGCAGGTTATGGTCGCTGAACTGCTGGATGTCCGAGGGGTGCTCCAAAAACAATGTGGGCTTCATTAATAATTGGAGCATTTTTGAGGGCAAGGCTGGCCTGTTAGGGCAGGACGGTGTCCATCCCACCCAGGAAGGTGCTGCTCTCATTTCTTGTATAGGTCATAGTCTCAGAACAGCACTAGTTAACAAGTGACTGTCTAGAGCCAAGGCCAGGGAGCAGACAGACAAGCTAAACCGACCGTCTGCTAGCTGCACAGAGTCGTCACTCAGGATCCATAATATTGAGACTGTGTCTGTCCCCCGAGCGAAACCAAAATATAGGAATTATCAGAAAGTCTGTTTTAGTAACCTGATTAACATTAAATTAAATAGGACTGAACGCACAGCCAGCATCTCTGATCTAAAGATAGGATTGTTGAATATTAGATCTCTCACGCCAAAAGCACTTACTATAAATGAAATTATTACCGACCAGGAGTTTAATATAATGTGTTTGACAGAAACGTGGATCAAATCGAGTGAATATGTAGCATTAAATGAGGCGAGTCCTCCTGGGTATAGTTACATACACCAACCCCGTCTAAATGGCAGAGGAGGTGGAGGAGCAGCTATATATAATAATAATAATCTAAACGTCACCCAAAAGACTAAATTCTTTACACCAAGATAAAATATTCAGTGTTCGAAAGCAGGTCAAGCCAGTTAATTCCACTAATTATTATTTATAGACCCCCAGGGCCCTACTCTGATTTTCTGATAGAATTTGCAGATTTCATTACAAATGTAGCTACTTCTTTAGATAAAGCATTAATTGTTGGTGACTTTAATATTCATTTTGATAATCAGGAAGACTCCTTAAGAGCAGCAGTTGTGTCCATACTAGATTCAGTTGGAATTAATCAGAATGTTATAGGACCCACTCATAGTGGTGGACACACTCTCGATTTGTTGTTAACATTTGGATTAAAAATAAAAAATGTAGTCACAATTCCACAGTCTGAAGCTATTTTAGACCATTATCTAATCTTGTTTAAAATTTGCCTAAGTCAATAATCCATATCCTTCCCTTCCCGTCACCCTCTCTCTCTCTCTCTCTGTCTCTCTCTCTCTCGGTCGAGTTAAACATGCTCCTGAGGCTCCAGTGACCACTGTTCCTGCCCCTCTCCCCTGCGTGGATCTTCACACTTCTGTGCAGCTTGGGACGGTCTCTCATCAACACCTTGGGTGGTTCCATATAATTCCGGAGTAGAACGGGTGCTTTGAGGACGGATTGGACTGTAGTTGGTGTCGGCGGTCTGCTGCACTGACTCGGGAGTGCAGTTTGCTTCTGATCATCATCACTGCACCCCGCAACTTTGTATATATGCTTCAAATGGACATTTAGTGCAACCCAGATGAGGATGGGTTTCCTCTTGAGTCTGGTTCCTCTCAAGGTTTCTTCCTTATGCCATCTTGGGGAGTTTTTCCTTGCCACAGTTGCTCATCAGGGACAAACATACTTACAAAGAACATATTTACATTTAATCACCACATTATCTGTGTAAAGCTGCTTTGAGACAATGTTCATTGTTAAAAGCGCTATACAAATAAAAATGAATTGAATTGAATTGAACGTCAGGTTATGAACTACAATTGTCGTCATAAGTCACATCACTTGCCTCCTTTGCAGAATGATCAAAAAGTGTGGCTGGATTTTATGGATCTGTGCGTAGCCCAGCTCAGACTCCAAGATAGTACATTGTGTAAGTTGAAAAAGGGATGTTGCAGAGAAACAGGAAACATCTTCTACCCATTGGAGGCATTTCTAGAGTAGGCCGGGTTTGCAAGCCCCCAGAAAGACTTAATTTATAGTTGTTCGATTATCATGCCCAAACCAAACCTAATTCTTGGAGAGGTTTTCCATACGACCTGCGATGCCCATAGGCCTTTCTAAATTCAGGGAAGAATCACACCGCACACAACAAATGTTCTTCTTCGGTTTATTGCGGACAGCAGACATGTGTATATACACACATTGGAGAGAAAGCTGACCTAAAGTTGTTTCCTGTTTGGACAAGAGGATATACTAGGAGATGTGTGAGCCCAGATAAGACTCCCTGTTTACCTTACATACTAACATCGTAAATATTCTATAGACACTGAACAGACAAAGGAATGTGTGTGAAACAGTGTGAAAACCGTCTTAACACTAACAATAGTGTAACTGAGTCTGTGGACTACTACAATTCCAGTAAAAATAAATAAATAAATAAATAAATAAAGAAATGGGGAAAGACAGGAATTTTAATGAGGATTTCATATAGAGAAGGTTACAACGTGTTGAAAAAAGAATGTGTTACATGTGTTGATAAAAGAAAGTGCTAATGTGTTGACAGGAGAAAGGTTACAATGTGTTGTAAAGGAAAATGTTATTATTTGTGGTGTTAATTAAAAAAATGCATTGCTTAGCTAATAGGGGGAGGTGTAGCAATAGGGACTGCATTACCCATAATACACTGCAGAGCGCAGAGTGATGATGTATGTGCTGGGGACCGAAGTGAATATACATGTTGGAGAATAAACCATGTGAGTTGTACATGACGATGTACTACGTGATTATTGAGAAAGCACACACATTATAATACAAGTAGATTTGCAATAGCAAAGCCTGCAAAAATAATTGGACATCAATGTTCCTCTCCATGGAAATCTTAAGTAAAAGGTGAAAGATTTATTCGTAAATGAAGAGAAACCTGAGCTATACTTTGGGTGTTGCTAAGCCTTTGAAAGTCAATTGGTGAGCTAGAAAGCTTGCTAAGGGTAAATTGGCCTGTGGCAGGAAAACTGCTGATGATGCACAGGTGTAGAAAAGAAAAGAAAAGAAAAAGATTGAACTTATATTTATTAAATGAAATTGAACACACGAAACAACTAAGAGCTATGTGCACTCAAGAACAAAACAATGAGCATAAGCTTGTTCTTTTTTTCCATTCTTTATTGCTGCTTTTTTAACAGGTAAAGAGGTGCACCATTCCCAGAAGTACTATACCGGGCTGATGCGTGGAGCGGATGGAGCAAGCCCCCCTTCCGACTCCCACAGTCAAAAATTGGTTAAATACGTAGTCCTCATATAGAGGACGTATTAGATATTGAACTGATAAGAACAGACTTTTTTTTTTTTATATCAAAACACACCATTCAGTACAGTCATGCATGCAGTAAACAACAAACTATAATTTCATTTGGAACAAACAAAACAAATAACCAACCCCTCCAAATGCATGCATAACCAAAAGAACTCATTGAACAAAAACATATTCTGTGCATCAAAATTTAAATTAACCTAGTACACACTTTTACTCCATCCCATATTAAAATAAAAAGCAATCAAACAACAACAAAAAAAAACAGTAAATGTTAAGAAAAATTCAGACCCCCCTTATTACCCCTGAACGAAGGGCCACCATGGAGATCCTACCACTGTCATCCCTGAGAATCCCCCTCCCTCCATTGTTCCCACTCCTACCCTTACCAAACCTTTTCCCCCTCACCCGCCTGTTCTAACTTGCGATGTCTGGCCCTGAACACCCAGAACAGGTTTCCCTGGTTGACTTGTGGTGACAGGCTCTGGATGCATTTGCACTTCGCTCCATGCACTTCAAACCACTGCTGTACAGCACAAGGTCACGATGCATTGCCCCTACCCCTTCCATGGACCACCGCTCTGCAACACTTCTCCAGAACTGAGTCGCGATGGAACACGACCACATTGCATGCTCAATTGTCTCCTCACCGCCACATCCAACCGGGCACAGAGGCATACGACATGATCCATGCCGATATAGCCATTCTCTCACTGTAAGATGCCCCAGACCCGCTAACCGGTGCAGATCTTTAGTAGCCCCATCCAGCCACTCGGGCTGCAGAGCTGCCCAATCGATGTCTGGCATAAGGGGTAAGGTTATGCTAGTTTGTGCCGCACAGCAGTCCCTCCATCTCTTATACTCTTTCACCATCTCCCATCCACCATGGCTGATCCCTAATGAACTCTACCACCTTCCGAAAATGCCATAGGCAGTCAAAACAAAGCCCAACCAGAACTTTGCGAACAGGTTTGATCCATGCCCCTCTTATCCCCTGACCAACCTTGCCTTAAAGGCCATTGCCATGGTCTTGTGGGGAGCACAGAGAACCCCCCTTTTGCCTTCTTCCTGCTCCATGTACATTCTGGCATGGCAAACTGTTCTCTCCATCCACCCCAGATGAAAGTGAACATGGCACGCTCCAGAAGCCTTCCCTTTACAAACGGGATGGGAAAGACAAGAGCCAGGTGATTAAGGCCTGACAGAAGACCAGAATTCACCACCAGTACTCCCTTCTGCCCCAGCCCTCCACCTTGACCTGCAACTTTCTCAGGGCAATATCCCAGTTCTTCTGGGCACTGCCCTCTCTCTAAAAGACAACCCCCAAAACCCTGAGCCCATCCTGGCATAGCAAGAACCCCACTGGGATGTCAGTCCTTCTTGCCCATGCTCCTGCATACATGAACGCAGACTTACTGCGGTTAACATGTGCTCCAGTGGCCTTTGAAAAGGTCTCCAAAGCATGCCCCACTGCAAAGAAGTCCTCATCCTGGCCAAGAAACATTTTCATTATCGGCGTACACCGACACTTTGGCCCTTATCCATCCTGCACCTGGGATATGTAGTTACTGGAAAGCAG
This sequence comes from Silurus asotus, assembly GCA_024362625.1. Classification (NCBI taxonomy): domain Eukaryota; kingdom Metazoa; phylum Chordata; class Actinopteri; order Siluriformes; family Siluridae; genus Silurus; species Silurus asotus. The sequence continues at coordinate 46,105 of MU551615.1, read as the reverse complement.
GCTCCCTTCTCAGCCATTCTGCTAAAGGTTCCATGTACAAAACATAGAGCAAAGGTGACAGCGGGCATCCCTGCCTGACCCCTCCTCGCTGTACAATCAGCTTGGACAAGTGCTCATTCACCAGCAGGCCTAAAGCTCATTCGCTCCAAGAGTGCTAATTGGAACTCGTGTGAGACTTTGTTGAAGGCCTTTTCCTGGTCCAATCTTAGCATGGCTAAAGGTACCCTGCGCTGTTCTGCCCATGCCAATGCATCTCTGATCCGAGCCAGGGTCATGCCGCATGACCTTCCAGGCACACCACAGGTCTTTTCCTGGCGAACCACCCGGACCATGACCTCTCTTAGGTGCAGAACCATTAGCTTAGCCAAAATCTTGTAGTCAACTGTCAACAACGTGATCAGCCTCCAGTTTGCAAGGTTTAGCCTGTCGACCCTTTTTTTGTAGGAGAGTGACATGCCCTACTTTAGCGGACAGAGGTAGGGCACTGCACTCTATTGCTTCCCTATACAAGACCAATAAATCCAGGCCCCCAGTGGCCAGAAAGTCCGGTAACATTCCACCGGTAAACCGTCCCCACCGGGGGCTACGCTTGTCTTCAGGGAAAGCATGGCTCTCTCTACCTCCTCAAGGGAAATGTCTCTCTCCTCTAATGCCTGCTTGCCTGCCTGGACAAAATAACTGCAGGCTTTAGCCTCATAGTGGGCCTGCGAGACCTCACTAGCGTCCCTGATCCGCCCTTGATCTGCATTCTGCCAGGCCTCCTACAACACCATAGACCATTCCTCAGCCTTCTTTCTTCTTCTCCTTGCCATCTCCTGTCCCCCACCAGTGGCACAGGATGGCAATCCGCTTTTTGGTGTCCTCTCACCAATCTGTTTGCATGGCATACACTCCTCACGTATGGCGCCAGCCCTCATAGAGGTAGCAGAACACTCTGAGCTGCAGGACCCCTCCTTTTGCAGTCACATTTAACCTCCAAGAGCCCCATCCTCTTTGCTCCACCTCTACCCAAATTTCACCAATCACCATGCAGTGATCAGAAGGGCTTTAGGAGGAACGACTGCACCCTCGCACTATCTGCCACAAACAGAAGGTTGAGCCGTGAGGCATCACCTCTGGTATTCCTCCAGGTATGGCCCAAAGCCATTACCTGGGCCAGCTCCCCTCCACGTCTACAATAAAATCCCCTCCCAATAATAGTAGCCTACTTGTGTAGAGTAACGGCTCTAGCATGAGCTTGTTCATTCCTTAGATCATTTAACCAAATTCTCCTGCTATCCCATCTTTACAGTTAATCTTTTGATTTAACAGCCCATTCCCTCTCTATTTATCTCAACTCTCACCATCATTCTGTACCCCCTGACCTTTTTTAAATCTAGCCAGAAATGTATGGAGCAAGTAATCTAGTCTGACATATAAAGAACTACTCTGAATACGTTTGCACCTTGTCCCCCACCACAATGCATTTAGCCACTGACACAACTTGCCAAAGCAGCCTCACCCTTCCCGGCTCTATATGTCTCAACACTTTTCCATCCAGCTCCCGGCTCAGACCTGTGCCTTCTTTTGAGCAAGACCACAAAGCGTGTTCAAAAGTCTCCTCGCCACCACATCCACTTGGCCTTAGAGGACCCAAGGCTACCAGCCGGAAACTAGTTCCGGTTGAAAGGGCACGCTGGCGCGTTTTGGCTGCACATCCACTTGGCCTTAGAGGACCCAAGGCTACCAGCCATTTCAAATCTTTGCTGGCCCTGTCCAGCCACTTGGGCTGCTAGACCAACCAGTCACCACCAGATTGTGCAGCGATCCCTTCATTCTCTTTACAGCCTTCTATGGTCCAGTATGATGCTTTCCACCACCCACAATGGCTGATCCCAAATGAATTCAGCTAGTTTTACGATAATAATCTGGACGGTCAGTCGACCATGGCACTGTGCCTCTAAAGGGGATCACTGTTCGCAGGGTAAAACCCAACCAGAATTTTGCAAACAAAGATGAGATATGGCTTTCCTCACCCCTAACCAACCTAGCAGTGAAAGACACATACAATGGCATAGTCCTATGATGGACACAAGCCACCCCTCTTCCACCTTCCTTTCATTCCATGAACTATCTTGTGCATGCCACTGTTACGGCTTCCTTTTATACGTCTAGGGTTTGAAGCTGTAACATTCATACTGTGATCCATTCTGTGAATAGGCCAGGGAAAAGGACACTTAAAACAAGTATAATATAAAATGATTTATATAAACAATGAGGAACATATGGCGAAGTATATACAATATTTACACACTAGTCAAAAAGCAAAACATTATAGATTATCCCACAGGAGAGAGAGGCAGAGAGTGGCGCACACAATAAAACAAAACCCAACTAACTCAGTAATAAACCACTAACCTAACTCCAAACAAAAAAATTTTCTGGCGCCTCTACACGCCCTAGCTTACCTACTCTAAATTAACAAAAATACAGAAGTAGTGCACACTCCTAGCTAGTGTCTCTATACATAGTATCATCTATGTGTTGCAAGATGTAAGTTACGTGACATACTACCTGCCCAACACTCCTGGGGAAACCACATGGGTTTTTATGGAAAACGCAAAGACTTCGCAAACAATGCGAAGAACAAATGGTGCTCTCCCTAACGCCCCTATAGTCCTCTTTCTAAACTTCAGCAGCTGACCGGATTGGCCACAGGTGCAGTCAGGTAACAAACGATGATTAACTCCCTAGCCAATAGCAGTCCAAACAGGGAGGAACCTTGAGATATTGACAGGAAGGTGAACCAATAGAGAGTGAGACAACACCCACACACGAACATCCGATAGGACGTAACAGCCACCCACTCATTCCTACCCCCCTCATGACTGTTACAAATGGCATTGGAAAAATAAAAGTGAAATGGTTTAGGCCTCCAAGCAAATCAGCATTTACCACCAGCGCTCTTCCTGTAAGAGAGAGATCTTTCTTGCCCCAATTCCCAATCCTTGTTTTCAGTTTGCTGAAAACCCTGTCCCAGTTTTTTTGGGCACTGTCCCCTCTCCAAAAAATTACACCCAAAATTTTAATCCCATTAGAACACAGACTGAACCCCCCTAATACCTCAGGCCTCCCAACAAAACTGAGGATTTACTACAGGTAACTCGAGGACCAGTGTCCTCAGAGAAAGCTTCCAGAACTCACCCAACAACACCAAAGTCCCCCTCATGGCCCCAAAAAAGTGTTGCATCATCAACTTATGCTGACATTTTGGCCCTGATCCCACCTGAACCTGAAATGTGCAGTCTTTGAAAGGCTGGCTCTCTCCTAAGGTGTTCTAACAATGGCTCTATGTATATTACATAGAGCATTGGAGACAACGGGCAACCTTGCCTGACTCCTCCTAACTGTGGGATCTGCTTGGAAAGATGCCTATTTATCATGAGGTGGCTGCTCGCTTCTGTGTAGAGAAGGCGCACTATTGCGACAAAGACAGGACCAAATCCCATTCTTTTTAACACAGTAAACAGGAAAGCTTGAGAAGCACGGTCAAAAGCTTTTTCCTGGTCTACACTCAGCAGGGCTAAAGGCACCTGACGCTGCTCCGCTCCTGCTAGGGCATCCCTAATCAGGGCCAGATTCATACTATAGGTATGCCCAGGCACCCCACAGGTCTGGTCTGGGTGAATGACTAGCGTCATCACACTGCTGACGTGAAGACTGATCAGCTTAGCCAGAATCTTATAGTCTACTGTAAGCACGGTGATTGGCCTTCAGTGTGCCAAATTGGTCCTGCCCCCTTCTTATGTAGAAGAGTGACATTCCCGACCCTCAGAGAAGGAGATAGAGTTGCACACTCTATTGCCATTTTATTACAAGGTCACCAGGTCTGGGCCAACCAGAGACCAAAAGGTTCGATACCATTCAACTGGCAGCCCATCACCACCTGGAGCTACTTCAGTTTTTAGGGAGAGCATAGCTGTCTCCATTTCCACCAAGTTGATGCAGCCTTCTAAAGCTGATGCATGTTGACCTGCTATCCCCTCTTGGAAAAACCCTTCTTTGCCTTTACTTCTATCTCTAACACCAAACAGGTCTCCATAAAAAGACCCAGTGACAGCCTGCATACTCTCTGGTGATGTAACTGAGTGGGCTCCATCTTTTAGGCCCTCTAAATAAGACCCACCCTGACGGCTCTACACGCTATTAAATAAAAATCTAATTCTTGACCTTGTTTCCTGGTCCTCTTTGAATCCCGCTCCTCAGTACCAGATGTTCCCCACTTCCGCAAAGACAACACATCTTGGGTACTCCACAATCTATAGCTGCATGATCTTTGAATCCACAAAGGCGGCATCTCCGTCCAGTACAGGCCTTCTTATTATGTCCAATGGCACCACACCTTCGGCAGTAAAGGGGCTGGCCAGGGTAGTGGAGAAAACCCGGGTGAGGGCCAATGGCAAAGCTGCCTGGTGGATGTAGCAGACCACCTAATGCAGTCTGGTCCACTTTCAGCTGTACCAAAAAACGCCTTTTACCGTTCCAGATTCCAAACCCGCCTCTCACTTTCTCACCAGCTGAAACTGTAGAGCAGTACCTCTGCAGAAACGCCTGAACATCCTCATCTGGCACGAATGGGTTGTAGAGATTAACTGTAATGGGAACCTCATCTATGACAAAAAGAGGAACCAAACGGAAACCTTCAAACACCCCCTTCTCAGGCTAACGAGCACACTTGTCAAAAAACAAAGAGCAGTCCGCAAAAGAAATAAAGGTTACATCAAAAAAAAAAAACACAACGTATAATCTTGCAAACAGAAGATCTTGGACAGACTCATCCCACAAAAGTCGATCATGATTCTGATCAATTCATGATTCAATTCAAGCCGAACTGTGCGCCTAAGCCGCACAGACCGGCATTTTTTCACCTTCTTGTGGCATCGCACTAAGATATTAAACTTGATCTTAACCAAAAGGCAGAGAAGCGATTACCTGATTTAAGCGACAGCCTTAAGAGTACCTAATGAAAAAGCCTTGACTACTGGACGATAGTATTGAGCCACTCTCCAGGATATTATGCAGCTCATTGGTGAAAAAGTTGTAGAAGCTAGCAACAAGATTTAAATAAAAATCTCGCCATGCTATTTCTTTTTTTGAACTATAGCAAACAATTAGCTTTGCAATAGCAAAGCCCGCAAAAATAATTGGAACTTATCATTGTTCCTCTCCACGTAAATCTTTAGTAAAAGGTGAAAGATTTATTCACGAATGAAGAGAAACCTGAGCAATACTTTTGATGTTGCTAGGCCTTTGAAAGTCCATTGGTGAGCTTGAAAGCTTGCAGCTTGCAGCTTGCTAAGGGTAAATTGGGCTGTGGCAGAAAAACTGTTGATAATGCACAGGTGTAGAAAAGATGAGAAAAAGAAAAGATTGAACTTCTATTTATTAAATGAAATTGAACACGCTACACAACTAAGAGCTATGTGCACTCAATAAAAAAACAACAATAAGCATGAGCTTGCTCTTTTTTCTTTATTTCTGCTTTTTTAACAGGTAAAGAGGTGCACCATTCCCAGAAGTACTGCAATACCGGGCTAAGGGATTGAGCAAGCACCCTCAATCGACTCCCAAGGTCAAAAATCCGTTTAATATGTAGTCCTCATATAGAGGTCGTATTAAATATTAAACTGATAAGAACAGAATTTTTTTTTTTTTTTTATTTTATTGTCACCATTACATTCTTACACCATGATTCACTTTCCACATATTAAATAAAATTAATCATTCATTTAAAAAAAGCAGATGAATAAATAAATAAATAAATAAATAAATAAATAAATAAATAAATAAGCTTCCACAACCATCCCCCTACCGTCACACCAGTGAGGAGTGAAAGGGTGCACGACAGCATAAGGTGATCAGAAAAGAAGAGGGGCGTCAATGTAGCATCGGTTGGTGGGCAGTCCCGTGTAAAAACATTACACATCTATTCGAGAGGCTCTGGTGCCATCACCACTGAATCAGGTGAAGCCCTCCTCTCTTGGATGCAAGGTTTTAAAACTAATTCTAATTTAAAATCCCTTACTAAGTCTTGCAATAAAACCGATGTTTTGTCTACATTAAAATATTTATCTGTCCTTTTTCTGTCTTTCCTAGATAAAACACAGTTAAAATCCCCTGCTAAAACTAGGGGAGCCCTCCCAAGCATGTGGGGCTGCAGGTCTTCTAAAAGTTCATGCCTCTCATTTTTGTCAGTAAAACCATACACATTAAGAATGTTAAGATCCGTGTTTAAAAAAGTCAGATTTGCTAAAAGTGTCCGACAGTCCCTCACCACTGTGCTGCCCTTCACCACGATGTTTGGGTTATCGATTTGTAACCCAGTTAAAAACATGGAGTAATAAGTGATGCTTGTAGTATCATTTAATAGGAGTATATAAATAGTGTGATTTAAAAAGGGTTTAAATAAATGTAATAAGTTATGTTTAAAAATGTTAAAAGCAGTTTAAAAATGATTGTATGTTTATTGTTTTAAGTAAAAGATAAAGTATTTCTGAAAACTGTCTAAACCAGCATTGATGGGGTTAATAACGTTTGGCAGTAGAGTCAGGTGTCGGGGTTTGCAGCAGGTGGAGATGGAGAGAGAGAGAGGAGGAGATTGGAGCAGCAGAGTGAGGTGACACAGAGATTTTCTGAGTTAAAAAGTAGAGTTATTAGTGCACAAATCAAGATGTAACCAGTTTATGATGATGGTTTGCGCAACAACCAGATGAGAAGAGTGACAAGGTGCATATTGAGAAACAGGAGGAATTTCTACAAGAAGTTCAAAGACTGTTTACTTTTGTGCTATTGCTAATGCTAACGCTGAGTTGCTTTTAAAGAATATGCTGGCGTCTGTTCATTACAAGTGAATGACATTTTCTTGTTAAAGTTTGACTCTCAGTTGAACAGTTTGAGGAGTTTATCTACTGTTTTCGATCTGAAGACAGAGAGAGGACTCATACAGAGCTTGAAGCAACCCGGATTTCACTCGAGTTTTACTAAAAAACGTGGTGTTAAAAAGGAGAACGAGTTCGTGTTGTTATGCTGATTGGATGATGAGATTGCGCCCGTGACTGTTGGTGAAAGGCTGGGACAGAAACACTATCTTAAGGTATCTTTCGTTTTGTTTGCTCGCTGACGAGTGAAGTGGCCATTAAGTTTTACGAACACGAGCAACGCATCAGGCCTGAAAGGCACAGTATTGACATTGTTTACGTTGTTGTGTTAAGAAGAGAGACAATTCAATTACAGTATTTTCATAAAAAAAAAAGAACATTTTATGTTGAAGGTTTAAAAAGAACAATTATATTTTTATTTAATTTGTGTATTTCCTTTGAGATAATAACTTCTTTTTTGAGTAAATAACTACGAGATATTTTCTAAAACTTTGTGTTGTGTTATTTTATTATTTACCTGGAAAGAGGTTATTATTTTATTTGGGGAGAGTCCTACCTAGACACAAGGTTAAAATCTTTATTAATACTATAACTTAAGAAAGGTGAATTCATAGTTAGGTAAGGAAAATATTTTATGTGTGTATTTTAAAAGGGAAATCCAAGATAACATTTAAAATTGTGTTAAGGGTTAACACATTTAATTAATACATTAACAGAACCCAAAAGCCTTGCCCTAGTTAATATGAATACTGAGGGGAGCACTACAGATTAAAATGGCAACACCATCACTCTTGTTGCCATTGGAACCGCTCCACATGAAGGGTCACGTAGTCCACCTTTCCTCCCACTTTCCTATAATTATTTTAAAAAGGCAGAGAACACTCTTGCAATAAAAAAAACATCTGACTTAAAATATTTTAAAAAGGATAAAACACTGTGCTCGCAGAGGGGACCTCACACTTCTGACATTAATTGTTGAAATAGTAAGGGTTATGGGTAAATAAAAGGCATGTACTTTATTTTAAAACTACACATACAAACCTGCAGTGACAAACATTAAAATCACATTATTTCTTGTGATATTTGCTCCTTTATCCCTATGGGCTGGGGGTCAAGGGGGCAAGTGTACGAAGCCTTCGGGGCCACAGGGTAGCTCTTGTAGCTCCTTTGGGGACGATGTTTTCAGCTGGAAATGCAGAAAAGAGACCTCATTGGGGAGCAGTGAGGGCCACATGCGGTCCATATCTATGCGGTCCATATCTTCCAGGGAGGAAATATATGGCCGATGCACTGCCCTTAGCTTTTTCTCTTCTGTTACCAAAAAAGGATATCCCGCAGGGCTTTTCTGCACCTGAGCATAAGGGAGTTTACAGTCACTCCCACTAGTCTCCATTGACTTTTCTGAAACTGTTTGCAGAGAGGAAGTTGTTTCTTTCTCCCCCTCCTCCATTTCCAACTCCTTTTCTGGGGAGGGAGGGACTTCCTCCCTCTCCATGTTTGACTCCGCCCCTGAGGCCACCCCACTTCCTCCACCTTGTCCAATCCCTGAGGCTGGTTGGGAGTTTAAATTTACCGCAAAAAATCTCAGGGCCGCCGCCAATGGTACACTCTTTAAACCTGTGACAAATTCCTTTACACTTCCCATGCACAAATTCTTGACCCACTTCAGCTAAATGCCCCATTCTTCCACACTTTCTACATAGTTTGGGCATGCCCTGGTAGTGTATGTAGCCTCTGTTCTCTCCCAACACAATCATCGAAGGCAGATGCTTCAGGCCCTGGTAACCCCGGCGTCCTCCCATTGTTTAATGGGGATTCACCAGGAGCAATTCCAGATGCCATCCTCGTCTAACACCTTGACTGGTTGGCCTCGAACAGTGCAATATCTGCCCAGCCAGACACAAATGTCTTCTCCACCCACAGTTTTTGGATAAGCTTCCTGAAGAAGTCAAGTCGTGACATCCCCAGGAGCCTCCCTTCCATCTCTTTAAATAAAAAGCGCACGCTGTGGTGCCTCCTCATGCCGCAACGAGTAGCCGATATTTTGGAGGCACCACTAGCCTGTAAACAAGGAACAAAAAGGACTACTAATTCTAAAACAAATAAATAGATAATAAATAAATAAAAGCACTTACCTTAAGGAACCCAAGCAAAATGTACTCTTTGCAAGTAGTCTCTGAAGCCACAAGAAAAGACCTCAGAGGGGAACCCTCAAAGAGCAATCGCTGTCTTAGCCAGAAGGCAGAGAAGCAACAGCCTTAAGGGTACCCAATGAAAAAGCTTTGACTACTGGACGGTAGTTATTGATCCACTCTCCAGGATATTATGCAGCGCGGTGGTGAAAAAGTTGTAGAAGCTAGCAACAAGATTTGGATAAAAGTTTTGCTATACTAATTCTTTTCTTGAACCATAGAAAACAAGTAGCTTTGCAATAGCAACAATGGTTTAATCTAGTCCAACAACCACTTCTGATGTGTTTACACCTTGTCCCCCACACAATGCATTTAGCTACTGACATAACTTGCCAAAAAAGCCTAACCCTTCCCAACAGTATATGTCTCAACCCTTGTCCGTACAACGCCCGCTCCCGGCTCAGACCTGTGCCCCCTTTTGCTGCCCACCAATCTGATATGTGACTCCAGAACTGGTTCACTACCAGGCAAGACCACAAAGCATGCTTAAAAGTCTCCTGTATTGACTTAAGCCATGCCAATACAGCCGTTCCCTAACTGGTAGACGGCCCAAGGCTCCCAGCCAATGCAAATCTTTGCTGGCCCCATCCAGCCACTTAGGCTGCAAGACCAACCAGTCAATACCTGGCATTCGGATAGTGACACTGCCAGATCGTGCTGTGCAGCGATCCCTCCATTCTCTATGCAGCCTTCTGTGGTCCAGTACGATGCTATTCACCACGGCTGATCCCGAACAAATTCAGCTACTTTCTAATAATTATCTGGACGGTCAGTCGACCACGGCACTCTGCCTGTCCAGAGGATCACCGTTCGCAGGGTAAAACCCAAGCAGAATTTTGCAAACAAAGATGAGAGATGGCCTTCCTCACCCCTAACCAAACTAGCAGTGAAAGACACATACAATGCCATGGTCCTAAGAGGGACACAAGCCACCCCTCTTCCAACATCCTTTCATTCCATGTACAATCTCGTGCATGCCACCCACTCATTCCCCCATATGAAGGTAAAAAGAAGACACTCAAAGCGCCTGCCTGTCACAAATGGCATTGGAAAAACAAAAGCCAAATTGTTTAAGCCTCCCAGCAAATCAGCATTTATCACCAGTGCCCTACCTGTGAGAGAGAGATCTCTCTTACCCCAATTCTCAACCCTTGCTCTCAGTTTACTGAGAGCCCTGGCCCAGTTTTTTTCGGGCACTATCCTCTCTCCAAAAAATCACACCCAAAATTTTAATCCCGTCAGAACACAGACTGAACCCCCCTGGGACCTCAGTTTTCCCAGCCCAGGTTCCTGCATACAGAACTGAGGATTTACTCCGGTTAACTCAAGCACCGGTTGTAAATAACCCACAGTTATTTGAGTAGTTTTTTAAATACGCTCTATATTCTCTACATGCACTATACTGAACATACGTTTAAGTTTTCTAAATATTACGTATGTGTTGATTCTGTTTTGAAAATTTAATATTAACAATTAAAGTTATTAAGCCTATAGAGACTTTTATTTTGAAATGACGGCTAGACGGACTGCCGCGAAGATCGCGGGTACATGTGGAAATTGCTCATGCTCGGAGAGGAGAAGCAACACGGTTACGAGTCAAAACGTAAAATATAAAGTTAAAGCAGCAAAAAGTAATTTAAAGTAGTTTTATTTGCCTGATTAGTGTGGCATATGGTTGATATTGGTTTATTTTTGGTTATTTTTTGTGTTTTTTGGCCTTCTTTTAGTACCTGGTTGAAGGATGCACAAAGGTCAGTCAAGTGTATTTGTGCACTTTTAGGTAGTTAATATAGTTTATGTTCTAGCTTATAAGTATTTGCTTGTTATACAAGTAATTTTTTCTTGTTTATGTTAGATGTTATCTTTAAAACTGTGATAGTTAAGTTCCGGTTCTGGAGATGTGAGAGAGGGCAGCGGGGACGAGGACCCCCCAACCACACTCCTTTCAAACCTGTCAAAGCGTCTTCTTTTTTTAATTTATTTGCTTAACGACATCAAATATAAGATCTACTCTTAATTCGGGAAGAGAAATTAGCAACTTGAAGCAGAAGCAAGGTACCGCACCAGCAACATGTTCAGGTGCTACTATGGCGGGCAAGTTAGCAATCATGGCGTCTAACGAAACCGCTAACAGCAAGGGTTCACCTGTTAAAGACAACACAGACAATTTGTCGATAAGTCAGCTAATCTCCGAACTGGCAAAACAACGGGCCAGTTTAAAAGAGGACATGGCAAGCTTGATTCATGATTCAATCCAGCCGTTGCAAGCCTCCTTGACACGTTAAGGGAAACAGTAAACTCGTTTCAGCATAGACTCAAGTCCACTGAAGTATTAGCTGGTGAAAACTTTGAAAGGCAGCGGAAGCGACGATTACAGCCTTGAAAACGCAAAATGTATCTCTTCTTGACCAAATTAATGATCTTGAGAACAGATCCAGAAGGGCTAACCTGCGTATTTTTAACATTCCGGAAGGCAGTAAAGATGGAAAAGACCCCTTTAAATTCGTATCTGCATTGCTTAAAGAAACTATGGAGAGCGTGTTTGACAGTCCTCCTGAACTTTAGCGTGCACATCGCACGCTTCGCCCCAGACCGGGTGCAGGACAATCTCCAAGACCATTCATTGTCTGCTTTCACCGATTACAGGAAAAGGAGAGGGCACTGCACTGGGCCAGGCAACATGATATTAAATACAACGGAGTGTCACTGAGGCTGTACCCGGATCTGAGCAGACCTTAGCAAAGAAACGTGCCAGATTCAAAGATGTTAAACACTCCCTCAATGAGAAAGGCATAAAGTTTCAACTGCTGTATCCTGCCTGTCTCCGAGTGAAGTTCGGGGAAGAAACACACACCTTTGATTCACCTAAGGCTGCTGAGACTTTTTACAGACAACGCATTCATGCACAAGATTAAAGTTGGGGAAACAAGCTTAGGGAGTATTATGGGTGGTTTGGTTTTGCGTTTTGTTTATTACAAGAAGTTTTGTTTTATGTGATTGTGGTGATGCGCTCAACCAATTGGATTATTTGTGTGGAAATGGTATGTTCCACGGGTATAAAAGGGGATGAGATTGACAGCAACCAAGCGCACGTCACCAAGCGCGCCATCTGGGGTTTCGGGAAGTGACGTAACTTTCTGTGCGCCGTGTTTATGTCTGTGAGGTAAGCGCTAGCAGCAGCAGTTGCCTTCCGAACCTTTGTTTTTGTTAAACAGGGTAATTTGAGATTCGTTTCACTTGCAGTGTGTGGCTGAGGAACATTACAGATGTTTCGAGTGACACTTTGTCAGCTTTCCACTCGTACACGTCAAGTGTGCGAAACGGCGTGAGTCCTATTGGCAGGTATGTGATTAGTTTTCATTCATGTGTAGCAAAGCGCATCCCTTATTTTAAATCTAAAGTTTTGTATGTTTTATTGGTGTCACGGAGGTGTTGCAGCAGGATTTTCGGGCGCCGTTGAGCATTGCGTCCTTTCTGCATAATCGATACTGACTACTGAGCAGCTGCAGTAATGAACGCATGAAAAGGAGTGCGATTGTAACGATTGGGTTGTTTATTTCTTCATGTTGGTCCAGGCTTGACCCGCTTTTCACTGTCTTTTAACGGATGCATGTAAAATGAACTAACTATATCTCTACAAAGGGGGAATTGCCTTTACGAGCGGACTGCCAGCGCTTCCGGCTAGTGAGAGCGCAGTTAAACTTAGCGTGTTGAGTACTTAAGGTTTTGACTGAGGTGGGGTATTTGCATCGTATATCTTTGTATTGTCACCCCTGTTGTGTTCTTTGTTTGTCTGATGTGTCTTTTGTGTTTTTTTCTGTAGTTGTGATTTGTAAACTCCTATTTGGGGTTTTTGTATGATTTTGATTTGTCTTGTAATTGTGATGTTTTACATGACGCTTTGGTGCCGCCTATAATTGTTAAGGAGAGCCGCTATCAGGTGATGCTAACTCTTTTGGCAGCAGCGCTCTTTTATAAATCAATTACAAAGTGTGCTGTTTGTATGTGTGTAGTTGGTGTATTTGTCTTAATGTTGTTGTTCTACTCCCTTCAGAATTGGGGTACCAGTGCTAGCCAGTGTCTGCGGTGTGTGGTGGTGGTGGTACAGCTGCTGACTTGCAGTGATCACAGTTGGGTTTGTGGTGTGGTGTTGTGTTGTGAGAGAACACGAGTGCGTGCTGTGTTTAACTACTAAGGCAGGACAAATTCCCCAGTTCTGAAGTGGTAAAACAAGAGTGTGCATGGATGAATGATGCGGTGATTTATTGTACTCTTTTAAACTTTTGCATATTAAAATGAATCATGTATTTTTAATGTATTTTGAATAAATTGTGTGAAATATTTCCGGTTGTCTGATATCTGTCTCAGCCACCACGTATTTGCGTGCTCTTTTCAGTACTTTTGGGTCCCTGGCCTATTTCCAGGGTGGCGTAGTCAATTTACTGCCATATTTGGTATCGGTTAAACACCCCCCGTATGCCACATTATGTCTTCAGAAGTTCTTAACAGTGAGGAAACTTGTATTGCTGACTGCATCTCTGTGCTGTTTTTGCCTGTTTAAATTTATGTTTGCACATGGCTAATAAGGCCGATTTAGCAAAATTTTCTGGGGGATCGAAAGTTAGATTTGTTAGCTGGAATGTAAAAGGCCTATATGGCCCAACCAAAAGGAGCAGAATTTTGGCATATCTAAGAAAATTTAAATCTGAAATAATATTCCTACAGGAGACACACCTACGTATTAGAGATCAGTTTAGACTCAGGAAATCATGGGTGGGACAGATTTTTCACTCTATTTTTGACTCTAAGGCACGGGGCACTGCCATTTTGATACACAAAAACATTCAATTTACGGTCTCTGCTTCTATTATGGATCCTCAGGGTAGATATGGTATAGTCTATGGGAGTTTGTATCATGTTCCTGTCTTATTAGTTAGTGTATATGCCCCCAACTGGGACGATGTAAGTTTTATTAATAAGCTTGTTTCTATTCTGCCAGATCTTAACTCCCATCGCATGATTTTTGGTGGTGACTGGAATACTGTTATGGATCCACCCCTCAATCGTTCCAACCCCAGGTTATTATCCCGTTGTAAGATGGCCCAAGCCTTATCCACATTCTTTGGTCAAGTGGGAGCCGTTGATCCGTGGCAATTTCTGTTTCCACGCAGCAAAGAATACTCCTATTTCTTGCAAGTACACCACTCATATTCAACAATCGATTACTTCTTTATAGATAAATATCTCCTTCCTTCTGTTGAACAAATTGATTATTTACTTATTGTGGAATCAAATCATGCTCCTGTGCAATTAGATCTCGTTTGCAATCTGAGGTACAACGAACGGCCTCTGTGGAGACAAAATACGTCCTTGTTATCAGACCCTGAATTTTGTACATTCGTAACTACAGCCATAGATAACTTCTTATTGCATAACAGATCAGAATCTATATCAGCATCTTCATTGTGGGAAACACTGAAAGTAGTCATAAGGGGGGGAAATAATCTCATATACTTCAACTCTAAATAAAAAGTGTAAACGTAAATTTGACAATTTAATTTAATCTATTAGGAGACTGGACTGCCTCTATTCTGTGTCTCCCTCACCAGAACTTTATAAGAAAGTTTGAGCCTTCAAGTCCAATATAACCTGCTCTCAACAAATAAAACTGAATGGTGCTTATTACGTGCTAGAGGGTATACATATGAACATGGGGAAAAGGCAGGTCGACTTTTAGCTTACCAATTAAAATTTAAAGCTGCCTCTCAAATTATACCTCGAATTCAAAACTGTGATGATTTAATCGTTAATCCCATTGAAATTAATACAACCTTTAGGAACTACTTTTTAGATTTATATGCTTCTGAAAGCCCTAAATTAAACTCTGAAATGCTGGAATTTTTGGGCAGTATAGATATACCCACTCTTGATTCAGTGCAGAAAACATCTTTGGAGGGAAATGTACAAATAAAGGAAATTCTAATTCTAATAATTTCATTAATGCAGAACAAAAAAAAAAACCTGGCCCAGATGGCTATCCTATAGATTTTTACAAAAAAAATTGCAACCAAATTAGCCCCTATTCTTCTTGATATGTTTAAGGACTCTTTTGTAAGGGGAAGCTT
Organism: Silurus asotus; assembly: GCA_024362625.1. NCBI lineage: Eukaryota > Metazoa > Chordata > Actinopteri > Siluriformes > Siluridae > Silurus > Silurus asotus. Next base: position 30,871 of record MU551615.1, on the reverse strand, counting down.
GCCACAAACTTTGAATGAAACAAACATAATTCTATTGTTAAAACCTGGCAATGTAATTCTTACAGGCCAATATCACTCCTTAATGCTGATTCTAAAATCTTGTCAAAAATCCTTGCATTACGTTTAGATACAGTAATAGGGAATTTAATTTCTGGCGACCAAACAGGTTTTGTCAGAGATTGTCATTCTTTTAGTAATATTTGGAGATTACTGGGGGTAATCCATTCATCTAAACTTGCTCAGGGCCCGATACCTCAGGTTGTTATTTCACTAGATGCCGAAAAAGCGTTTGACAGGGTTGAGTGGAAGTACAGTTGTGTTCAAAATTATTCAACCCCCAATGCTGTAAATGGTTTTAGGGAATTTAGTGTACATTTGTAATTGTATTCAGAATGAAATCCTACAAAGGACTTCTTAAAGAATCATATGCAACTAAAATGACATCAATTAGTTTTGTAATACAGTGGTAAATGTTTCTTTTGTGAATTCTTCATTGACATAATTATTCAACCCCTTAAAGACTACCACTCTGAAGAACAGAGGTTCAATGAAGTGTTTTCAATCAGGTATTGAAAACACCTGTGGATATCAGGGAGCAGCAATAAAGCCTAATAAGCACCAATTAGGCAGCTTTAAAATGACTGTGATACTCAGCTCCTTCTAGACATTTACTGGTGTGGTTACAAACATGGTGAGGTCAAGAGAATGGTCCAGGAAGACAAGAGAACAGGTGATTACTCTTCACAGGAAGGGCAATGGCTATAAGAAGATTGCAAAGATGTTAAACATACCAAGAGACACCATAGGAAGCATCATTCGCAAATTCAAGGCAAAGGGCACTGTTGAAACGCTACCTGGTCGTGGCAGAAAGAAGATGCTGACTTCGACTGCTGTGCGCTACCTGAAGCGTAGAGTGGAGAAAAGTCCCCGTGTGACTGCTGAGGAACTGAGAAAAGATTTGTCAGATGTGGGTACTGAAGTTTCTGCTCAGACAATACGGCGCACCCTGCGTAATGAAGGCCTCCATGCCAGAACTCCCAGGCGCACCCCCTTGCTGTCCCCAAAGAATAAGAAGAGTCGACTGCAGTATGCCAAAAGTCATGTGGACAAACCACAGAAGTTTTGGGATAGTGTTCTGTGGACTGATGAAACAAAATTAGAACTGTTTGGGCCCATGGATCAACGCTATGTTTGGAGGAGGAAGAACAAGGCCTATGAAGAAAAGAACACCTTGCCTACTGTGAAGCATGGCGGGGGGTCAATCATGCTTTGGGGCTGTTTTGCTTCTGCGGGTACTGGGAAGCTTCAGCGTGTGCAAGGTACCATGAATTCTCTTCGGTACCAGGAGATATTGGATGACAATGTGATGCAGTCCGTCACAAACCTGAGGCTTGGAAGACGTTGGACCTTTCAACAGGACAATGATCCCAAGCATACCTCCAAGTCCACTAGAGCATGGTTGCAGATTAAAGGCTGGAACATTTTGAAGTGGCCATCGCAATCACCAGACTTAAATCCGATTGAGAACCTCTGGTGGGACTTAAAGAAAGCAGTTGCAGTGCGCAAGCCTAAAAATGTGACTGATCTGGAGGCTTTTGCCCATGATGAATGGGCGAAGATACCCGTAGATCGCTGCAAGACACTTGTGTCAAGCTATGCTTCACGTTTAAAAGCTGTTATAACTGTAAAAGGATGTTGTACTAAGTACTAAGATTGAATGTCACTTGGGGGTTGAATAAAACTGATAATGATGTAAGCTCAGAAAAGACATTTGTGGTTATTTCATTATAAATGTTATGTTATATTTGTCCGACCTACACGTGCCTCTTAGATTTAATTGTAAGCAGGATGACTGAATGATCATAATCAATGTCAAACCGACCAAAACAATCAATTTCAGTGGGGGTTGAATAATTTTGAACACAACTGTATTTATTCTCGGTGCTGGAAAGATTTGGCTTTGAAACATACTTTCTCTCACTGGTTAAGTTACTATACTTCTCTCCTGTGGCATCGATAATTACAAATGGGGTACGTTCAAAGTATTTTCCTCTATCAAGGGGTACGAGACAAGTGTGCCCTCTTAGCCCTTTACTTTTTACTTTAGCCATCGAACCCCTATACATAGCGTTAAGATGCTCAAAGCATTTTACTGGCATTAGCAGTAGAAACATAGAACATAGGGTATCTTTGTATGCTGTTGATATGTTGTTGTATCTTTCGGACCCGATTGTAGGTATTCCACAAGTAGTTAAGATTTTGGATCAATTTGGTGAATTATAGATTAAATTTCTCAAAAAGTGTTTGTTTCCCCATGAACAGTAGGGGCCTCCAAATTTCGGGGAATGATATATCGTTTCAATTGTCTGTATCAGGTTTTAAATACTTTGGGATAAATATCTCACAGGGTTTTCCTAACCTTTACAAAGAAAACTTTGCTTCTTTAATTGACAAGTTAAAACTTGATCTCAAAAAAATGGAATCTGCTGTTTCTTTCTCTTGCAGGAAGAATTAATTTGGGGAGGGAAAACACCTAGGATTCGGAAGGAATTCCTCTAAGACAAAAAATGTAAGGGGGATTAGCACTACATAATTTCAGATACTATTATTGGGCTGCAAATATTTCAAAAGTACTCTATTGGCTTCAGGACCCCAATGATGTGTGGTGCATTTCAGAGGCGCGTTCTTGTACCTCTTCATCCCTCCCAGCTTTAGCTTTATCCAAAATGCTCCTTCATATTTCATATTTTCGACTAGTTCTCAGCTCTTTCTTCAAAATATAATCACGCTTGTTTAGATATTTTCAAGTTCGTCATCTAATCCAAAGCCACTGTCCCACATATCCCTCCGTTCCTCCTAGTGCGGGAATGGATACAGTTCTAAATATTTCAATACACTTGAGGGGAGTAATTTCCAAAGTGTATGACACTTTAATGTCAGTAAAAAATATAGATCTGAACAAAATCCATGCAGAATGGAAAAGGGATTTGGGAGTGGACATATCAGAGGAAACCTGGAAAAATGCAATATTCAGGGTGAATGGGACGACTGCACTCGTTTAGGCTTGATTCAGTGCAAGTTCGTCCACAGACTTCATTACAGCAAGGTTAAGCTGTCAAATATACTCCAATGTAACTGACGCGTGTGAGCGTTGTCGCTCTGCTGGGGCAAATTTGGCTCATGTTTTGGACTTGACCCAGACTGTTTGATTACTGGACAACTATATTTAAAATCCTGTCTGAGGTGTATATTAGGGATATTAAGCCTAGTTTTATAATGGCAATTTTTGGAGTACCTGAGCAAGGTACAGTCATGCCCAGAAAGTGTCAGGATGCTTGTGCTTTTGCGTGTCTTCCGGCTCGGAGAAGAATATTGCTTGATTGGAAATCAAGTAAACCACCTTAAGTCTAACTCTGGCTTAAAGATCTGATGCTATTTTTGAAATTGGAAAAAAATTTATACTATTTTAGAGGGTCAACAAAACTTTTCTATTTAGTGTGGATTTCAATGATCTCATATTTTGGAAAGGGTGCAGCTTTTCCCCCAAACTGAGTTGGAAGGCTTGTGAGCTTTGTAACAGGTAATGCCGTCAGGTGCAATGGGCTAACAATGTTGTTCAGTATTTCCTCACTGTTTGTAATGTCATAACTCTGTGTTTTTTAAAAAATAAAAAAAATGAAAGGGGGGGGGGGGGGGGGGGGGGAATGTGGAAAATACTGTCGATTGGCTGTCGCCTAACGTTATTGTGCTTTCCTCTGTTCCTTCCTCAATAAAAATAATTTTAAAAAAATGTGATAGTTTTGCTGCAGGCTGCTACACCGGTGGCCTCAGAGAAAGCCACCAGGACTCGCCCAACAACACCAAAGTCACCCTCACGACCCCAAAAAAGTGTCACATCAGCATATGCTGACACCTTGGCCCTGATCCCACCCGGACCTGGAATGTGCAGTCCTTGAAAGGCTGGCTCTCTCCTAAGGCGTTCTAACAATGGCTCCAGGTATATCACAAAGAGCATTGGAGACAATGGGCACCCTTGCCTGACTCCCCCTAACTGTGGGACCTGCTTGGAAATATGCCCATTTGTCATGATGCGGCTGCTCGCTTCAGTGTAGAAAAGGTGCACCATTGTGCCAAAGACCGGACCAAATCCCATTCCTTCCAACACAGTAAACAGGAAAGCTTGAGAAACATGGTCAAAAGCCTTCTCCTGGTCTACACTCAGTAGGGCTAAAGGCACCTGACGCTGCTCTGCCCATGCTAGGGCGTCCCTGATCAGTGCCAGGTCCATATTACAGGTACACCCAGGCACACCACATGTCTGGTCTGGATGAATGACTAGCGTCATGCAGAGGCGAAGACTGATCAGTTTAGCCAGAATCTTGTAGTCTACTGTAAGCAGGGTGATTGGTCTCCAGTTTGCCAAATCGGTCCTGTCCTCCCTCTCATGTAGAAGAGTGACAGTCCCGACCCTCAGAGAAGGAGGTAGAGTGGCACGCTCTATAGCCTCCTCAACAAGGTCACCAGGTCTGGGCCAACCAGAGACCAAAAGGTCCTATACCATTCAACTGGCAGCCCATCACCACCTGGAGCTACTCCAGGCTTTAGGGAGAGCATAGCTGTCTCCATTTCCGCCAATTTGATGCAAACTTCTAAAGCTGATGCATCACCCTCGGGCAAACGACCAGCTATCCCCTCGAGGAAAAACCCCTCTTTGCCTTTTTTTCAAACTCTAACACCAAACAGGTCTCCATAAAAAGACCCAGCGAAGCCAGCATACCCTCTGGTGATGTGACTAAGTGGGCTCCATCTTTTAGGCCCTCTAAATAAGACCCACACTGACGGCTCCGCACGCTATTAAAGAAAAAGCGTGTCAGGCACTTATCCAAAAGAAGTACCTGCCTGCCTGCCTGCACAATGTAACCCCGAGCTTCAGCCTCATAGTGGGCTTTTAAGGCCTCTTTAAGGCATCACTGAGCCGCCTATAATCACCCTCTCACCAGGCTGTATTGAGAACCCTGAACTTCCAACCTGCTCCTTCCTTTTCTTTGCCATCTTCTGAGCCCACCAGCGACATTAAATAGCAGTCTGCTTGTGTGTCATACAGCACCCTCATGCGTTTCCACCCCTTATAAAGGTTGCAAAAGATGCTGCAGAAGGCAGGGTCTTGCAGGACTGTTTGATTTCACCCGACACATATACAGATGCTGTTAACCACCAGACAGTGGTCGGCGGCCCAAAAGGTCTTCAACCGGCATGACTGCACCCTCACACTCTCCTTCACAAACAGGAGATCGAACCGGGAGGAGTTACCCCTGGAGTTTCTCCAGGTGGGTCCTGCAGCCTGTGGCTCAACCACCCTAAACATATCCACTAAGCCAGCTCCAGCCACCCCCCACCCCCCTTCCACATCCACATTAAAATCACCGCCCACCAATAACACTCTGTTAGTGATGAATAGAGGCTATAAGAGACGAAAAAAACCTTGCCTTTCACCTGCTCTACATTGAGCATAGACCTCTACAGCCCTAAACTTTCCCCCCCTTTACAAATCACCCTTCTAGGAACCACTACTACATTGCTCTCAATGACCCAATCCCAAGACTTATTTATATATATATATATATAAAATTCATATGCATGCAAACAAGGCTTTTGCTATGCCCCAATACAAAACACCTTATTTTTCCTCACCATCCCTCATTTCCCTCCCCCTTCCTTTTGTTACTCTCACCCTCCTTGCCGGCATCTGAGTCCACCCCTCATTGTCCGTCATTGAGTCCTGCTGGACCACGTTTATCACTTCCCTCATTAATCCTCTCACCTTCGGCCGCTATCATTGCTTTGGCCTCTTCCACTGGGATCAGATCAAATTCACGACCTTGTTCCACCCTGGTCCTCTTCAAATTCCGCTCCTCATTACCGGCTCTCATTGCCACTCTTGTCTGTCGGCACCTGGTTGGATCCACCTGCACCTGGTGCAGTGGCTGCTCTCTGTCCCTTTCTATGTCTGTCTGTCTGTCTATTCCCCAAATCATCTGTAAGATCCATGGGTTTCCAGTTAGGCTGGAACAGAGTAGGCGTTGTTTCCAGGTCCTTAAGTGCCTCCGCCCAGCTCATTGGGGTCCATGTAATTTGGCCCAAGCTCAAATCCAATTCAGGCTCCCCCTGGATGCCCCCAAGGTGTGCAGGGTCGAAAAAATCCACCAGTGTCTCCCCTGCCTGGAAAGCAGTCACCGATGGCATTGTGATGTGAGAATCATCAGCTCGTCGTTCTGCTGCTGGTTCTATCTCACTCGGACCAGGCTTAGTTTCCCTCACAGAGGCAGGAATCTCCCTCTCCTCAGTAAACAAGGATGCAAAGGTATGCATCCTTGAAGTGCACTGACGGTACAAATGTTCCCCACTTCTGCAAAGACTACAAGTTTTGGGTACTCCGCCTTCTATGGCTGCATGATCCCCAGATCCACACAGGTGGCATCTGCATCCAGTACAGGCCTCCTTGTTATGTCCAATGGCACCACACCTTCGGCAATAAAGGGGCTGGCCAGGGTAGTGGAGGAAACCCTGGTGAGGGCCAATGGCAAAGCTGCCTGGTGGATGTAGCAGACCACCTAAAGCAGTCTGGTCCACTTTCAGCCGTACCATAAAACGCCATTTACCGTTCCAGATCCCAAAGCGGCCTCTCACTTTTTCACCAGTTGAAACTGTAGAGCAGTACCTCTGCAGAAATGCCCGAACATCCCCCTCCGGCACAAACGGGTTGTAGAGATGAACCGTAATAGGAACCAAATGAAGACCTTCAAAGAACCCCCTCCTCAGGCTGACAATTACACTGGTCAAAAAATAAAGAGCAAGTCCACGAGAGAGATAAAGGTTACATCCAAAAAAAACAGACGACATGAAATCTTGCAAACAGAATATCTTTGACGGACTCATCCCACAAAAGTCCCACATGATTTTGAGAATTAGCCAATCCCAGCCAAATTGCCTTCTGCTGGAGCATCCACCTTCAATTCAAGCTGAACTGTGCGCCCAAGCCGCACCACTCGGGCTGGCATCTTTTCGCCTTTTTGTGGCATTGTGCCACTACATACTACACTTGATCTTAACCAAAAGGCAGAGAAGCGATAACCTGATTTAAGTGACGGCCTTAAGAGAACCCAATGAAAAAGCTTTGACTTCTGAACGGTAGTTATTGAGCCACTGTCCAGGATATTACGCAGCACGGTGGTGAAAAAGTTGTAGAAGCTAGCGACAAGATTAAGATAAAAGTCTCGCCATACTAATTATTTTCTTGAACCATAAAAAAAAGTAGCTTTGCAATTGCAAAGCTGTTCCTCTCCACGGAAATCTTTAGTAAAAGGTGAAAGATTTATTCCTGAATAAAGAGAAACCTGAGCTATACTTTGGGTGTGGCTAGGCCTCTTTACCTGTTAAAAAAGCAGAAATAACGAAGAAAAAACGAGCAATTCAATCTTTCTTATCTTTACCTGTGCATTATCAACAGTTTTCCTGCCACAGGCCAATTTACCCTGAGCTAGAAAGCTTGCTAAGGATAAATTGGCCTGTGGCAGGAAAACTGTTGATGATGCACAGGTGTAGAAAAGAAAAGAAAAGTAAAGAAAAGAAAAGAAAAGAAAAGAAAAGAAAAGAAAAGAAAAGAAATTGAACACAGAGGACGTATCAGATATTAAACTGATAAGAACAGATTTTTTTTTTTGTAAAAATATTTTGTCACCATTTCATTCTTACACCATGATTTACTTTTTACATATTAAATAAAATTAATCATTTATTTAAGAAAAGCAGATTAATAATAATTAATTAAATAAATAAATACATAAATAAATAAATGAATAAAAAACTGAACAAATAAATAAGCAAATAAGCAAATCATAATCCCCTCTTGTTCAGGCCCGGGTGCGAGTCCTTATCAAAAAGGGCCATCACTCCAATGTTCAGAGCAGGCCAAGGCCTGTTACTTTAGGTCCCAGTGGAGTTCCTCCAACTTCTAGCCCGCTGCTCCCGTAGACGATGTTGGTAAGGGGGCATCTACTTGCAGCCAGGTACAGTGGCGACCGGAACCTTTTCTGTGTGACCCCGGCCCCCCTGTCTGAATGACGACATGTGGTAACCCTGCAGCGTGGACCTTGCCATCTGCTCCCTCCCCACCAACAGGTTTCTGGTGGACCAGATGGCGTCCTTTATGGTGTTGAGTGTGAGCCAGAACACTGTAAACTGCTGCTTTGTGAAGCCATTCCAGCACTCGCCCACTCCTAGGACGGCGAGCTTGTAATCCATCTGGACCCCACCCGCTGGTAGGCACGGGAATAACAGGGGGCCGGTCGCGGTCCACTGGTCCCGTGCAGCGCCGCACTCCCAGAGCAGGTGTCGCACGGTCTCTGGGGCATGGCATTCGGCCCTGGGGCAGGTAGGGCATGTGGCCATGCCACGCGAGTGCATTACCGCCCTGACCGGGAGGATCTTATGGGCCACCATCCATGACAAGTCCTTGTGCCTGTTCTGGAAAGCCAGGTGGGCAGCGTTCCTCCAAAGTTGTTTGGTCTTAACTAGAGTGAGGCCTGGAACTGTGCTCACAGTTACCGGTCCTGCACAAGAGAGATAATAGACTTGTGATTCGTTAAAATGGTGACATTTTCATTTTCTAAAAGATACTTTTTTAAAAACTTTTTGATAAAACCATGCTCCTTGGGGAGGTTAAAAGACACTGGGGTTTTGAAATAAACTGCTAAAATCTTTAACATTTTCAGATAAGACCCTATCCAGAATCGGTCTATAGCAGCTGTTTTGTTTTCACTTCATGGGGTCACAGCATAGCAGACGTGGAGAGCGATGAAACGGCTGCCTAAAAACAGGTGGGGGTTCGGGAGGCCTTTGCCGCCATTCTCATGTTTTTTCTTCACAACCTCCATTTTTATTCGCTCCCATTTAGACCCCCACAAGAAGTTAAACACCGCTTTCTCCAACCCTAAAAGAAATTTCCTATTGGGACTAAAAAAAGAACAGATAAGTAAAATCAAAGGTAAAATCACTGCTTTAAAAATTAAAACTTTTTAGAATGGACCAGTTCCCGCTCCCTCCCCACTCTTTGTCAAATTTTACCCCTAAAATCGTCGACTCTAAAAGGGCTAAAAGGGTCACGTGTATAAAACGCAAGTCGCTGTCAGTCCACCGGTCCCGGGGACGGTCAGTCCGTTGATCCATTTGTCCTTTCCTAAAATCTGCGCCAGTGGCTCGATACAGGCCACATACAAAAGGGGAGATAACGGACATCCCTGACGGACGCCGCTGCAGATATCCACCGCTTTGGACACATAGAAGCTAAAACTTTGCTAAAACGTTTGCAGTCAAAATTGGGTCACGTCGTCCATGTATAAAACGCAAGTCGCCGTCAGTCCGCCGGTCCCGGGGACGGTCAGTCCGTTGATCCATTTGTCCTTTCTCAAAATCTGCGCCAATGGCTCGATACAGGCCACATACAAAAGGGGAGATAACGGACAGCCCTGACGGACGCCGCTGCGGATATCTACCGCTTTGGACACATGCCCGTTGACCAAGATTCTGCTGATCAAGCCCTTGTACAGCAGTCCCACCCAAGCTATGAATCGTTTTGGGAAACCCATTTTTTGCAGAACCTGAAACAGGAACTGATGCGAGACACGATCAAAAGGTTTTTCAAAATCTAAATTTAGGACTATTAATCGAATGTTTCTGTCTCTCGCATAACAGATGGCATCTCTGATCAGTACTAGGCTGTCTGTGATCTTCCTCCCAGGCACAGCGCAGGCTTGATCCGGGGGGGATCACGTCCTCTAAAACTGTTGACATGCGTGAAGCTAAAACTTTGCTAAAACGTTTGCAGTCAAAATTTAAAAGTGTGATCGGTCGCCAGTTTTTTAAGTCCGTCTTGTCTCCTTTTTTGTAGAGCAAAGAAACTTTCCCTATTCTAAAGCTGTCAGGAAGTCTGTCCAAGGTCTCAAATTCTTTAAAAACAGTCAGTAAGTCATGTACTAAAATGTCCCAGAAGGTCAGGTAAAAGTCTAGAGGGAGTCCATCCATCCCTGGGGCCTTCCCTCTTTTAAAACCTTTAAGAGCCTTTTGAACTTCTAAAATGGTAAAATCCTGGAATAAAAGCACATTGTCACTGTCGACCTTTTTGTCTAAAAATTTTAAAACTCTACAGTGTCAAGGTGTACCTGTTTCAGGCTATACAAGTCTTTATAAAATGTCTCTATTCCCTCTAAAATTTCCTCCGTCTTCTCCGTTTCCCTCCCCACCACATTTAGCTTTGTAAAAGCCCCTCGCTTCGATATAACCTTTTTAAAAAAGTACCTGGTACACTTTTCTCCCTCTTCCAGCTCTCTCTATTTGCTTCTTAAAATAATCCCCTTACCCTTGGTTTCTGCTTAAACTGACATCTCCCTTTTCACTTCATTTAACTCTTGTTTAAAATCAAACCCATTATTTAAAAGTTTAAAATATCTCTGCAGTCTTTTTTGCAGCCCCACCATGCGTCTTTCTTCCTTCGACTTTTTTTCCCTCCCTTTCTTCCTTAAAAACTGTCTCGTCCGGTCTTTTACCATCTCCCACCACTGTGCTCGTGAGTCGAAAAGGTTCTGGAGGGTCTGCCATTGGCTGAACTTCTCCTTATATTCTCTGACCACTCCTTCATCCTCTAAAGGGGAGCAGTTCAGCTTCCACAGCCCTACCCCTACCGTCACACCAGTGGGGAGCGAAAGGGTGCACGACAGCATAAGGTGATCAGAAAAGAAGAGGGGCGTCAATGTAGCATCGGTTGGCGGGCAGTCCCGTGAAAAAACGTAATCTATTCGAGAGGCTCTGGTGCCGTCACCACTGAACCAGGTGAAGCCCTCCTCTCTTGGATGCAAGGTTTTAAAACAGTCTTCTAGTTTAAAATCTCTTACTAAACCTTGCAATAAAACCGATGTTTTGTCTACATTAAAATCATTATCCGCCCTTTTTCTATCTTTCCTAGATAAAACACAGTTAAAATCCCCTGCTAAAACTAGGGGAGCCCTCCCAAGCATGTGGGGCTGCAGGTCTTCTAAAAGTTCATGCCTCTAATTTTTGTCAGTAAAACCATACACGTTAAGAATGTTAAGATCCGTTTTCAAAAAAGTCAGATTTGCTAAAAGTGCCCGATCGTCCCTCACCACCGTGCTGCCCTTCACCACGATGTTTGGGTTATTGATTAAAATGGCAACACCGTCACTCTTGTTGCCATTGGACCCGCTCCACATGGAGGGTCCCGTCGTCCACCTTTCCTCCCACTTCCTGTAATTATTTAAAAATGGCAGAGAACACTCTTGCAATAAAAAGACATCTGACTTAAAATATTTTAAAAAGGATAAAACACTCTGTGCTCGCAGGGGGACCTCACACTTCTGACATTAATTGTTGAAATGGTGAGGGCCATGAGCAGTGTGGTTAGTTAAAAGGCATGTTCTTTGTTCTAAAACAACATATACAAACCTGCAGAGACAAACATTAAAATCAAATTATTTCTTGTGACACTTGCTCCTCTTTTATCCCCATGGGCTGGAAGTCGAGGGGGCAAGTGTCCGAGGCCTCCGGGGCCCACAGAGGGGATCTCTTGTGGCTTCTTTGGCGATGATGTTTTTAGCTGAAAATGCAGAAAGGAGACCTCATTGGGGAGCGGTGAGGGCCACATGCGGTCCATATCTTCCAGGGAGGAAGTATCTAGCCTATGCACTGGATTTTTCTCTTCTGTTACCAGAAAAGGAGATACCACAGGCCTTTTCTGCACCTGAGCATAAGGGAGATCAAAGTCACTCCCACTATTCCATTCAATTTGATTCATTTTTATTTGTATAGCGCTTTTAACAATGAACATTGTCTCAAAGCAGCTTTACACAGGTCATGTGGTGATTAAATGTAAATATGTTTTTTGTAAGTATGTTTGTCCCTGATGAGCAACTGTGGCAAGGAAAAACTCCCCGAGATGGCATAAGGAAGAAACCTTGAGAGGAACCAGACTCAAGAGGGAACCCATCCTCATCTGGGTTGCACCAAATGTCCATTTGAAGCATATATACAAAGTTGCAGGGTGCAGTGATGATGCTTAAAAGCAAACTGCACTCCCGAGTCAGTGCAGCAGACCGCCGACACCAACTACAGTCCAATCCGTCCTCAAAGCACCCGTTCTACTCCGGAATTACATGGAACCACCCAAGGTGTTGAGGAGAGACCGTCCCAAGCTGCACAGAAGTGTGACGATCCACGGAGGGGAGAGGGGCAGGAACAGTGGTCACTGGAGCCTCAGAAGCATGTTTAACTCGAGAGAGAGAGAGAGAGAGAGACCTATATCCATGCTCCTTCCAGATCTGTGCCTTTACCTAAGAAAAAATCTACTGATAAAAGACTTGACTAAATAAATAAGTTTTCAACCTTGACTTGAACACTGAGACTGTGTCTGAGTCCCGAACACTGATTGGAAGGCTGTTCCATAAATGTGGGGCTTTATAAGAGAAAGATCTGCCCCCTGCGGTAGTCTTCATTATTTGAGGAACCAACAGATAGCCAGCACCTTTTGATCTAAGTAGGCGTGGAGGATCATACTGGTACAGAAGTTCACTCAGATACTGCGGTGCGAGACCGTTAAGTGCTTTATACGTCAGTAGTAGTATTTTATAATCAATGCGAGATTTGATTGGGAGCCAGTGTAGGCTGATTAAGACAGGGGTGATGTGGTCGTATTTTCTAGATCTGGTGAGGACTCTTGCTGCTGCATTCTGAACTAACTGAAGCTTATTTATGCACTTACTCGCACACCCAGACAGTAAAGCGTTACAGTAGTCTAATCTAGAAGTAACAAAAGCATGAACTAGTTTTTCTGCATCCTGTAACGACATCATATTTCTAATTTTAGCAATATTTCTAAGGTGAAAGAAGGCGATCCTGGTGATATTATTTACGTGAGACTCAAAGGAAAGACTCGGGTCAATAATCACACCAAGGTCTTTGACAGCCGTACATGCTGAAACAGAAACACCATCCAGAGATGCTACGTAATCCGAAAGTTTGCTTCTAGCTGCATTTGGTCCTAGTAAAAGTACTTCCGTCTTATCTGAGTTGAGCAGAAGAAAGTTATTAAGCATCCACTGTCTAATGTCCTTTACACACTCCTCAACACTGTTTAGTTGATCTCTCTCATCTGGCTTTGCTGAAATATACAGCTGTGTGTCATCAGCGTAGCAATGGAAGCGAATCCCATGTTTATGAATGATTTCACCAAGAGGCAGCAGATATAAAGAGAAAAGCAGTGGGCCTAAGACAGATCCTTGAGGAACACCAAACTTTACCTCATAGAGTGTGGAGAACTCACCATTTACATCCACAAACTGATAGCGATCAGTCAAATAAGACCTGAGCCAAGAGAGAGCTGTTCCCTTTATTCCTACCACGTTCTCAAGTCTAGCAAGCAGTATAGTGTGATCAATGGTGTCAAAAGCTGCACTAAGGTCGAGCAAAACAAGTAAGGAAACAAAACCCTGATCAGAGGCCAATAACAGGTCATTTACCACCTTAACTAGCGCCGTCTCTGTGCTATGATGAGGCCGAAATCCTGACTGATACATTTCAAAAATGTTATTCATAAGTAGGTGTGAGCATAACTGCTGTGCTACAACCTTTTCTTAAATTTTGGATATAAAGGGGAGATTTGATATCGGTCTGTAGTTGGACAACTGACACGGGTCAAGGTCAGGTTTCTTAATAAGGGGGTGGAAAACTGACAGTTTGAAGGATTTAGGTACATAACCAGTGCTAATGGAAGAGTTAATTATTTTTAAAACTGGTTTGATTACCTCTGGAGTTATCTGTTTAAAGAAACTAGTGGGCAGGGGATCGAGAATACAGGTTGATGATTTTGATGAGGAAATTAATGAGATTAGGTCATTCTCATGAATAGGAGTGAAGCTTTGTAGTTGATTGTCCGTTGTAATTACACTGCTGTCTACAGGGTTACTTGTAAAATAAATTGAATTTATATTAACCGTCTGGATTTCTTGCCTGATGTTTTCAATTTTATTATTAAAAAAGTTCATGAAATCATTACTACCTATTGATGGTGTGCATGGGAGTGCAGTGCTTTTATTCCCTGTTAATTTTGCTACCGTGCTGAATAAAAATCTAGGATTATGCTTGTTATTTTCTATGAGGGTGGAGAAATATGCTGATCTAGCAGCACTAAGAGATTTTCTATAATTTAGGAGGCTCTCACTCACTAGTCTCCATAGACTTTTCTGAAACTGTTTGAAGAAAGGAAGTTGTTTCCTCCTCCCCCTCCTCCATTTCCAACTCCTTTTCTGGGGAGAGAGGGGCTTCCTCCCTCTCCAAGTTTGACTCCGCCCCTCTTTCTCCACCTTGTCCAATCCCTGAGGCTGGCTGGGAGTTTAAATTTCACGCCAAAACCTTAGGGCCCACCTCCTTCTTTGTTTGTTCCTCTTGTGGGTCGGCCATCTTTTTGCCTTTAAGTTCGTTGGCAAAACTCTCAGTACAATCTCTGTAGAGATGGTTTGGTTCTCCACAAAGATTGCACCGTCTGCCAATGGTACACTCTTCAAACCTGTGACCAATTCCTTTACACTTCCCACACACAAGTTCTTGACACAATTCAGCCAAATGCCCAATTCTCCCACACTTTCTACATAGTTTGGGCATGCCCTGGTAATGTATATAGCCTCTGTTCTCTCCCAACTCAATCATCGAAGGCAGATGTTTTAGGCCCTGGTAACCTCCGGCGTCCTCCCATTGTTTAATGGGGATTCGCCAGGAGCAATTCTAGATGCCATCCTCATCTAACACCTTGACTGGTTGGCCTTAAACAGTGCAATATCTGCCCAGCCAGACACAAATGTCTTCTCCACTCACAGTTTCATTAAACATTCTGACAATCACTGTTTTAAGTGAATTGTCAGAGAGCTTCTCCAATGTGAACATGGAGAACTGGGCCTTTACAGTGTCAAACCTTTGCCAAAAAGTACTTAAAAGGGAAGCAGTTCTGAAACTAACATCAAACCCTTTGTTCAGGGGCAGAGTCACTAAACAGTTCAGTTCATCAGGTTTAAAACTAAAAGACTTTTGGATAAGCTTCCTGGAGAAGTCAAGCCGTGACATCCCCAGGAGCCTCCCTCCCACCTCTTAAAAAGAAAAAAAAAAAGAAAATAAAAGAAAGATTGAACTTATATTTATTAAATGAAATTGAACACGCTACACAACTGAGAGCTATGTGCACTCAATAAAAAAAGAACAATGAGCATGAATTTGCTCTCTTTTTCCTTCATTATTTCTGCTTTTTTAACAGCTAAAGAGGTGCTCCATTCCCAGAAGTACTTCAATACTGGGCTGATGCGTGGAGCGGATGGAGCAAGCCCCTGTTCAGACTCCCACGGTCAAAAATCCGTTTAATATGTAGTCCTCATATAGAGGACGTATCAGATATTAAACTGATAAGAACAGATACTACACTTGATCTTAGCCAAAAGGCAGAGAAGCGATAACCTGATTTAAGCGACGGCCTTAAGGGTACCCAATGAAAAAGCTTTGACTACTGGACGGTAGTTATTGAGCCACTCTCCAGAATATTACGCAGCGTGGTGGTGAAAAAGTTGTAGAAGCTAGCAACAAGATTTGGATAAAAGTCTTGCTATGCTCATTTTTTTCTTGAACCATACGGATGGAGCAAGCCCCTGTTCCTACTCCCACGGTCAAAAATACGTTTAATATGTAGTCCTCATATAGAGGACATATCAGATATTAAACAGATAAGAACAGATTTTTTTTTTTTTTTGTAAAAATATTTTATTGTCACCACTTCATTCTTACATCATGATTCACTTTTCACATATCAAATAAAATTAATCATTTATTTTAAAAAAGCAGATGAATAAATAAATAAATGAACAAATAAATAAGCAAATAAGCAAATCATAATCCCCTCTTGTTCAGGACCAGTTGCGAGTCCCTTTTAAAAAGGGCCATCATTCAGTGTTCAGAGCAGGCCAAGGCTTGTCGCTTCAGGTCCCAGCGGAGTTCCTCCAACTTCTAGCCCGCTGCTGCCGTAGCCGATGTTGGTAAGGGTGCATCTACGGGCAGCCAGGTACGGTGGCGGCTGGGACCTTTCCTGTCACACGGTCTCTGGGGCATGGCATTCGGGCCAGGGGCAGGTAGGATAAAAAAAAAAGATACTTCTTTAAAAACTTTTTATTAAAACAATACTCCTTGGGAAGGTTAAAAGACACTGGGGTTTTTAAGTCAACAGGTAAAATCTTCAGCATCCTTAGATAAGACCCCATCCAGAATCTGGCCATAGCAGCTGTTTTGTTTTCACTGGATGGGGTCACAGCATAACGGACGTGGAGTGCAGTAAAACGACTGCCTAAAAACAGGTGGGGGTCTGGGAGGCCTTTGCTGCCATTCTCGTGTCGTTTCTTCACAACCTCCCTCTTAATTCGCTCCCATTTAGACCCCCACAAGACGTAAACACCGCTCTCTCCAAACCTAAAAAAAATTTCCTGTTGGGACTAAAAACAGAACAGACAAGTAAAATCAAAGGTAAAATCACTGCTTTAAAAATGTAAACTTTACCTTCTATCGTCATCTGTCTTAGTCCCCAAAAACCCAGTCGCTGCCTAACTTTCCCTATCAAGTCAGGCCAGTTCCTGCTCCCTCCCCCTCTTTGTCAAATTTTACCCCTAAAATCGTCGACTCTGTTTTAAAGTCCACTTCCAGTCCACCTCTGTCAAAGTTGCTCCTATTGAGCTTGGCGCCCGAAGCCCGACCGTACCAGTCAGTCAAGTCCATCGCTCTCCGTACCGATAAAACGTCAGTGGCTAAAAGGGTCACGTCGTCCATGTATAAAACGCAAGTCGCCGTCAGTCCGCCGGTCCCGGGGACGGTCAGTCCGTTGATCCATTTGTCCTTTCTCAAAATCTGCACCAATGGCTCGATACAGGCCACATACAAAAGGGGAGATAACGGACAGCCCTGACGGACGCCGCTGCGGATATCTACCGCTTTGGACACATGCCCGTTAACCAAGATTCTGCTGATCAAGCCCTTGTACAGCAGTCCCACCCAAGCTATGAATCGTTTAGGGAAACCTATTTTTTGCAGAACCTGAAACAGGAACTGGTGTGAGACACGATCAAAAGGTTTTTCAAAATCTAAATTTAGGACTACTAATCGAATGTTTCTGTTTATCGCATAACAGATGGCATCTCTGATCAGTACTAGGCTGTCTGTGATCTTCCTCCCAGGCACAGCACAGGCTTGATCCGGGCGGATCACGTCCTCCAAAACTGTCGACATGTGTGAAGCTAAAACTTTGCTAAAAAGTTTGCAGTCAAAATTTAAAAGTGTGATCGGTCGCCAGTTTTTTAAGTCTGTCTTGTCTCCTTTTTTGTGAAGCAAAGAAACTATCCCTATTCTAAAGCTGTCAGGAAGTCTGTCCAAGGTCTCAAATTCTGTAAAAACAGTCAGTAAGTCATGTGCTAAAATGTCCCAGAAGGTCAGGTAAAACTCTAGAGGGAGTCCATCCATCCCTGGGGCCTTCCCTCTTTTAAAACCTTTAAGAGCTTTTTGAACTTCTAAAATGGTAAAACCCTGGAATAAAAGCACATTGTCACTGTCGACCTTTTTGTCTAAAAATTTTAAAACTTCCTCTACAGTGTCAGGGTGTACCTGTTTCGGGCTCTACAAGTCTTTATAAAATGTCTCTATCCCTTCTAAAATTTCCTCCGTCTTCTCCATTTCCTTTCCCACCACATTTAGCTTTGTAAAAGCCCCTCCCTTCGATATAACCTTTTTAAAAAAGTACCTGGTACACTTTTCTCCCTCTTCCAGCTCTCTCTATTTGCTTCTTAAAATAATCCCCTTACCCTTGGTTTCTGCTAAAACTGACATCTCCCTTTTCACTTCATTTAACTCTTCTTTAAAATCAAACCCATTATTAAAAAGTTTAAAAAATCTCTGCAGTCTTTTTTGCAGCCCCACCATGCGTCTTTCTTCCTTTGACTTTTTTTCCCTCCCTTTCTTCCTTAAAAACTGTCTCGTCCGGTCTTTTACCATCTCCCACCACTGTGCTCATGAGTCGAAAAGGTTCTGGAGGGTATGCCATTGGCTGAACTTCTCCTTATATTCTCTGACCACTCCTTCATCCTCTAAAAGGGAGCAGTTCAGCTTCCACAGCCCTCCCCCTACTGTCACACCAGTGGGGAGCAAAAGGGTACACGACAGCATAAGGTGATCAAAAAAGAAGAGGGGCGTCAATGTAGCATCGGTTGGCGGGCAGTCCCATGTAAAAACGTAGTCTATTCGAGAGGCTCTGGTGCCGTCACCACTGAACCAGGTGAAGCCCTCCTCTCTTGGATGCAAGGTTTAAAAACAGTCTTCTCATTTAAAATCTCTTACTAAACCTTGCAATAAAACCGATGTTTTGTCTACATTAAAATCATTATCCGCCCTTTTTCTATCTTTCCTAGATAAAACACAGTTAAAATCCCCTGCTACAACTAGGGGAGCCCTCCCAAGCATGTGGGGCTGCAGGTCTTCTAAAAGTTCATACCTCTCATTTTTGTCAGTAAAACCATACACGTTAAGAATGTTAAGATCCGTGTTTAAAAAAGTCAGATTTGCTAAAAGTGCCCGACCGTCCCTCACCACCGTGCTGCCCTTCACCACGATGTTTGGGTTATTGATTAAAATGGCAACACCATCACTCTTGTTGCCATTGGACCCGCTCCACATGGAGGGTCCCGTCGTCCACCTTTCCTCCCACTTCCTGTAATTATTTAAAAAAGGCAGAGAACATTCTTGCAATAAAAAGACATCTGACTTAAAATATTTTAAAAAGGATAAAACACTCTGTGCTCGCAGGGGGGACCTCACACTTCTGACATTAATTGTTGAAATGGTGAGGGCCATGAGCAGTGTGGTTAGTTAAAAGGTATGTACTATGTTCTAAAACAACATATACAAACCTGCAGAGACAAACATTAAAATCACATTATTTCTTGTGACACTTGCTCCTCTTTTATCCCCATGGGCTGGGGGTCGAGGGGGCAAGTGTCCGAGGCCTCCGGGGCCCACAGAGGGGATCTCTTGTGGCTTCTTTGGCGATGATGTTTTTAGCTGAAAATGCAGAAAGGAGACCTCATTGGGGTGCGGTGAGGGCCACATGCGGTCCATATCTTCCAGGGAGGAAGTATCTGGCCGATGCACTGCCCTCGGCTTTTTCTCTTCTGTTACCAGAAGAGGAGATCCTGCAGGCCTTTTCTGCACCTGAGCATAAGGGAGATCAAAGTCACTCCCACTAGTCTCCATAGACTTTTCTGAAACAGTTTAAAGAGAGGAAGTTGTTTCCTTCTCCCCCTCCTCCATTTCCAACTCCTTTTCTGGGGAGGGAGGGGCTTCCTCACCTCCACATTTGACTCTGCCCCTGAGGCTGCCCCACTTCCTCCACCTTGTCCAATCCCTAAAGCTGGCTGGGAGTTTGAATTTCCTGCCAAAACCTTAGGGCCCGCCTCCTTCTCTGTTTGTTCCTTTTGTGGGGCGGCCATCTTTTTGCCTTTTAGTTTGTTGGCAAAACTCTCAGGACAATCTCTGTAGAGATGGTTTGATTCTCCACAAAGATTGCACCGTCTGCCAATGGTACACTCTTCAAACCTGTGACCAATTCCTTTACACTTCCCACACACAAGTTCTTGACACACTTCATCCAAATGCTAAATTCTCCCACACTTTCTACATAGTTTGGGCATGCCCTGGTAATGTATATAGCCTCTGTTCTCTCCCAACACAATCATCGAAGGCAGATGTTTCAGGCCCTGGTAACCTCCGGCGTCCTCCCATTGTTTAATGGGGATTCGCCAGGAGCAATTCCAGATGCCATCCTCATCTAACACCTTGACTGGTTGGCCTCAAACAGTGCAATATCTGCCCAGCCAGACACAAATGTCTTCTCCACTCACAGTTTCATTAAACATTCTGATAATCACTGTTTTAAGTGAATTGTCAGAGAGCTTCTCCACTGTGAACATGGAGAACTGGGCCTTTACAGTGTCAAACCTTTGCCAAAAAGTACTTAAAAGAGAAGCAGTTCTGAAACTAACATCAAACCCTTTATTCTGGGGCAGAGTCACTAAACAGTTCAGTTCTTCAGGTTTAAAACTAAGAGATTTTTGGATAAGCTTCCTGGAGAAGTCAAGCCGTGACATCCCCAGGTTTTTCCCTTCCACCTCTTAAAAAGAAAAAGAAAAGAAGAAAAGAAAAGAAAAGAAAAAAAAAGAAAGATTGAACTTATATTTATTAAATAAAATTTAACACGCTACACAACTGAAAGCTATGTGCACTCAATAAAAAGAACAATGAGCATGAACTTGCTCTTTTTTTCCTTCATTATTTCTGCTTTTTTAACAGGTAAAGAGGTGCACCATTCCCAGAAGTACTGCAATACCAGGCTGATGCGTGGAGCGGATGGAGCAAGCACCTGTTCCGACTCCCACAGTCAAAAATTCGTTTAATATGTAGTCCTCATATAGAGGACGTATCAGATATTAAACTGATAAGAACAGTTTTTTTTTATTTTTTTTAATTTTTTTTTATTTTATTGTCACCACTTCATTCTTACATCATGATTCACTTTTCACATATTAAATAAAATTAATCATTTATTTTAAAAAAAGCAGATGAATAAATAAATTAATAAATTAATAATTAAATTAATAAATGAATAAATGAACAAATAAATAAGCAAATAAGAAAATCATAATCCCCTCTTGTTCAGGACCGGGTGCGAGTCCCTTTTAAAAAGGGCCATCACTCAGTGTTCAGAGAAGGCCAAGGCTTGTCGCTTCAGGTCCCAGCGAAGTTCCTCCAACTTCTAGCCCGCTGCTCCCGTAGCAGATGTTGGTAAGGGTGCATCTACGGGCAGCCAGGTACAGTGGCGGCCAGGACCTTTCCTGTGTGACCCTGGCCCCCCCGTCCGAGTGACGACATGCGGTAACCCTGCAGCGTGGACCTTGCCATCTGCTCGCTCACGTGCAGGGACACCGTCACGTGTTTCCCCACCAACAGGTTTCTGGTGGACCAGATGGCGTCCTTTATGGCGTTGAGTGTGAGCCAGAGCACTGTAAACTGCTGCTTTGTGAAGACCTTCCAGCACTCGCCCACTCCTAGGACGGCGAGCTTGTAATACATCTGGACCCCACCCGCTGGTAGGCACGGGAATAACAGAGGGCCGGTCGCGGTCCACTGGTCTTGCGCAGCGCCACACTCCCAGAGCAGGTGTCGCACGGTCTCTGGGGCATTGCATTCGGGCCGGGGGCAGTAGGACATGTGCCATGCCACGCGAGTGCATTACCGCCCTGCCTGGGAGGATCTCATGGGCCACCATCCATGACAAGTCCTTGTGTCTGTTCTGGAGAGCCGGGTGGGCAGCGTTCCTCCAAACTTGTTTGGTATCACCTAGAGTGAGGCCTGGATCTGGGCTCACAGTTTCCCGGTCCTTCACAAGAGAAATAATAGACTTATGATTTTTTAAATTGGTGACATTTTCATTTTCTAAAAGATACTTCTTTAAAAACTTTTTAATAAAACAATACTCCTTGGGAAGGTTAAAAGACACTGGGGTTTTTAAGTCAAGAGGTAAAATCTTTAGCATCCTTAGATAAGACCCCATCCAGAATCGGGCCATAGCAGCTGTTTTGTTTTCACTGGATGGGGTCACAGCATAACGGACGTGGAGTGCAGTAAAACGACTGCCTAAAAACAGGTGGGGGTCCGGGAGGCCTTTGCCGCCATTCTTGTGTCGTTTCTTTACGACCTCCCTCTTTATTCACTCCCATTTAGACCCCCACAAGAAGTAAAACACCGCTCTCTCCAAACCTAAAAGAAATGTCCTGTTGGGACTAAAAACAGAACAGACAAGTAAAATCAGAGGTAAAATCACTGCTTTAAAAATTTAAACTTTACCTTCTATCGTCATCTATTTTAGTCCCCAAAAACCCAGTCACTGCCCAACTTTCCCTATCAAGTCAGGCCAGTTCCCGCTCCCTCCCACCTCTTTGTCAAATTTTACCCCTACAATCGTCGACTCTGTTTTAAAGTCCCCTTCCAGTCCACCTCTGTCAATGTTTTCCCACGGCCCGAAAAGCTGGGCCTCGGACTTGCTCCTATTGAGCTTGGCACCTGAAGCCCGACCGTACCAGTCAGTCAAGTCCATCGCTCTCCGTACCGATAAAACGTCAGTGGCTAAAAGGGTCACGTCGTCCATGTATAAAACGCAAGTCGCCGTCAGTCCGCCGGTCCCGGGGACGGTCAGTCCGTTGATCCATTTGTCCTTTCTCAAAATCTGCGCCAATGGCTCGATACAGGCCACATACAAAAGGGGAGATAACGGACAGCCCTGACGGACGCCGCTGCGGATATCTACCGCTTTGGACACATGCCCGTTAACCAAGATTCTGCTGATCAAGCCCTTGTACAGCAGTCCCACCCAAGCTATGAATCGTTTAGGGAAACCCATTTTTTGCAGAACCTGAAACAGGAACTGGTGCGAGACACGATCAAAAGGTTTTTCAAAATCTAAATTTAGGACTACGAATCGAATGTTTCTGTTTATCGCATAACAGATGGCATCTCTGATCAGTACTAGGCTGTCTGTGATCTTCCCCTTTTGAACTTCTAAAATGGTAAAATCCTGGAATAAAAGCACATTGTCACTGTCGACCTTTTTGTCTAAAAATTTTAAAACTTCCTCTACAGTGTCAGGAAGGGGTCCCGTCGTCCACCTTTCCTCCCACTTCCTGTAATGATTTAAAAAAAGGCAGAGAACACTCTTGCAATAAAAAGACATCTGACTTAAAATATTTTAAAAAGGATAAAACACTCTGTGCTCGCAGGGGGGACCTCACACTTCTGACATTAATTGTTGAAATGGTGAGGGCCATGAGCAGTGTGGTTAGTTAAAAGGCATGTACTTTGTTCTGAAACAACATTTACAAACCTGCAGAGACAAACATTAAAATCACATTATTTCTTGTGACACTTGCTCCTCTTTTATCCCCATGGGCTGGGGGTCGAGGGGGAAAGTGTCCGAGGCCTCCGGGGCCACAGAGGGGATCTCTTGTGGCTCCTTTGGCGATGATGTTTTTAGCTGAAAATGCAGAAAGGAGACCTCATTGGGGAGCGGTGAGGGCCACAGGGAGGAAGTATCTGGCCGATGCACTGCCCTCAGCTTTTTCTCTTCTGTTAACAGAAGAGGAGATCCTGCAGGCCTTTTCTGCACCTGAGCATAAGGGAGATCAAAGTCACTCCCACTAGTCTCCATAGACTTTTCTGAAACAGTTTGAAGAGAGGAAGTTGTTTCCTCCTCCCCCTCCTCTATTTCCAACTCCTTTTCTGGGGAGGGAGGGGCTTCCTCCCTCTCCACGTTTGACTCCGCCCCTGAGGCCGCCCCACTTCCTCCACCTTGTCCAATCACCGAGGCTGGCTGGAAGTTTGAATTTCCCACCAAAACCTTAGGGCCCGCCTCCTTCTCTGTTTGTTCCTCTTGTGGGGCGGCCATCTTTTTGCCTTTTAGTTTGTTAGCAAAACTCTCAGGACAATCTCTGTAGAGATGGTTTGATTCTTCACAAAGATTGCACCGTCTGCCAATGGTACACTCTTCAAACCTGTGACCAATTCCTTTACACTTCCCACACACAAGTTCTTGACACACTTCAGCCAAATGCCCAATTCTCCCACACTTTCTACATAGTTTGGGCATGCCCTGGTAATGTATATAGCCTCTGTTCTCTCCCATCACAATCATCGAAGGCAGATGTTTCAGGCCCTGGTAACCTCCGGCGTCCTCCCATTGTTTAATGGGGATTCGCCAGGAGCAATTCCAGATGCCATCCTCATCTAACACCTTGACTGGTTGGCCTCGAACAGTGCAGTATCTGCCCAGCCAGACACAAATGTCTTCTCCACTCACAGTCTCATTAAACATTCTGACAAAAGAGTGATGAAGTGAATTGTCAGAGAGCTTCTCCACTGTGAACATGGAGAACTGAGCCTTTACAGTGTCAAACCTTTGCCAAAAAGTTCTTAAAAGGGAAGCAGTTCTGAAACTAACAACAAACCCTTTATTCAGGGGAAGAGTCACTAAACAGTTCAGCTCATCAGGTTTAAAACTAAGAGATTTTTGGATAAGCTTCCTGGAGATGTCAAGCCGTGACATCCACAGGAGCCTCCCTTCCACCTTTTTGAATAAAAAGCTCACGCTGTGGTGCCTCTTCATGCCGGGATGAGCAGCCGACATTTTAGAGGCACCACTAGCCTAAAAACAAATAATAAATAAATAAATAACAGCACCTACCTTCAGGAACCTAAACAAAATGTACTCTCTGCAAGTTGTCTCTGAAGCCACAAGAAAAGACCTCAGATGGGAACCCACAAAAAGCCATCACTGTCTTAGTGAAACGGGTGCCGTTCTACTCTGTAATTCCGGAGTAGAACGGATGCTTTGAGGACGGATTGGACTGTAGTTGGTGTCGGCGGTCTGCTGCACTGACTCGGGAGTGCAGTTTGCTTCTGATCATCATCACTGCACCCCGCAACTTTGTATATATGCTTCAAATGGACATTTGGTGCAACCCAGATGAGGATGGGTTCCCTCTTGAGTCTGGTTTCTCTCAAGATTTCTTCCTTATGCCATCTCGGGGAGTTTTTCCTTGCCACAGTTGCTCATCAGGGACAAACATACTTACAAAGAACATATTTACATTTAATCACCACATTATCTGTGTAAAGCTGCTTTGAAACAATGTTCATTGTTAAAAGCACTATACAAATAAAAATGAATTGAATTGAATTGAATTGGGATATTAAACTGATAAGAACTGATTTTTTTTTTTTCATTCAAACAACAAACCATAATCATTCAACAATTAAAAATCATCATTCAATAATCATTTAATAATCAACAATCATCATTCGGAACAAACAGAAACAAACCACCAACCCCTCCAAATACATGCATAACCAAACCAACTAATTGAACAAAAACTCATCCTGTACATCAAAATTCAAATGAACCCAGAACACATTCCCACCCCCTCCCATTTAAACCAAAAAGCAATTATTCAGCAAACCCAGTAAATGTTGAGTAAGAGAAAATAAAAAAAAATAAAAATCCAAACCCCCTCATTACCCTATTACCCCTAAAACGGAGGGCCACCATGGAGACCCCACCACTGTCATCCCTGAGAATCCCCCTCCCTCTATTGGTCCCACTCCTACCCCTACCAAGCCTTGTCCCCCCTCCCCCTCCTGTTCCAACTTGCGGAACCTGGCCCTGAACACCCAGAACAGGTTCCCCTGGCTGACTTGTGGCGACAGGCTCTGGATGCATTCGCACCTCGCGCCCCATAGAACGCCCTTCGCTACAGAGACGGCTTGCCACAACGCCCTTGCCCTCTTCGCCTCCATGCGCCTCAAACCACTGCCGTACAGCAGTCACGATGTATTGCCCCTCCCCCTACCATGGACCACCACTCTGCAACACGCCCCCAGAACTGAGTCGCGATGGGACATGACCACATTGCATGCTCAATTGTCTCCTCACCCAACCGGACACAGAGGCGTACGACACGAGCCATGGCGATATAGGCGTTCCCTCCCTGGGAGAGGCCCCAGAGCAACTAACCAGTGCAGATCTCTACTGGCCCCATCCAGCCAATTGGGCTGCAGAGCTGCCCAATCGATGTCTGGCATCTGGAGTAAGGCCACGCTAGTCTGTGCTGCACAGCAGTCCCTCCATCTTTTATACACTTTCCGGTGGTCTAACACAAGGCCATCCACCAAACACCACGGCTGATCCCTAACAAACTCTGCCACCTTCCGATAATGCCATGGGTGGTCGGTTGACCATGGCTCCGTCCCTCTCCAGGGGATTACTGCCCACAAAACAAAACCCAACCAGAACCTTGCGAACAGGGTTGATCCATGCCCCTCTGATCCCCTGACCAACCTCGCCACGAAGGCCACATGCCATGGTCTTGAGGGGAGCACAAAGTACCCCTCTCCCGCCGTCTTCCCGCTCAATAAACATCCTGGCACGGGCAACCCTTTCTCCCCTCCCACCCCAGATGAAGGTGAACACTACACGCTCCAGATGTCTTCCCGTTACAAACGGAATGGGAAAGACAAGGGCCAGGTGGTTAAGGCCCGACAGCAGGTCAGAGTTTACCGCCAGTACTCTCCCTGTCAGGGAAAGGTCCCTTCTGCCCCAGCTCTCCGCCTTGACCTGCAATTTTCTCAGGGCAATATCCCAGTTCTTTTGGGTGCTGCCCTCCCTCCAAAAAAACAACCCCCAGAACCCTGAGCCCATCCTGGCATAGCGAGAACCCCCCGGGACGTCAGTCCTTCCCGCCCATGCTCCTGCATACAGGACCGCCGACTTACTGCGGTTAACACGTGCCCCGGTGGCTTCTAAAAAGGTCTCTAAAGCATGCTCCACCGCACAGAAGTCCTCATCCCGGCCAAGAAACAAAGTTGCATCATCGGCGTACACCGACACCTTGGCTCCTATCCCCCCCGCACCTGGGATATGCAGTCCGAGAAACGTTGGCTCCCTTCTTGCCATTCTGCCAACGTCTCCATGTACAAAACATAGAGCAAAGGTGACAGCGGACATCCCTGCCTGACCCCTCCTCGCTGTACAATCAGCTCAGACAAGTGCCCATTCACCACCACGTGGCTGACCGCCCCAGCATACAGCAGACGGACCATGGCGACAAAAGCAGGCCCAAAGCCCATCCGCTCCAAGAGAGCGAACAGGAACTTGTGTGAGACCCGGTCAAAGGCCTTTTCCTGGTCCAAACTTAGCACGGCCAAAGGTACTCTGCGCTGTTCTGACCATGCCAACGCTTCTCTGATCAACGTCAGGTTTATGCCGCACCTCCTTCCAGGCACACCACAGGTCTGGTCCGGGTAAACCACCCAGACCATAACCCCTCTTAGGCGCAGAACCATCAACTTAGCAAAAATCTTATAGTCAGCCGTCAACAATGTGATCGGCCTCCAGTTTGCCCACCGGGAGACGCCCCAGAGCAACTAACCAGTGCAGATCCCTACTGGCCCCATCCAGCCACTTGGGCTGCAGAGCTGCCCAATCGATGTCTGGCATCTGGGGTAAGGCCACGCCAGTCTGTGCTGCACAGCAGTCCCTCCATCTTTTATACACTTTCCGGTGGTCTAACACAAGGCCATCCGCCAAACACCACGGCTGATCCCTAACAAACTCTGCCACCTTCTGATAATGCCATGGGCGGTCGGTTGACCATGGCTCCGTCCCTCTCCAGGGGATTACTGCCCGCAAAACAAAACCCAACCAGAACCTTGCGAACAGGGTTGATCCATGCCCCTCTGATCCCCTGACCAACCTCGCCATGAAGGCCACATACATTGCCATGGTCTTGAGGGGAGCACAAAGTACCCCTCTCCCGCCGTCTTCCCGCTCCATGAACATCCTGGCACGGGCAACCCGTTCTCCCCTCCCACCCCAGATGAAGGTGAACACTGCACGCTTCAGACGCCTTCCCGTTACGAACGGGATGGGAAAGACAAGGGCCAGGTGGTTAAGGCCCGACAGCAGGTCAGAGTTTACCGCCAGTACTCTCCCTGTCAGGGAGAGGTCCCTTCTGCCCCAGCTCTCCGCCTTGACCTGCAACTTTCTCAGGGCAATATCCCAGTTCTTCTGGGCGCTGCCCTTCCTCCAAAAAACAACCCCCAGAACCCTGAGCCCATCCTGGCATAGCGAGAACCCCCCCGGGACGTCAGTCCTTCCCGCCCATGCTCCTGCATACAGGACCGCCGACTTACTGCGGTTAACACGTGCCCCGGTGGCTTCTGAAAAGGTCTCTAAAGCATGCTCCACCGCACAGAAGTCCTCATCCCGGCCAAGAAACAAAGTTGCATCATCGGCGTACACCGACACCTTGGCTCCTATCCCCCCCGCACCTGGGATATGCAGACCGAGAAACGTTGGCTCCCTTCTTAGCCATTCTGCCAACGGCTCCATGTACAACACATAGAGCAAAGGTGACAGCGGACATCCCTGCCTGACCCCCCCTCGCTGTACAATCAGCTCAGACAAGTGCCCATTCACCACCACGCGGCTGACCGCCCCAGCGTACAGCAGGCGGACCATGGCGACAAAAGCAGGCCCAAAGCCCATCCGCTCCAAGAGAGCGAACAGGAACTTGTGTGAGACCCGGTCGAAGGCCTTTTCCTGGTCCAAACTTAGCACGGCCAAAGGTACTCTGCGCTGTTCTGCCCATGCCAACGCGTCTCTGATCAATGTCAGGTTCATGCCGCACATCCTTCCGGGCACACCACAGGTCTGGTCTGGGTGAACCACCCGAACCATAACCCCTCTTAGGCGCAGAACCATCAACTTAGCAAAAATCTTATAGTCGGCCGTCAACAATGTGATCGGCCTCCAGTTTGCCAGGTCTAGCCTGTCACCCTTCTTATGAAGGAGAGTGACATGCCCTACCCTAGCGGACAGAGGCAGGGCACCACACCCTATCACTTCCCTATACAGGGCCAACAAGTCCGGGCCCACCAGTGGCCAGAAAGTCCGGTACCATTCCACCGGTAAACCGTCCCCACCGGGAGCTACGCCTGTCTTCAGAGAAAGCATGGCTTTCCCCACCTCCTCAAGGGAAATCTGTCCCTCTAGCTCCGAAGCAGCATCCCCTGGCAGCCTGTCGGCCACCGTGTCCAAAAAAGCTGTTGCGAGGTCATCCCTCGTTTCCCTCATGCCAAAGAGATTGCTGTAGAAGGAGTTAGTCACTTCCAGCATTTCCCCGGCCGAGGTCACGACCTGAGCACCCCGTCTCAGACCGTGCATGAACGAGCCCCGCTGACGGCTCCTAACACTGTCATAGAAATAACGAGTCGGACGCTCGTCCTCCCCCAATGCCTGCTTGCCTGCCTGGACAAAGTAACTGCGGGCTTCAGCCTCATAGTGGGCCCGCAAGGCCTCACTAGCGTCCCTGATCCGCCCTTGATCTGCATTCTGCCAGGCCTCCTGCAACACCAAAGACCATTCCTCAGCCTTCCTCCTCCTCCTCCTTGCCATCTCCTGTCCCCACCAGCGGCACAGGATGGCAATCCGCTTTTTGGTGTCCTCCCACCAATCTGCCTGCGTGGCATACAGTCCCCGCATACACCGCCAGCCCTCATAGAGGTGGCGGAAAACTCGGCAGAAGGAGGGGTCCTGCAGCACGGTCACATTTAACCGCCACGAGCCCCGTCCTCTTTGCCCCACCTCCACCCAAATTTCCCCAACCACCATGCAGTGATCAGAGGCCCAGAAAGGCCTTAGGAGGAATGACTGCACCCTCGCACTATCTGCCACAAACAGGAGGTCGAGCCGTGATGCATCACCTCTGGTATTCCTCCAGGTATGGCCCAAAGCCTGTGGTTCGACCACCCTGAACATGTCCACCAGGCCTGCTCCCGCCATCACCTGGGCCAGCTCCCCTCCACCCTCTGCCTCCATGTCTACATTAAAATCCCCTCCCACCAATAGTAGCCGACTTGTGTAGAGCAGCGGCTCTAGTAGGCTAAAAAAACCCCTCCTCTGTCGCCCCCTGCACGGTGCATACACACCTATTGCCCTGAAACTTAACCCCCTCCTCTTCCCATCCACACAAACAATCCTCCCTGGCACTACCGACACTACCGCTTCAATCTCCCAATCAAAAGTTTTAAACAAAATGCCCACTCCATCCCCCCTCCCATCTCCCACCCCCCAAACTGAAGGCCCCCATTTCCACCCTCTCGAAAAAACCTCCACCTCAGCCTCTGCACTCAGA
Source organism: Silurus asotus (assembly GCA_024362625.1). NCBI lineage: Eukaryota > Metazoa > Chordata > Actinopteri > Siluriformes > Siluridae > Silurus > Silurus asotus. The sequence continues at coordinate 938 of MU551615.1, read as the reverse complement.
TGGCATTCCTGTAAAAACAATAAATTAAAAGGAACAGAACGTAAACTCAGGAACACTGCCGCCCTTTTCAGAGGCTGCTTAATTCCCCGCACATTCAGAGATGCTACAGTTATTGCATTCATTTCGAAGTAAAATACAATATTATATACAGGCACACTCCCAAAGACAAACATAAAACCCCACATTTCAGCCTCGCCACCCCTCCTCCCCCTCCTCCACTTCCCACCTCCCCACTCATTCCCCTGCCCATTGCACCCTCCCTCCCAACATTCACTAACCCCCCTTTCTTACTACTCCTACCCCGACAGAAAGCAGCTCGAAACCCCTCCTGCCAGGGCATGCCCCACTCAAGGATTTCCATTGTTCTTCTCATTGTCCAGCCCCCGTCCCCTCCCCACTCGTATTCTGGTCCTCCTAGCCAGCATCTGAGTCCACCCTTCCTCTTTTATTGTCTCGTTATCATGAGACCCATTACCCATCTCCTGGCAATCTCCCACTGGAGGTGGTGTTCCTTCCCCTCCCCCTCGGACCCCCTCACCTTTAGATTCTCCCACCTCCCTGGTGTCCTCTGTTGTGAGGAGGTCGAATTCACGCCTCTGCTTCGGCCGAAATCTCTTCGGCTTTCTGTCCTCCATCTCCACCTCTGTAATCCTTGACAGGCTATCATCGAAGAACCCCAACTCCTCCTCCATCTCCTGCTCCTGCTCCTCAAAACCCTCCAGGGCCTTTGCCCAACTCCCAGGGGTTGAGGCGATTTCCACAGAGAAGCGCTCCGGAACCAGCTCCCCCAACAGAGTTGCAGCCCTGTCCATAGATCCTCCCTCGGATAGTGTGGTCTCCGTCGGCTGTGCCCTGTCCACACCCAGTGCCTCTTTTGGGGGATCTGTCCCCTCTCGTGGTAACCCATCCACCTCTCTCGACACAATCTGGCCCTTCCG